>QGSO01000195.1:3201618-3252957 GCA_011037825.1 Carya cathayensis | reverse complement strand
GAGTATTTCAGGTGACATCTTTCCTCTTTACTCTTTCGTTTCAATATATGTTCTGCAGTGTTTATCTTGTTTCAATTCATGCCTGCATAACATATGTCGTCAAACATTCATTTGCTGAACATTGAGGACAATGTCAAATTTAGTTGGGGGGAGAGTTTTCTGTTGAAGTTTTTATTTTGTTGAAGATGTGTTAGTATTAAAAAAAAAAAATGATTTGTTGAAGTAATGGAACATGTGGAATGTAGTGCAAATATGAGTATATGTCAAAAGAGGGATTTATCCATTTTATTTAGTTGTTAAACCAAGGGAAAGATGTTCAGAGTTTTGCTAAAACACACACAACACATACCCGGGAGGCCTAGAAAGACTACATTGAGTCATTGTTGGTTGATTTATACTTCAATTGTTTGAGACTCTAATGAACCATATCCTAATGGCTTAGGAAGAAATTTGAATTAAATGAGAAAAGGGACAAGCCAGGGATAAAAAAAAAAACAAAAAAAAAAAACAAAAACAAAAACAAAAACAAAAATTACATTTGTGTAGTGGAAAAGGCTGCCTATTACCGGGTCCTTACAAAAGAAGTAGGCGCCTTTCAAAGTGTAATAGCGTGAAAGCCGCCGCTACAATGGTTTTGAATTAGAGTAAGACCATGTGGTTTTCTCAGATTGATTGTTGTGATTGAAACTGTTAATGTCTCTTGGTAGTCGATCTTGGAATTCTAACCCCATTTCCATGCACTTGAAAGAAAGCAAGCTTTGTTACATGTAATTCCCTTGGTTGATTAACTAAATTGTGTATAAATCCCTCAGTTGATACAATTCAGATTAATCTATCTCCAGTGTTCTTAAACTCAACAAATCTATTTCATGGCATGTGATTCTCATATTTTCTCAAGTTGGTAATTTCACCTTTGCATGAATTCATTCGCTTTATTTGCTAGAGTCTAACAAAAAGCTAGTTGGGGGGTGTGATGAAGCGCTAAAACTGCATGATTAAGTTACTTAAGTGAATAAATTGTTTAATAAAAAATGATTTAAGTACTTAATTATGCAATAGATCACAATACTTGAGTCAATTGATGATTCTGACATTCTTAGTGCTTTTGAAGATTTATAATGTATTTATTTCACATGAAAATAAATAGTTGAATTTTATTCCTCTTATAACAGGAAAAGCACGGATGCAGAGGTTCAACAAGCACATGCAGAAAAGTGCAACACACAGCAGCAACTCACGGGAGAAACCAGCACATGCATAAAAGCACTTCACATGTAGAAAGCTGCAACTCATGGATGCAGAGGAGAGGAAATACTCGGGCAGCACACATGCATCACTCGGGCACCTCAATGCAGAAATCACAAACAGAAACTCACGGATGGAATGTGGACAGCACATGTGCAAGAATTAGCAACTCATCAGCTCAACACTTGCAACTCACACATGCATCAAAAAGAGAAGAAGCACATGCAGGAAATGCATCACTCGGATGTGCAGCAGTGCAGCAGAAACACACATGCAGAAAATAAAGTGTAAAGCAACTCACGGAAGACACTTCACATGCAGAAACCAGCTCAGCACACATGCATAAAAGCACTCACGTACACATACAGCAGCACATGCATGAAAAGAACTTGGGAATAGCAGGCACACTTGCAGAAAAGTCGAAGCAGCTCAGCTCACATGCATAAACCCACGGATAGCATATGCAGATCACTTAGGAACTCACGGCAGACCATACATAATGTAGAAAACAGAAAAAAGAAGAGGCAGAGAAGAACATGCAGAAAAGGAACATGCAGCACAGCACATGCAAGTCTCACGGAACACACTCATACACAATGCAGAAAATAGAAAATTAAAAGGCAACAAACCGGACAACACATGAAGCAGAAACTTGGACAGCAACTCACAGCACCACATGCAGAAAATAAAGTAACACAAGCACATGAAGCAGATCACTTGGACAGCAACTCATCAGAATGGTCAATTATGTGACATTAATACTCTTAAATATCTTGAGTAAAAGTGCTTTATGAGTTAAAATAAGAGTATTAATTAGATAATGTGACTTAATTTTCTTTGACATGTGAAATAATATATTACCCCTAATTAAACATAGATGCATGCATTTTGATGTGGGGCCGACTAATGCAGGAACTTGGCACTCGGACATGAAGCAAAGCAGCTCAAGAACCACTCATACTCGGCAAAACAGCAGCAAATATATGCACATGCAAAAGGAAGAAAAGCAAAGCAGCACATGCAAGCCTCCCACTCATATAACTCACGGACAACACCTATAAAATGAAGGGAAGACAGCAGGCCGAAGGAGAGTTGTTTTTGAAGTTTAATTCCTTGTTAGTTTCAAGTTTAATTCCTTGTTAGTTTAAGTTTAATTCCTTGTTTGTTTTCAAGTTTAATTCCTTGTTAGTTTCAAGTTTAATTCCTTGTTAGTTTGAAGTTTAATTCCTTGTGAGTTTGAAGTTTATTTCCTTGTTATTTTCAATTTTATTTCCTTGTTAGTTTCAAGTTTATTACTTTGTTTTATTTTTAATTTTATTTCCTTGTTATAGTTTCAATTTTATTACCTTGTTATAGTTTTTTTGATATGGTTCTACTTAGATTTATTTTTGTTACTAAAAATATCATGTGTAACTAATTTCTAAAGCTTGGGTTGTGGGATGAGATTTAATTTATTTTAGATTCTAGTTTGATGCAATATTTTATTGTTTAATATTGATTTCACTAAATTACTAGTCGGATTCAAATGGAAAATAGATTGCGGCTCTTGCTCTTGTTTTGTTGTTGACGTAAGGCACAACAAAAGCTTGAATTTATCAAGGCCTCTTTCGATTGATTATGAATATAAATTTGGCTAGTAAATTAGAGAATTTCTTGAGAAAATATTGCAAAAATTTGAGCTTAATTTTATCTTCCGAATATCAATTCCTTGACTGGATTGTTAATCGAGAAATTATCTAGAATCCGAAATAGAAAGAATCTCAAACCCAACCCAAGTGTTTGTTTATTGTTTCTTGCAAGTTTAATTCATTTGCTACACACTTTCTCTAAGTCTCTTAGTTTTGGTAATTTTAAAAATATAGATCCACATCAATTTTCATCCTTCATAATCGATACATCTTTTACACAAAGAAAATCTCACAAACGCTTTGATAATCCCTTTGTCCCTGTGAATTCGATCTTGGGACTTACCCTTGTATTACTTTGACAGCTTCTACGCTTGGAAGACAACATTATAAGCTGAGTCATTAATGTAGTTAACTCGACAACAAAAGATCTTTCCTTCCATGGTAGTTTAATAGATATTAGCAAAGGAAAGCCTATCTATACAAACTGATTTGGTTTGGATTGAACATATACCTAATTGTATTCAAAAAATTGTAGAAAGTGAGAGTTTATGTAATGACCAGTAATCAATGAAGATAGTTTTATTCAAAAAGAAAAAAGATGTGATGTGCCATTGGAAGACTAGTGCAAGTATGATAGAAGCGCCTATAGGCGTAGACATGAGAGAACAGTACCCATATGTGTATGGCCATCATTGATGGTATGTTTTTCCAAGTGTATTCTGACTGTATCTTGTATCTTGCCTTAGCGTTAATGTTTGATCTTGCCAATTTCAAGCACAAAATTTCTTTTAAGGGGGGGAGAATGTGATATCCCTCATTTTCTTGTATTTTTAAGTATTTATTTTACTAATTATTTTATTGGTTCTTTTATTTTAAATTGGTTATTATTATTATTGTTATAGTATTTTATCGTTATTACTACCTAAATTCTGTAATTTATTTTAATATGCTTTCTTTCTTGTTATTAATTTTTGTCTATTATTTATTTGCTCTTTAATTCAAATTATTTTATTGTTGGGTTTTACTAATTTATTTTATTATTAATAAGTTGCTGTGTTTTTAAGTTAAACAATATTTTAAATCCTCACTGTTAGATCAGTTTGAAGACCCCAGTATGAAGTGCCTAGATTTATTTCCCAATCTCCTTTTCTTTTTTTCCATTTTCCTCTTTTCCTTCTCTTTTTCTCTTTCCTCCCTCTCCTTCAGCTGCGCGATAACTCGCTCTCTCTCTTTCTCCACCATGCACTTTAGCAACCTAGCACGCCGCTTTGTGCCATCCCTCATCACTGTCGACCTCGCCAGCTCCCCCCCATGCCGACAACCAACACCCCACCGAACCCATACCCAACACTGCCTCCTTCCTCCCTCAAGCGAGCACAACCCAAATGGGTTTCTTCCACTTGGTTTCACCACCGCAAGGCCCTAATGCCGCTGCCAGTAGCCAACATTGTCTCGCCTAACCACCATCAACCTCCCCCAAGCTTTCTAGCGCCTCCCCCTTTCCCTAACCGAGACCCACGACTCTCTCCCCTTTTCCTCTTTTTCACGCTCGGGTTCTTCAACCAAGCACCGTCGTCTGCTTCCTCTAGACACCACACCATCACAATCAAGTTCCTCCCTCACCGACGACATCCCCCTAGCCTCCCCACTCCCAATTGTTCCTCCACCTTCCCCCACTCTTTCACAGGCTCTCTCTACCTCACAAGGCCAGATCCTCCACCCAAGTCACCACCCACAACTTCCAGCCGCTACTACCAACTCCATAACACTCCCTTAGCTCCTCCATGCCCAGCCATGACCTTCCCATCACTCCCTCTATAATTCTCTATTTTATGACCCACAGCCAACCCTTGTAAAAGTACTATCTGCCACTACTCTACCACTTTTTGGCATCACCCAAAGCCTTGCGCACCATTGATCTTCCATTGTTGTAAGTAATTTTTCAAAAAAATTTCTTGATATTTAAATATATTTTTACATTAACTTGTTTCTGCAGTCTGATTGGTTATGATGGGCATTGGGTCTGTGAAGTGTTGGAAAAATAAACGTAGTTGTTGTCGGATGTTGGGCCTTGTGCCAGATTGAAGGATGGATTTACTTGTGGAATTGGTTTGTGAAATTTAGCGCTTTGTGACTGTTGTATTGATTTATTTTATCTGATGTGCGCTATGCCATGTCATCCAATATACTGTTTACATGCACTTTCATGTGTCATAGTTAAAAACTAGGTTTTTGTGTTAAGAAAATATTTTTAGGTGTACGCATATCATGACCCCAAACAGAGATGGGGCATTATCTTGGTAGAGTTCCTCTGGTCAATCGGGAGAGTATAAAACTGAATGACATCCCTAGGTTGTCGCTAGGCAACAACGGGATCAGACGAGATGATAACACTCTCATGCTGACTTCGTGGCCCCTCTGCTACGAGGGCTAGAGGATGCTTGGTCATGAACGTGCTGGGTGTGGAGCTGGGCATCGCTCAATACGAAGTCACATGCATGGTTGTTACCTGTGGTATGACGAAGGGAGACAGGGTGTGCGGATGGTCCCTAGGGGAGACCATGGTGCATGCATAATTAAATGGATATGTGTGGGGTATTTTCTAAGAAAATGATAGATGGTATTTAATGGACATGTTTTGGACCAAATGGGTTTTTGGCGTGTGTTAGAAAAACGTGTCATTTTTGGGAAAAATGATAGTTTTGTTTTTGCATGTTTCATCATGTAGATGCAAAGACGTTGGTTGTATTAAAATGTTTTTATCTCTTGGATTGTTTGGTTGATTGCTTACCGGGATTCATAATCTCACCGTGGTATTCCTACCTTATGGTTTTATTTTATGAAATTTTAGATTTTGATGCAGAGGATGTCGTTGAGCCTGAGGGATCGACTTCGCCAGAGGAGTGACTTATGGTAACTTGTTGATCATGGGATTTGTTTCCCCTTTTGACTATGTATTTTGGCTTTTTATTTTATTTCACTAGATAACTGTATAACCTCTTTGATGATCTTTTACTTGTTTTTAAAATTCTTGTACTTAGTTGACTATATTTTATTTCTCCGTTGTGATTATTATTGTACATTTAATTTCATGTTCACACACTAAGCACTTGACAATTGGGGTGCGTTACTCATGTTGCCATCATCCCGGTGTCAAGATTCCCACCAATTCATATGTGGGAGTTGGGGGCGCCACACACATATCCCCGTTCATGACAGCTAATATGCAATGCATCCTCGTATGTAAAATTCGCAGTGAAAATAAGGGTGGTAAAAATTATTGGTGTCAGAATGAACTAAAAATCCCAATGATTTATAAACCATAAATAGGTACTTTCTCACTTAAGAGGTCCACTTGAGTTCAACAGAACATGGGAGATAGAATCTCCATAAAACAGAATCTACATAATCATACTAACTCTCACATCCACTTTATGGTATATAGAGCCATTGCTAGAAAATTAAAATCAAGCCCAGCCTCCTCTCCAGATCAGGCTCCTCTTCAACCATATGAAGCCAACAGTTCATCTTGTTCGTCAAATGCTAGTCCTAACACAACTTCTATAATTTTGAAGGGATTGGTAGTAGGTCCACAAGTGTGAGATTTACTTAAAATCTCAATAAGTTAAACAACCAACTTGCACAAAGATAAGATATGCATGATTAATGATCAACCAGAGATGCATGATATGCAGAAAAATCTGTATTTGTCTCCCATTCAGATTTCCTCAATATTTTTTTAGGAAAACTTGATGCACATTCTCTTTTAGAAAATATTTTTCACTTCCTCATTTCAAAAACATGACATTTTAAAAGAGAACATTTCTGCGTATGCACCGTGAGCACCTGCTAGTGACCGTAGCACAACTCATATTAACCTTACGTCTTTGTCTATAGACATCGTTCTCAATGCATTGGTATCGTAACATTTCATCATAACATGTCATCATCATGATAACATTTCATCATAACATATGCACCCACCAACATTAGGCTCCATATATGATTTCACTCTGACATTTTTTAAAAAGAATCCATTCAAAACTCATTGGAAGTTCTTTGTCAACCCATGGATTACCACTCCATTTTTACTCACTCCAGAGTGTACAAAAGAGTTTCACTAGGATAATTTTCCATTCTAGTCTTTGGGGTCGTGACAAATTTCATTTTCATGCTATGCTTGAAAAATGTATTTCATAACATGTGCATATGCAGCAAGCATTCATGTGAAAATGACATTTATATGTAATATGATAAAAATGGTAAAAATTTCACATGTCGTGTAAGGGCATTCCCATATGGCTCCCTAAACACCCTTTATCTCCAAATTTTGGGGAAAGTTGAGAAACCCCTCCCATCTGGATTACTAAATTAGAGATTTCATTTAAGGAGCTCCAGGGGTCGTTGGGGAACCATTGTATATCCCCAATCGACCCATCCTGTGACGCCCCCATATTTCTGCTTGGGATCGGACAGACATCTGAAGTATCAAAACATGCAACACAAGGTGACCTGCCCCCATGCATAACATATAAGATGCAATATTCTTAATATGTATCTAACATTATGCAATATTCGCAGCGGATAATTTTTTTTTTTTTTAACAATACTATACACCAAACTTATAATATCTCAAATAATTAAAGCATAGTCCCTGCATACTTAACAAAATAAACATTCACAATTACGGTACAGGTCTCAAAAGACTGTAATCTCAAAACAATGAGACTGTGCTCCATAATTACATTACCAAAGTATACTATTGGGCTAGTTCGTCAAATAACTCGCGTAACTCGACTAATGATGCTAGAACACTGTCCAAAAACTTAACTATAGAGGCTGTAAGCTCCACATCGCCTCTGCGGTGTTTAGTCAACCTCTTTCAATCTGCCAGTGTCCACTCCATGCTCTGATTCTAACACATTGCCTACCATTTGGAGAGAATGGTAGTTGGGACTACTACAGTGAGATTTGATTACAACTCATAGCAAGTTAACAGTAATCTCCAACACAGGTTAATTATGCATGCATGGCAGTAAAGGTATGAATGCATAATCAAAGTCAATAATAAGCATAACATAATTTGACATAACATGGCATGAGTTGACATAACTTGAACTGAAACGTGAACTGAACTTGAAACTTGCCATGACATGAGCTTGAAACTGAGACTTGACTTGATGTGATAAAGCAAGAATGTGAACTTGAGACTTGACATTAACGTGAACTTGAACATAGCATAAACGTGAAATACATGAACTTGGAATCTTGTTCAATAAACTGAACTTGAGCATGAAAGTGAACATAACTAAAGTTGAACTAAAACTAACCTGAACGTAACATGAATTGAAACATGAACTGAACGTGAACTTGAAATGTAACATGAACGTGAACTTGAATATAACATGAATGTGAACTTGAACTGAAACTTAAATTAACATGCGCTTGATCTGAGTTCTGACAATCAAAATAATTTCGCCAGTGGTTTCGTTAGGAATAGTGAACAATCAGAATGATTCTGCCCAACATTCCATCGGAGATACTCAGACAATCAAAATGATTCCATCATGAGTATTTTAAATCACATACCCTAGTAATCAAAATGATTACACCAGAAATACCTAGTAATTGACTAACAATTAGAATGATTACATCACGAATACGTTAAATGAAATACCCTAATAATCAGAATGATTACACTAGGAGTATCTACATAATTGAACTTGAACTAAATTTTGACAATCAAAATAATTTTGCCAGAAGTACCTCATGTGAATTATAAATGGAGATGCTCGAACAATCATAGTGATTACATCGCGAGTATCATATACATAACTGACTAGACATGACTTGAAATGTTGTTCCCAAGATACATAAACTATATTTGAGATGAAATGTGACTGTAATATGAAGGACAGAACTCTTGACGTAACACAACAAGACTTGAATGTAACTCAAAAAACATGACTTACTTGATATGGAAACATTTCGTAGCATGACATAACATATAACAGACAATATTTCGTAACATGACATCAAATGTAACAAATAACATACATAACATGACATACTTGCAACAGTGAATATTACATGATATGACATACATGTAACATGGCATACTTATAACATATAGAAATACTGATAGAATAGATTGTATAACAGATAAATATTCATGATAGAATAAATCATGCGTAACAGATAAACATGTAATGATGTGGCATGGCATGGCATATATGTTAGCCTACATATATAAACTATAGTTTCCTTACCCATCATACATACATAGTAAACTGATAATAAGTTAGAAGCTAACTTACCTCGATTGTCACCTTCTACGAGAATAAAGTGAGAAATACAAGGAACTATAAGCAAGTTTTCTAAATGTTAGAAATTTAATTACTAACAATTAAAAATGTGTATAAGAGACAATCTATATAGACTTTAGGAACATTTTATCATCTTGTAACAGCCTGCTAGAAATTCAATGGTAGAATTTCTATAAACTTTAGGAACCTCGTGAAAACTCCGTAAATTTTCACGAATCGACTAATCGCAAAGGTTTTAGTATGTCAACATAGTCAGAGTTATCAATCACTTTGGTGCCAGAAATGCAATTTTAATTGTTTGAGGTAGTTAGACGTGTAAGAATATGTTATGGTCTGCACCACTAGACTCAGTTGAATATTTAGGATTTTATGGCGCAATAACCCATTTTCATAATTTCGGACGAAACGTCTATTCGAAACTGTGAAATTATTTTTAGGGGCACTTCAGGGTTGAGTTTTCGTAAACAATTTTCACTGTAGGTTAATAGGAATATTTAGGATTTTTCAGTAGTAAGTTTATTATGTTTTCTTTTCAGAGTGAATAGTAACCTCAATAAGTGTACTAAGTGCAGTATTTTCAAAATCAAAGTGTGGAATGTCCAAATTAGGTTAGAGAAGTTTTATTTTGACACTTGGCAAGATTTTAGCCACACATATTGAATAGTTTTAGACACTTGGCACAAAGAGGAACCATGTGATTTTATGTCACATAGCCACCTCCAATCAAAGGTCATTCAAGTCCATATCTTCTTCCTACAGAAGCCTTGAGTCGTGCAAGATACACTTCTTTCCCTTTCATCACTTCTTCACTCTGTTCTTAGAGAGAAACCCAAAAGAGCTCTCTAGGGCATATTTCTGGCTCCTTTTGCGTGAGATTTTTAACCCTTCATAAAAGTTGTTCGTCTTTGAGTCTAGTTTCTGTAGATATATTATTCGTATCATTCCATGGTAATTTTCTTGGTAAAAAGTATTTTTAACCATGGAAAGGTCATTCTAGGCATGAAACTGAAGAGTATGTTATGTTTTGGAGTTTTTGACCAAGCTAATGGACATATCTTGGTCCAAAAATTTTATGGAGAGTTTTTAGCATGTGTTTAAGAGTGTTCATTGAGGTTTTGTTGTATGACTAAAGCTTTGCATGATATATTTTCTTAAATCTAGAAACTTGAAAACCGGAAGTGGCAAAACAGTTTTTATTTGGAGAAAATTTGAATATTTCAAGGTTTGACCTTACTCTAAAGGCTTTGATATTTTTATATGATGATCCTAAGTCTCTTCTTTTCATGTTAGGATGTTATTTTGAAGATATTTAGTATTATTTTCAAAAATATAATTTTTCTATGCAAGAGGATTTCGGTTAGGCCTAAGACTTGATATTTTTGGATTAGATCCATATTTTATTGATTTTTAGCCATGTGATTTTAAGTTTGATGGTTGGATATTATTTAGGACACAGTTTTAAACCATGTGATGCTTTATATCGAATATCTCACTATCTTAAGCCATTGATCAAGAGATTTATCAAAACTAGATGAGGGAAAAGTTTCTGTTTTTGGACTAAGTGTAAAACCAAAAACTCCAAGTGTTATTTTGTAATTTTGGTGACTTTAGTTTGATTATTTAAAACATGGTTGACCTTAGGATGATTTTGTGAATATGTTAGAAGTAAGATTGGATTTTTTTGGAATTCTTGGAGATGTTTTGATTTAGGATCAAAGCTTGTAATTCAGGTGTTTGGATCTTTTTATAAAAAATTTTGGTGTTGATTATTAGGTTTTTCTAAATGGATGTTTTAATTATGGTTTTAAACTTAGGATAGGAAGATCCTTGTTGCAAAATTTTGGTTTAAGCATGAGTTTTGAATTTTGAAGGAATTGCAACAAAATAAAGAGAAATGGCCTATGGATGTTTCGGCCATAGTGTGTTTTCCATAATTATGATTTGTTTTAAATTTTTCTAAGTTAATATTTGAGTTTAGGATAAAATTTACATGAGGAATGTAAATTTTGAAAATATTTGGAGTTAAGATGTGAAATCTTCAAGTTATGGGTAAAATGGTCATTTTTCCACATGTAGAGGGTAAAATGGTAATTTTACTCTAAGTTAGCTTGTTTTTATGTTTTTAATTGTTAGAATTAAATTTCTAACTTTTAGAATACCCTATTATAGTTTCTCGTGTTTCTCGCTTTATTCTCGTAGAGAGCGACGATCGAGGTAAGTTAGCTTCTAACTTACTATCAGTTTACTGTGTATGTATGATGTATAAGGGAACTACAATTTATGTATGTATGTTATCATATATGCCATGCCATGCCACGTCATTACATGTTTATCTGTTACGCATGATTTATTCTGTCATGAATATTTATCTGTTACACAATCTATTCTGTCATGTATTGTTGTATCTTATAAGTATGCCAAGTTAAGTATGTCATATGTTACATGTATGTCATATCATGTAATATTCACTGTTACAAGTATGTCATGTCAAGTATGATATCTGTTACATATTCAGTCATGTTATAAACTGTTTCCATCTCAAGTTAGTCATGTCTTTCGAGTTACGTTTAAGTCAATTATGTCTAGCATACTCGTGATGTAATCATTATGATTGTCCGAGCATCTCCATTTGTAATTCACACAAGGTACTTTTGGCGAAATCATTTTGATTGTCAGAATGCAGTTCAAGTTCAGTTATGCAGATACTCTTAGCGTAATCATTCTGATTGTTAGGGTATCTTATTTAAAATACTCGTGATGGAATCATTCTGATTGTCAGAGTATTTCTAGGTACTCCTGGTGTAATCATTCTGATTGCTAAGGTACATGTTTTAAAATACTCGTGATGGAATCATTCTGATTGTCAGAGTATTACTAGGTACTACTGGTGTAATCATTTTGATTGTTAAGGTACGTGATTTAAAATACTCGTGATGGAATCATTCTGATTGTCTGAGTATCTCTGATGGAATATGTTGGGCAGAATCATTCTGATTATTCAATATTCCTGACGAAATGACTAACGAAATCATTTTGATTTTCAAAATTCAAGTTCAAGTTTATGTCAAGAAATTAAGAATGAGCAATCATGGTGACCCCATGAGATAAGAATAAGTTTCAGATCAAGTCCACGTTAAGTCAAGTTTCAGATCAAGTTCATGTTATGTTATGTTATGCTCACGTATATGTTATATTCATGTTCACGTTAAGTTTTAAGTTCATGTTCATATCATGTTATGTTCACATTTATGATATGTTCAAGCTCACGTTCATGTTATGTTATGTTCATGTTCACGTTATGTTTTAAGTTCACGTTTCTGTCATGTTATGCTCACGTATATGTGATTTTCAAGTTCACGTTCATGTTATGTTATGTTCACGTTCACATTATGTCTCAAGTTCACGTTTATGTCATGTTATGCTCAGGTTTATGTTAAGTTCAAGTTCATATTTATGTTATGCATGTTCACGTTCATACTATGTTTCAAGTCTATGTTATGTTTCAAGTTCATGTTCATGTTATGTTGCTAGTCCATGTTATGTTTTAAGTTCAAGTTCAAGTTCAAGTTCATGTCATGTTAAGTCAAGTTCAGTTCACGTTTAAGTTCAAGTTATGTCAGTTATGACATGCTATATATCAAGTTATGCTATACTTATTTACGACTTTAATTATGCATTCATGCTTTTACTACCATGCATGCATCATTAACCTGTATGGGAGTTTCCTGTTAACTTACTGAGACTTGTAATCAAATCTCACCATGGTAGTCCCAACTACCATTCCCCCCCGAATGGTAGGCGATGTGTCAGGATCAGAGCAGGGAGCAGACATTGGTAGACTGAAGGAGATTGACTAGACGTCGCAGACAAGATGTGGAGCTTACAGCTTCCATAGTTAGTTTTTGGACAGTATTCTAACCTCGTTAGTCGAGTTACTCGACAAACTTCCTCAATACTGTATTTTGGTAATGTAAATTTGGAGTCTGGCCTCCCATGTTTTTGAGATTACATTCTTCTAAGACTCTGCTAAAATCGTAGATGTTTATTTTGTTAAGTATGCTTGGATTACGATTTAACTGTTTGGGATATTATAAGTTTGGTGCATAGTATTGCTCAAAAAAAATTATCCGCTACAAATATTACATAATACTATATGCATGTTAGGAATATTGCATCTTATATGTCATGAACGGGGGCAGGTAACCTTATGTTGCATGTCCTGATGCTTCAGATGTCCGTTTGATCCCAAGTGGAATCTGGGGGCGTCACACCTCTACATGTGGAAAAAATGACCATTTTACCCTTAACTTAATGATTTCATGTCCTAACTCCAAAAATTATCAAAGTTTACATTCCTTATGTAAATTTTGTCATAAATTCAAATATTAAGTCAGAAAAATTTAAAACAATTTACAACTATGGGAACTCACTATGGCCGAAACATTCATAGGTTATTTCTCTTGATTTTGGTTGCAATTTCTTCTAACATCAAAACTCGTGATAAAATCAAAATTTTATAACAAAGATCTTCTTATTCTAAGTTTAAAACCATCAAAACCAAACTTTTTGTAAAACGACCCAAACTTTTTAACAAATAGCAAACCCTTGAATCATAAACTTTGATCCTAAATCAAAACATTTCCAAGAATTCTAAAAAAATCAAATCTTACTTCTAACATATTTATAACATCATCTTAAGATTAACCATTCTTTAAATCTTCAAACAAAAGTCACCAAAAATCACAAAATAATACTTGGAACTTTTGGTTTTACACTTAGTCCAAAAACAGAAACTTTTTCTCAACTAATTTTGATCAATCTCTTGATCCATCACTTAAAATAAGAGATCTTCAAACTAAAACATCACATAGTTTAAAAATGTATCCTAAAGAAGATCCAACCATCAAACTTAAAATCACATGGCTAAAAATCAATCAAACATGGATCAAACCCAAAAATATCAAATCTTAGGCCTAACCGAAATCCTCTTGCATAGAAAAATCATATATTTGAAAATAATACTAAATATCTTCAAAATAACATCCTAGCATGCAAATAATAGACTTAGGATCATCATATAAAAATATTAAAATCTTTAGAGTAAGATCAAATCACGAAATATTCAAACTTTCTCCAACTAAAAATTGTTTTTCCACTTCGAATTTTCAAGTTTCTAGATCTAAGAAAATCTATCATCAGAAGCTTTATTCATACAACAAAACCTCAATGAACACTCTTAAACACATGCTAACACACTCCAATAATTTTTTGGACCAAGATATGTCCATTAGCTTGATCAAAAATTCCAAAACATAACATACTCTCCAGTTTCATGCCCAAAATGACCTTTCCATGATTAAAAATATTTTTGACTAATAAAATGACCATTAAATGAGACAAAATAAAACATCAAAGGAAAATACACTCAAATACAAACAACTTTGATGAAGGATTCATCATACAAAAGTACTTAAAATGGGTCAAAAATCTCCACGCAAAAAGACCCAAAAATCTGTCCGAAAGAGCTTTTTTGGGTTTCTCTCTAAGAATGGGGTGAAGAAGTGATGAAAGGGAGTGAAATGTCTCTTGCATGACTTTATACTTATGTAAGGGGGAGGTATGGACTTAAATGACCCTTGATTGGAGTGGCTATGTCACATAAAGTGGAGAATAGTGAGGGCCAAGGATTGCCTCCTACAACTGTGAGGTATGGAGGGTGATGAGGCGGATTTCTCCTTACATCAAAATACTATTGGGTGCAGCCAAGGGCAGTGAATTTTCTGCCATGTGGGGGAGGAAGCTTCTTCAAGAAGCTTTACCAAGGTGGCCAAATTCGTGAGTCTTGGTGAGCCTCAACCAAGTGGGCTTCAACTTTGGGTTTAAATGGGGTTTAATTAGGGTTTGGGATGCTATCAAACTCCAATCCAGTTTTTCTTGGCTCAATAAATTTTTTAAGGTTTAAAAGTTTGGATAATGGTATCATAACAAGAATTTGGTGAATTAATAGCATTTGAAAGTGATTTAATCAAGTGATTAAACACAATGTTAGAAATTGGATCGAAAAATGTTTGAAGGCCAACTTTAAGGTTTGGGGAAACCATTTAGAGTTTCAATTTCAACCAAACTTTTGGATATTCAATTGGATTCCAACCATTTAGGGTTTCAGTAGGGTTGAAACTCTCATTGATCTTGCTCAATTTGGTTGATCGGATGAAAGAATAGGATTTTGATTAGGTGGAATGAATTCACACCTTGATTTCCTTCACAAATTCATCTAATCATTTCTTTTTGTGCCAAGTGTCTAAAACTATTTACCAAGTGTAGCTATGATCTTGACAAGTATCCAAATAAAACTTCTCTAACCTAATTTGGACATTCCACACAGTGATTTTAAAAACACTGCGCTAGGTGCTACTATTGAGGTTACTACTCACTGTAGGAAAGTGAAAAATAAATTTTACACTGAAAAATCTTAAATATTTATACAAACCTAACTATGCAATTTTTTTTACCGAAATTCTACCCCGAAGTGCTTCAGAAAAAGCAAAATGCGTTTTCGAACAAGTATATCGTCCGAAAACTAAAAATGAGATTATTGCGTCATAAAATCCTAAATAATCAACTGAGTCAATTGGCGTAGACCATAACATATTCTGACACTTTTAACTACCTTAAATAAATAAAATTACAATTCTGGCACCATAATGAGTAATAACACTAACTATGCTGATAGACTAAAACATATGCGATTAGTCGATTCATGAAAACTTACGGAATTTTTACGAGATTCCTTAAGTCTATAGAAATTCTATCATTGAATTTATAGCGGGCTGTTACACATCCTCTTCCTTTCCTGCTATTGGTCCTGCATGAAAATCTCTCTCCAATCTCAATTGCCCTCGTTCATATCGGCCCTCTCTCACACTGTTTGCCACCATAGATGGTAGCCTCTCTTCATTAGCTGGAATATATGTAAGTCTCTATCCTTTTCTCTCGTACAAATGCACTTCTTGAATCAGTTTCCTCATGTTTGGACTCTATCCTTCTCTCTCACACAAATCAAATACACACTCAAATTTGAATCTGCCATGGCTTTCATCTGAGCTATTGCACAATTTTAACTTGTTGGTTGTAGTATTTTGATCTTTGGGCACTCAAATTCAAAAACCCTACATTTTATCTACTGCTCTAGGATTTGAATTTGGATCTTGCTTTTTCTTCACTGCACACTCAAATTTGAATTTGCCATGGCTTTCATTTGAGACATTGAATTGTTTTGACTTGTTGGTTGTATGTATTTGAATCTTTGGGCACTCAAGATCGATAACCCTACATTTTATCTGCTACTCTAGGGTTTGAATTTGGATCTTGAATTTTCTTCACGGCAGCAATTTATTCGAGGAAATTGTTTGTTGTTTGAGCAAATTGTTTGTTGGTTTGAGCAAATTATTCATTGTTTAAGCAAATTGTTTGTTGGTTTTTCTTCATGGTAGCAACTGGATTTATTTTGGTTTGAGCAAATTGTTTGATGGTTTGAATCCATTCATAGACTGTTTGAATACATTTTGGTTTGAGGAAATTGTTTATTGTTTTCATCCACAGCAGCCATTGGTTTGAATTACCTACTTTGGACTAAATGAGCTGCTATTGGTTTTAATTCTTTGTTGGTTTCAATTCATTCATAGTGTTTGGCAACCATTCGAGGTGATATGTTAGTTTGCATTTTAGACTGTTTCAGCTTAAAGATGTTTATGGATTCCCTCTACTACTATAATTGATTTCATTTCGATGTTTGAAATTATCTTTGTTTATAGACTCTCTTTATTGCTTTAATTGATTTCACTATCTTTGTTTTACTCATGGCAACCATTCAAGCTAGTATTACCTAGTTTAATTGATTTCACTATCTTTGCTATTGTTCCCATGGATTTTCTTCTCATTCTTATGACTATTTTTCTCTAATTTAAGCTTATAATGCCATATTTTATTAAGTCATTTCTATACATATCTTTACTATCGAGTATGGAAATTGTTTTTCTTGTGCTGAATTGCATCCTTAGTTTAACGAACCCTTTATTTGATATAGAATGTTTAGATGATGGATTACAAAGTTTGCTATTAGGATTCAAGAATAAAATAATTCCATTTATAAGCTTTTTTATTGACAAACCACACATAGTTGCACTGAGCTGCTGTTGGTTTGAATTACCTAGTTTGGACTAAATGAGCTACTGTTGGTTTGAATTATTTGTTGGTTTGAATTCATTCATAGAGTGTTTGGCAGCCGTTCGAGGTGATATAATGGTTTGCATTCTAGACTGTTTCATCTTAAAGATGTTTATGGATTCTCTCCAAAACTCTTTTGCTTTTTTGTTTTCTTTCTCAATAATTATGCAGGCACATTCAATTAGATGACCTCATTATTTTTTACATATATTGCTTCTCTCCTTGGTATTTAGTTCTACTTTATCCTTTGCAGCTTTTGGTATCTACATTGGCCTATTCTCCGGGGCAGCATGTCTAGTGTAAGGTACTGATGATGATTCTAACTATTTTATAGGAGGAGGTTAATTCCCAAGTGTTTAGTGGGGCTCAAGATATGGCAGGGTAATCCAAATCCGAATAGCCACCAAGTATTTTGTGATAGTTTTCACGAAAGGCAACTGGGGTTTAAGGTTTGCAACCATTCAAGGTTGGACTCCTGTTTTACACATTGTAAAATTAAATTTAAAAAAAAAAACCATTTTGAGTCCCATGGAACGCACATTAGTTGTGTAAGTGGATATGAATACTCTTATTCATTTAGCATCAATTTAGGTTTCTTTACTATCACTATCTATTTCTTAAGTGACTAGGATTTATTCATGTGATGTTCATTTATTCGACACACAGCCATTTAGCATTACTTTCTTACTTTCTCATTTCTATTTTGATCATAACTTCCTGACTTTCTCATTTTTGTTTTTATGTTCTTATTCATTTTGCATACTACTCAATATTGGATTTGAAAATTTTGTTTTGTACCCTATATTGCATATCGCATTTTTGTTTTGACAAAGCCTTGTGATATTTGCATATTGATTTCCTATTGTTTGGATTTTAGAAATTGAAGAAGGCTATTTTGCATGTTGATTTCCTACTTTGACATACATGTAACACCTCTATTTGTTCCTTTACAAGATTCTATTGTGATCCATATATTTCTCACTCATTTCTATTTTTATATCTTATGCATTTGCATACTGCTCAGTATTGTTTGGATTTTGTAAACTATATTTATTGCTATTATGTTGTGATTTAGTAACGTTGCTCAAATTTTTTTGTTGGATTAGATCATTGTTGTCATTGGATTTTCCTTTCCTAACCCCCTTGGTTGTGATGGTGACAATGTCTCGTGGGGACACAGGAAATTTGGCACATACCTCCATGGCATGGTAACTTGAATAACAAATAAGTAGTAGCAACCAGTTGTTACAACCATTCGAGGGTGCCAAATCTCCTATATGTTACCATTCGGTTCCTAAGCCAGCTAGCAAAATCACGTCTATATTGTTCTTAACTATCTAACATGTCTACCAACTATTGTGTGTCTACAATTTCATAGAGATAGATTCACAAGACCATGGACATCCGTATTTCACCAACCTCCTCAGTCAGGACCCTCAAATTGACCACACTTACGGTGGTCAAAGTCTACAATCTCCTATGACTTTTAATGACTCTCCACTCCCACTCCAAGTAGAGCCTCTCTCCATCAGATAATTAGCCAATGGTGCAAACTTCATTCTCGAAGAAGACAAGTTACTTTTCTCAACATGGCTGAATACTAGTGTGATGCCATCCATGGAACGAACCAAAAACACACCTAACTTTGGCAAAAAAAATAGTCAATACTTCAGTAAGTATAAAGAAAGAGTACTACTGAGCGGAGTGTTGGGTCATTAATACATCGGTGGTCAGCCATTCAAAAGGCGACCAACAAATTTTGTGCTAAACTGTTCAGAGTCAAAGGGTTGAATCAAAGTGACATGACCAAGCAAGACAATGTATAACCATCCACTTTTATATGCTTTTGGCATTTGCTTTTATATAAGTTATGTTTCCTTTATCTACTTGGTCATTAATTTTTCCATTTTATTCTTTAATTGCAAGTTTGACAAAGCGAAGATCATGTACCAATCGCTAGAGAAAACCTCATTTCAATTCAAGCATTGTTGGCACCTGTTGAAGGACCAACCCAAATGGATTCAGCGTTAAACAAAGGACAATCCAAAGCAAATGTCAACGATGTCCCTGACCTCTACTCGTACCTTAGTTGCTGCTGTAGATTTAGTTTGTGGTATCGAGGTCAAAAATGTTGTGAACAATGATGCCCTTGAATTGGAGAGGGCAATGGGAAGGAAAGCTAAGAAATAAAAACATAAGGCCCAAAGCAGGCTAGCAAAGGAGATTGTTCAGCTGAGCAAGCTGAAGTATACTCTTCTCAAGGAGTCACGCGCTCTGGAAGAAAGTTTTTTTGGCTCAAGGCCGAGAAGATGCAATATGATCGAGAAAGAGAGGGAAGTAAAATCTGACAAGAGGACGAGAGACTAAAGTTGGAGGCTGAGAAACTGGAATTTGGTCAGAGGGAAGCTAATGAGAGAGCAAAAAGAGTGATTAGAGAGAAATGAGCAAATAATGTTGATCGATGTGAGTACCTTGCTTAGACTACAGGGGATATATTTTTAGCAACAACAAAGGAAAATCATGGCGAAATGCAATTCTGAACAAAACTGACTTGTTTTTCTATGTAATTTATTTGTTATTGAGGCAAAGTACAATTTGTATAACTTTGACAACATTAATCAGTGAGTTGAGACTAAGTTTGGTTGTTATTCATAAACAATTGGATGTATGTATGTTATACTTTGTATATTTGATGGTATGTATTTAAAAGCTTAAAGATGTTGACAATGATTTTGTGCATGGATAGAACCTATTGATAAGTTTGGCATTACAACTGCTTTACATATACAGGAGTGCAAACATATTACAACAATAATTTGCATATTCTTGAAGAAAACATGTTGAAGGGAATGGAAATTAAGGAAGCAGGAATATCTAGTCACTACTAATTAGAAGATAAAATATAATGGATTGTTGCTAGTCTATTGTTGGGGATAAAATTTCTCTTGATGTTCAATTAGATCTGCTTGGAACTGATGATGTGTGGAGCTATCTCTAATTTCATGATGACGCTGAATGAATTCCATAAGTTTGGTTGTAGGATTGCTCTACAGTTTCGGACTATCATCATCAACTTGATTATACTCGATGTTCGAGCCCTGATTATCATCACGCTCATCTTCGATGATCATGTTATGTAGAATAACATATATTTTCATTATATTTGTTAGCTCCTTCATCTTGACCATTCATGAAAGTCCACAAACAATTGGAAATCATCGTTGAAGGACTCCAAATGCACGCTCTACATCCTTTCTTACTGATTCTTTTGCTGTTGCAAAATTTTTCTTCTTATTACCTTATGGAGATGGAATCATCTTTACAAACGTTGACCATTTTGGATAAATACCATCAGCTAGGTAGTACCCCATAGTTTAGTCATTGCCATTGATTAAGTAATTTACTAGAGAAGCACACCCTTGGATAAGTTCTGTTAAAATAAAAGATCTCTTTAGCACATTGATATCATTATGCGAACGAGGCATATAAAAAAATGCATGCCATATCCAAAGATCATATGAAGTAATCGTTTCTAAAATAATAGTTGGTTTACGATTTTTCTAGGCAGTGGGACAATTTTTCTACTGCAAATACAAGCAATCAATGTTTCCCATCATCCTTGGGAATCCACGTTGTTCACCAACTGCAAGCAATATCATTGGCATTTGAAGACTGTAAATATTCATCTGAAAAAATATTTATGATTGTCTTCACAAATTTTTTTAGGCTCTCTATTGCGGTACTTTCTCCAATGCTTATGTATTCATCCATAAATTCACCAGTTACTCCATATGCTAGTATTCTAAGTGTTGCAGTTATCTTTTGCGTAGAAAATAAACTAAATTTACCAACATTATTTCTTCTCTAGATGAAGGAGGGCTCGTAAGCCTCTACCTCATGTTGAATACAAATAAATAGCAGACGACTCATATGAAATCTCTTTCAAAATATATTTGAGGGATATATTGCTTCTTCTGCAAAATAGTAGCGAAATAAGTGTTTGTGCCCTTGAATATGATTACGCTGAATATATTTACAACGTTGGCGATTGACACAATGCCTCTATGTTGATTTGTCATCATCATTAAGAACAACATCAAACTCATCTTTAAAGGATAAGTTAAGCAGCAATTTGCGAAAGAATAAATGAGCCATTTAATGAAAGGAGTGGAAGATGAGGCCAGAATGACAAATTTCTCTTTAAGATGAAATCATACTTGGATTCCTGAGAATGTGAATGGAACCAAAAGCCCTATTTATAAAGAAAATAATTACTGTTACATGTAAGACAAAAAATGTTATCGTTAGATAAAGGACAAAAAATGTTACTGTTGTAAAAATGATAAAAAAAAATGTTACTATTGGAGAAATGACAAAAATGTTATCATCGTCATGCGAAGAAGATGTGTTACCATTGGAGAAAGGGAAAAAAGTATTACCGTTATATAAAATGACAAAAAGTATTACCGTTACACAAATGCAAATTAAATGTTACTGTTATATATGTGGACAAAACCATATTCAAAAATACCATTGCATTGGAAAATGCACATATTCAAAAAATTATTATTTATAATACTGATAATAGTTTGAAAACTATTATTGTACCTAGGAAAAAAAATCGTATAAGTATTTACAAAACAGTTTCGATTTGAATTGATCAGACTATTGTTGAAGCTTTAACAGACACCAATAACATTTTACCACGTCACATATTTCACATAAACCAAAAGAGGTGCAGCACACTGAAATATGAATTCTGTAGAACCAAAATCCATAAGCCCCAGTCATTGCCCCAGTCTTTCCTCGCATTCCATGACCTCAACTTCATCACCTCAGACTTCTCTTGCCGCCGTTGCCCACCACCGCTCCGTCACCCTCCAGTAATTTTGCCATTGCCCACCATCTTCGACTCCCACCATCCTCTCCATCGTTGGCTGGGTTTGTTGATGGCTAACATTAGTGGCTTTAGCATGCTAAGTTGGTTTTAATAAAGAGGAAGGGAGAAGGGCATCCGAGAAAGAAAGATAGAAAGTAGAGTGAGAGTCACCAAAACAATGCATGAGATGAATAAGAAAATGAAGAAGCCGCCTACAAATGAAGATTGGAGGAAGAAGGAGCACCACATTGCAGGAGGATGATATACTCTGCCAGCAAATTTGCCTTCATGGAACAGGAAAGTACAAACTTTGTTTCCTTTATCTCCCTTTTTTTCTTTTGTTCTTCTAATTGTGATTTAATTGGGTGGTTGTAGTCTATGTAAAAAAGTAGTTGGATGATTATTGCATCCAAGTTCAAGGATAAAATGACCATTTAAATTGCGTGTTGTTCTATCCAAGAGGATGGAGAGGGGATGAGGATGGGTCACCGTGCTTGATCTTCTGTAGTGGGGGCACATGGTAGCTAAGGTGAGAAGCTTATGTGGCACTCACTCATTGGAAGGTTGTTATTTAGAGATAAACAACCTGACCAACTGGAAGATTAACTCTTTACAAAATTAGTAGATTGTGATATTTGAAAACAAGAGAAAAAGACAAAAGAGTTAGTAGTTAAGAATGGAAATGGAAGTGAGAAAAAAAAACTAATAAAGAAATAATAGAAAAATATTGTTTTAATAGAACAGAGAAATGATAAGGAATGGAATGTAGGAAAAAAACATAGTGGCACAGGCCATTTTTACCCTTTTTTTTCTCTCTCTATTGACGATTTGGGCTTCCTTTTCCAATCACATGGTTTGGCCTTCACGTAAGGCTGCATGGCAACCGCTGATGGTGGCACAAGCCGGCCTTCCTTCGCCGACCTGGTGGCTACTATCATGCAGCCCATCCCCGAGATGGTGCTGGCGCCCCGACCTCCAAAGATGGTTGATGGTGAGGTTTATTTTCAATTCACCAAGGAGGAGATCACACGGTCAGCGGAACCATTTCGCTATTCTATGGTTCTCAAATTCTTATAGTAACGCCCTTCTCTAGACGTTGTTCGTGCATTCATTCATAACCGATGGGGTGTCTTAGCCACACCGGTGGTCTCTTCCATGGGGCGTCCTTGTAATGTTTTTGTGCGCATGGCAAACAAAGCCAATTTTACTAAAGCCTTATCTTGAGATGTTTGTGAGATCAATGAAGTTTTCTATCGGGCCTTTCGCTAGACTCAAGAATTTACTGAGGATAAAGAGCCGTCAAGGGTACCGGAATGGATTTCTTTACCGGGTCTTCCTCCAAATTATTATCAAGAAGCTTTTCTAGATATTCTTATGGCCCCTATTGGGACGTTCATACATCGTGATAATCTGACTCGTTGCACTATGAGAACAAATGGTACATGATTATGTGTTGAAGTGGATGCTGCAAAAACACTGCTAACTCACTTCTGGATTGGGGCACCGGGTTTGCCTTCTAGTCGGAAGCAAGAAATTGTGTATGAGACTCGCCCTGCCTATTGTTGTAAGTGCAAAATGCAAGCTCATAATTTGCAGATGTGTAGAACTGGAAAATCTGAGCAGTATGGGAATAATCGGGTAGGAAAAGAATGGTAGAAATCAAATGTTGAGGCTGCGAAACCTGTGGCATGTCTGTCTAACTTTGTGGAAAATAATCTGTCTGATGCTGTAGGTGACATCCCTATGAAAGAAAATAATTCGGTGGATGTTATGGACCCTGTTGTTGAATCTGTGCCACCCCCATTTGACTTTGCGAATGATCCTCCATCTGAGCCAGTGGGTGATAGTCTTGTAATCCCTGAGAAAGATGCTTATTCGGTGTTGCTTGTGGACTCGTTGGTTGTGTCGTCTGGTTTTGTCAGTGATACCATGTTAACTGCAGAACCAGAGGTTGCTAAGACAACTGATTTGAAAGTAGTTTTCCCAGTGTATGCCGAGACTTCTATAGGTGTTGTACTAGGGGAGCCCGGCTGCTCAAATCTGAATTTGGACCCATTGGAGATCATGGCCAGTGAGGGGGTGGATCCATTTGTGGTGCAGATTGAAGAACTCAGGGTAGAGGATCCTAATGAGGCACCAGGGGAGGAGATGCTTGCTCTGAAGACTATTGTTTCAGAGTCAAAACCATATATTCATCCAGAGGTCTTTCTACAAGATAAATAATATCTTACAGAGTCTGAGGCCAATGAAGGTAAGCAAAAATATAAGAAAAAGATGTTTGTTAAAATGAGAAGTTCTTCTCAGGTTCATACCCCAAATTCAAATCTAGCTTAATGATTGATTCCATCTTTGTATGGAATATTAGAGGGGTTTGGACCTCTAAAGGTAGATTAAAGCAGTTTATTGGTATGTTGAAGCCAAAATTTGTTGCTCTTTTAGAACATTTTCAAAATCTAGAAGGTGCTCGTAGATTGGCACAGGTTCTGAAATTTGATAATTTTATTGCTAATGAGGATGAAGGGGGAAATTCTAGATTTTTTGGAATAAAACCTGTGAGGTGCACTTGGTTCGGATGGGAATGCAATTTATTTCTATCAGGGTTGATGAAAGTGACGGGAAGTTTTTGCTTACAGTGATTTACGCCAAATGTACTATGGCGAAGAGGCGTTACCTATGGGATGATCTCAGTTCTAATAATTTGGGTTTAGACCCTTGTGTTTTTGCTAGTGATTTTAATATTATCGATAATGATTCAAAAATAAGGTGAGGTCGGCCTCATTCTATTATGGCTATGGAGGATTTTAATAATTGGATACATCAAGGGGGCTTGATGGAAATGGCTACTAAAGGGAGTGATTTTACTTGATGCAATGGGCAATCGGGTCTTGCCCAATCTTGGGCATATCTTGATCGTGCTCTCATTCATAGTTCCTTTATTGCTTTGTTTTCAAATGTTATTTGTTCCTATTTGACGTGATCTACTTCAGATCATGCTCCCATGTCCATTGAGCTTAAGAAAGATCCTTTCTCTGATGGCCCAGCTCCGTTTCGATTCCAACGAATGTGGGTGGATCACCATAGTTTCTTGTATTGTGTTCGAGCAGCTTGGGATTCTCGGGTTAGGGGTTCGGCTATTTAGATTTTGATTAGAAAATTAAAACAGACCAAGGTGGCACTGAGGGAATCGAATAAAAGGGTTTTTGGTCATACTTTGGGTTGTATTGATGCTCTTGATAAATAGGTTGAGGAGATCGAGCAAAAGCTGCAATCAAATTAGGAGGATATGTTGGAGAGAGAGAGTTACATGTGGTAGCCTAGGACCTAGCCATTTGGAGGCGTCGGGAAGAGATGAGATTGGCACAAGTAGCTAAGTTAAAATGGCAGGTGAATGGTGATCGAAATTCAAAATTTTTTCATGCTTACCTTGCCAACAAGAGGAAAAAAAAGTGCTGGAGATGCGATCGAATGAGGTGGTCTATGAGTCACCAGAAAGCATTCTCCAAGGGGCAGTGAAATTTTTTTCTTCTTTTCTTCAAAGGGAACCACCGGCTGAGCAACCTAGTCTTGAGCATCTCATTGATCCCATCATTTCAGAGGAGGATAATGACTCACTTCTTCGTGCGCCTACAATAGAGGAAGTTTTTGAGACTTTGTCTTCTATTCTGTCTCAGAGTGCACTGGGTCTTGATGGGTTCGGTTCGGGTTTCTATAAAAGCTATTGGGAGGTGGTTAAAATTGATGTGTGGAATGCAGTATTGGAATTCTTTACGTCCAAGCATCTTCCGAAGTTTTTTACAGCTTCATATTTGGTTTTAATACCAAAGGTAGATTCACCTATAGATTTTGATAAGTTTTGCCCCATTAGTCATTGTTCTATTTTTACAAAATTTGTTCCAAGATTATTGTGCATTGGCTAACAGGTCTTTTGCCTAGCCTGATTTCTTTGGAGCAAGGAGCATTTATTCCTAGAAGGAGTATTTTTTAGAACATTAGCCTTACCTAGGAAATGGTTCACTCTATTAATAAAAAAACTCATAGGGGAAATATTATTTTGAAAGTGGATAGGGCAAAAGCATATGATCATGTGGATTGGTTGTTTTCTATTAAGGTTTTATGAAGGTTTGGCGTTTCTTCTCAGTTTTATGATCTGGTGCATTCCTTTATTTCAAGCCCTAGGTATTCGGTGATGATGAATAGCACGATCAAGGGTTTCTTCCCGTGGGGCCTAGGTCTTCATCAAGGTGATCCTTTGTCACCTTATTTGTTTATCATTCAGCAAGAGGTCCTATCCCAGATGATTTATGACATTGTGATAGAGAATAAATTTGGCCATTTGTCTAGTATGACAAATGGAGGGATAATGGCCCTCTAATTAATGAGATGCCATTAGTGGGTTCACCCCTGCTAAAAGTTAAAGAGTGCAGGTTGTCGGATGGTTGGGATGTGGATTTTCTAGAAAACTTAGTTTGGCAAGATAAGGTTGACAAGATTTTAGTCTCTTTATTTGGGTCTAGTTCTGGTGAAGATGTTCTTGTTTGGACTCCTACGTAGTTAGGTATGTTCTCTACCAAATCTGCATGGCAGTATTCATATTAAAGGTTCCTCTCTTGATTGGCACGATTGGATTTGGCATAAAAGTCTTCCGTTAAAAATGTCTATCTATTTTTGGAAGGCTTGGCATATGGCTTTGAGTGTGGATGATAGATTGTGCCGTATTGGTATTCCCCTTGTGTCCAAATGTGATTGTTGTAATGTTGGCCGTCATGAAGATATTAGCCATGTTCTATTTGAGGGTGAATTTCCTAAAAAAGTATGGTCCTTTTTTGGCACTCTTTTTGGTATTTCTCCTTGCAGATCTTGGAAATAGAATTTTGGGACTTGGTTCAGGTGTGCTAGTTCTTCCTCCTAGGTGGGATTGATTGTCGGCATCCTACCCATCATTGTTACTTGGCATCTCTGGAGGATAAGATGTCTTCCCCGAATGGAAAGTATTGATGAAACTCATGAAACTGTTGTTAATTCTATTTGTATGTGGATAGGCTCTCTTTGTCAAGCAGCTAAAAATTCCAAGAGATTATCTCACCGGGATGGCATGATCCTAGAGGCCCTGCGGATTAAACTAGTTGTGCCAAAACCAAGTTGTTGCCAAGCGGTAAAGTGGCTTAAGCCTCCATCGAGGTGGTACAAGTTAAACACGGATGGTAGTAGTCTTGGCAATCTAGGCTCTTGTGGCATTGGTGGTGTTATTCGTAATGATTCAGGACGGCTTGTACAAGCTTATGCCTCTCATATTGGGTTTGGTTCTAACAATCGAGTGGAACTCCTGGCGCTCCTTAAGG
The DNA here is from genome assembly GCA_011037825.1 of Carya cathayensis. Taxonomy (NCBI): domain Eukaryota; kingdom Viridiplantae; phylum Streptophyta; class Magnoliopsida; order Fagales; family Juglandaceae; genus Carya; species Carya cathayensis. Next base: position 3,225,314 of record QGSO01000195.1, on the reverse strand, counting down.
GTTTGAGGATTTGTAAACCATTAAATATCTCCAATGTGATTGTAGAGATTGATTTGATGGTGGTTATTTCTTGGTGGCTTAGAGGGCGATGTGGTGTATGGTATTTGGAGGATTATTGGGAAGAACTTGTTAGTTTATCTCGTATTATGAATTGCCATTTTCTGCATGTGTTTTGTGAAGGTAATAAGGTGGCGGATTGGTTAGCAATGGAAGGGGCCTCAGGTGCTAACTTGGTTTACTCTAATAACAGTGACGTGCCTCGGACTCTTAGAGGATTTCTCTGTTTTGATTCTCAGGGTTCCCATCTATAAGGTGTTAGCAATCTAGTTGTTTGTGGTTTTCGTTTATCTTTCTATTCATAGGTTTGTTTAGTTGTTTTCTTTAAGGTGTTCGTAGTCTAGTTTTGGTCTTGTTGGGTTTTTATCCCATGGGCCTTGATTGTTACCATGGTATTCATCCACTGTAAGTGAGGGTTTTATTAATAAATTTAGGAGGGGATCACTCTTGGACATGTGACTTCCCGCTCTTTAAAAAAAAGAATGGAATGTAGGAGGGTTTTTAAAAAGGAATAAAATTTATGAGAAAATTATAGGAAGTGTGATTTCTTGCTAACATTTAGGAAAAATTATAGGAAACCTAAAGGGAATGCTCTAAGCAAGTAATCAAATACTTTTTTTTAATAACAACATAATACTTTATATTCATTAACAGCCACAAATTACATCAAAGATATTGACCAAACAATCTGTGAAATACATTTAGAGAATGAGTCCCACCAAATTATCAAATCTTGCTAAGGTATGAGTTGCAACATTTACCATGTGCCCCTTACGTTGTATTGAACACCTCAAAAACCTCTTCATCATTTCTTTCACTTCATGAACCAAATTACCCCAAGCAAACCTCAATTTAGTAGCAACATTCAATTCTTTGACCATAAGCAATGAATCACTCTCAATGATAAGCTCTAAAATGCTCATTGGAATACAAAATTACAGCCCTCTTAGTATTGAAAGTAGTTCCACCTCAATTAGATCAGTAACACCATTTTCTTTTTTACTTACAGAGAACAAAACCCCACCTATTTCATTCCTCAGCAGTATTCCCACCCCTGCTTTATTCAATTCTTCAAATATTTCACCATCTACATTTAACTTTAAGACCCCTTGAGAAGGAGGCTGCCACCAGCAATTAGGAATCTTCCTCTATTGCCTAACATCTCTGACTTCCTTAAATTCAGCAGTAATGATCAATGCTTGTTCAATAACTTGTGCAGGTTGTAGATTTTTGTCCTCATAGATCTACTAGTTCCTCCTATACCACATACCCCAAGATATGAGAAAGAATTTTTCAAGATCACCATTTTGTCCTGCTGACATTCCATCCATTGCTATCTGAATGAAGTCCTTTCTCATATCAGTATTTAATAATCCTTGAAAATGCTATTGCCATGATTGAATTACTAATGGACAGTGACATAAAGCATGCCCGACATCTTCCTCATTCAAGCACCAAATACATTTAGCTTCATTAATGATCTGCCTCTCCTTTAGTTTCACACGAGTTGGAAGTCCTACTTGCAGGCTCTCCATTCAAAAATCTTTATTCTATTCAGCAGCTTCATCTTCCATAACTTTCTCCATAGCTTACATTGATCCTCAGCATTAGAGCACTCACCATCTTTTTTAGCTACCTTTTACAAATAGCTATATGCACTTTTGACATTGAATATGCCATCCTTCTCATGATCCCATATAAGGTAATCAGCCTCATCTCAAAGCTAAGCATAATTTTCAATACTGATTCTACTGCTGAAGGTGGAAGCAACCTTCTAAATGTCTCAACATTCCACCAATTTGTCCCCTCATCAATTAGATCATCAATTGTTAGGGATTCATCATTAACTACTTACATAGACGTCTATAGCAATCTGTGACTAGGTATCCAGTAATTAGTCCACACCTTAATTGATTTACCATCCCCAACTCTCCATCTGCATTCCTGTAGTATATCTACCTTTGATCCCCATATGCCTCTCCATACATAGGAAGGGGTAGACCCCAATCATGAGTTATTGAAAGTAGAAGATGGAAAATACTTTGCCTTAAAGAGCTTATGCAGTAGTGTGGTCTCATCTATCATGATCCTCCAAGCCTATTGCGTAAGAAGAGCTTGATTAAAAAAAATTAAATCTTTTAGCCCCATGCCTCCCAAAGATTTAGCCTCACACATTCTCTTTCAACCTACCCATCTAGTTTGCTATTCCTCTTTCTTCTGACCCCACCAAAAGTTTGCCATCATTTGCTCCAATTCAATACAAAGAGTAGATGGTATTTTAAAAAAGCTCATAGTGTATGTTGGGATGGCCATTGCAACTGCTTTTATCAACACTTCTTTACCTCCCTAGGGCAATAGCTTCTTTTTCAATTTATTTAACTTGTGCCATACCTTCTGTCTGAGTTCTGAGAAAGATTACTTCTTCCCTTTTCCAACCATAGGAGGCAGGCCAAGGTACGTCTCATATTACTGGTATTGCTAAGCTCCCCAAAAATTTAGAATCTCTTCCTACTGACTGGTGTTAACATTTTTACTAAACACAATCGAGGTCTTTTCTTTGTTCACCTTTTGTCCTTATGCCCTTTCATATATGCCAAGTAAGTATTGTAAATTCAAATAGGTCTACAAGTTATCCCTGCAAAATAACAAACAGTCATTTGCAAACATAAGATGGTTTAGCTTTAGTGCTCTAGTACAAATCTGCACTCCTTCAATTTGTTTTGATTTTTCAACCTGCTACAATAGGGAAATCAAACTCTCAGTACATAGTAGGAACACGTAAGGAGAAATTGGATCCCCTTGCCTCAGTCCCCGAGTTGGAAACAAAGGCCCATTTGGTGCACCATTTACCAGTATAGAGAAAGAGACATATTTGACACACACCATTACCAACTTGATCAATTTCTCATCAAAGCCCAATCTTTGCATTACAGCTTTTAGAAAGCCCATTCCACCATGTCATTTGAATTACTCATGTCAAGTTTTAGGGATATGAATCCTTTCCTTCCACTCCTTTTCTACCTTAGAAAATGCACAAGCTCATAGGCTACTAGTATATTGTCTATTATTAATCATCCAGGTACAAAAGCAAATTTTGAATTTGAGATAATATGAGGCAAAATCTCTTTTAGTCTATTGGCTAAGACCTTAGAAATAAGTTTACATATGACATTACATAAACTGATTGGCCTATAATAAGAGATCATCTCGAGCTGCTTATTCTTGGGGATCAAAGTGATGAAAGTGTGATTTAGTTCTTAAGGGAACTGATCTTGGTTTAGGGCCATTAGAACTGTGATGCAGGGGAATCCGAGACAGATGATGCTGAGCTATCAGATTGCACCTTGATGGCGCTAAGATACCATGAGTTGGCAGATCAGCGCAAAAGCGGGAATTGATTGTGATATGTTTCTCATTGGGGCCGTTTTGAGTGCGTTTCAGTCTTTTGGCCATAACTTTGGCTACGGGTGTCGGAATCGCACATAAGACCCCAATTCGGAAAGCTCTTTTCGGCACGCATGCCATCCACTTGAGCATGTCTCCATGTGCCCTTTTTTAGACCTTAAATTCTGCTGTTTTCCCCTCTGAATCACTAGTTTTAGTTATTTTTTACTATTTATGGTAATATTTCGCTTGTCAGTTAGGAAGTCATTTTAAATCTGATTTGGGCCCCATTTTTTACAGATTGCTTATTTTATTTCGAATTTCAATTTAGAGTGATTTCCGAGATTTTTCTATTTTTGGCAAAATTCGGATAAACACGATTTTTGGCTATAACAGTCCGGCTTGTGGACTGATTTTGATGATTGCTTGATTTTATAATATTCCGTTAAACCCTAGAGACTTTTCTCTCTGGTTTTGGGTGAATTTTCTCCTGTGAATCATCTGTTGGAACTAGCCTGTAGGATAATCGCTATCCTGTCCGGCGTCAAACTGCTTGAGTTATATCTTTTCCAACAATAGACCAATGTTTTTTATAGAAGAGAGGAGTCATGCCATTAGGTCTTGGGGCTTTAGTGGAATCCATTTGATTAAGAGCTAGAACCACTTCCTTTGCATTGAAATCCTTAACCAAATTCTTATTCATGTCAGCAGTCACCCTTCCCCTCAAACCATTTAAAAAGTCCAATTACCCCCCTCAGCAGAAGCCTTGAACATTGTACTTAAAGTACTCAACAATCAACTTATCCCTCTCTTGATTCAATTTCCATCTTCCATCCTCATCTCTGTCCCTTAATCAAATTCTTCTTTTTTCTCTAAGAGGCTTTGTTATGGAAAAATCTTGCATTGGTATCCCCTTCTTTCAACCATAGAGCTTTAGACCTTTGTCTCCAATGATCTCCCCCCTCTCCAGCCAGGTTTGCATTTATGTTCTTGCCTCCCTATATTCATCCCTTCTTTGATAGTATGGATCACTAGTTTGTAGCCACTTCAGTTTAGATCTCGCCCTTTCAATACCTTGTTTCACACGCCCAAACTTTGACTTGTTCCATACAGTAAGCTTTTCACCACATATTTAGAGCTTTATCATCACAACATTGCACACAACAACTCCTAGTTCCACATGCCATGCCGCTTCAATAATATTTTTACAATCAAAGGATTCCACCCACATAGCCTTAAATCTAAAAATTTTGTTTTCTTGTCTTTAGACCTGTTCTTCATAAGTCTTTAAAATAATAGGCACATGGTTTGAATAAGCAACTGTACCATGTTGAACTCGAGCCATAGGGTAGTATGAGCACCAACTAAGATTTTTAAGGACCCTATCTAGCCTCTTACTAATACAATGAGCAAGCTCCCTTCTATTACACCAGGTGAATTGAGGGCCAGTATACCCTAAATGTAACACCCGTCCTTATGGTGGGTCCTTTTCATAATGATTTTGATAAAAATCGACAGGAATTATGACTCATTTAAAATGTATTTTCCATTCATGCCAAGATACAAAAGACTCCATGTCATAAATAAAATTCATTTTCTCATTTAAAAGATTACAGCGAAAAACATTAAACTGTCGTAATTAAAGTTTTTCATATAAAACATCTTGCCTAGGCCTTCATACTCTTCCCCTTGGGCTGTGTTCGTCCTGACTTGTCATGCTCATTTTGTGCTTAGGAGGGCACACATAAAAACTAAAATGATTCGATGACTCGTAAGCATTACTTCATACAGTCAGAATATAATAACATAGATTTTCAGTCATGCAGTTAGCATTCCGTACATACATATCTTACATAGCATGCATACGTCTTTCTTTTCATTTGAAAACGTTGGAGGTTGGGTTTTTCTTTAAAACATGATTTCTTCTTTAAAACAGTTCCCCACGCATCGCTGCCTTCATTTCTTAAAGAGTCTTTTTATGCATTTATCTTTTTGCGTACATTCATGCATACATACATACATACATTCATATATTCATCTTTCCTTACGTACATTCATCCATACCTACATGCATCCATTCATTCTTATCACTTTCATTGGCCATAGCACACTATTACGCCCTGTGTGTTGGGGTTAGCAGTCTTTTGAACCTGATTCCGCTAGTGGCCACGGGTTGGGAATCCATTCCATCAGGGTGCAGCACTGAGTGCACTGATTGAGCCGAAATATTGCATATTTTAGATATTTAAAACCAATATATTTTAAATTCCTTATGACATTATTATTGGTTTTAAATGGAAAAATAGTTAATATGCATAAATTCGAGTTGTAATTTTAAAATTGATTAATATCATGTTTTTGCTTAATTTTATAACTATGGTTTAATTGGACAATATTTCCTCACATATATAATATATTTTTAATAATTTTTTTCTTGTTAATTTATTTCGAGTGTTATTTCCTTATTTTCAGTTTAAATAATTTTCAAAAAAAAAGGTCTCTACGACTTTGAGGGATCAAGAAAAAGTAAGCAAGCAAACTTCTGCTGGAAAGAAGGCCTCAGAAGTATCCAGTAATGGACTACCAGGAAACATGGTCAAGGTTTCCCTAACTAGTAGAAGATTGATGGATGGAAGTGCTTCATGGGCTTCACTCCCTTCTTGTCTTGCAAAGCTCGGAAAGGAAGTTATGAAGAACAAAGATGCTGCACAGCTGGCAGCAATAGAGGCCATACAAGAGGCTTCTGCTGAGAACTTACTTCAATGTCTGAGCATATATTCTGAGTTAAGTACCTCTGCTAAGGAAGATAACCCTCAGCCGGCAGTTGAACAGTTCTTGACTCTTCATGCAAGCTTAAATAATGCTTGCATGATTGCTGATTCCCTATCTAAATTTCGTTCTGGGGGTACATCCCCAGATCATGAAGAAAACCTGTCAGAAGAAGCACTAAAGTTAACATCCAACAGGCGAAAACATGCAACTTCATGGGTCCAAGATGCATTGGCAACCAATCTGTCACTCTTTTCAGTTTTTAGCAAAGACCCTACCTTGACTCGAGCTGCAGCTCCAACGCCCTCTCAAAGTCAAAAGGCCATGCCAGAAAATCAACTCTCACGGCAGCAACTTGCAGCAGCAGGTCTCTCATTCGGAACACACACAGCAGCTCACGGAAAAGAGAAGAATTTCCACCGAAAACATGCAACTCACAGCATGCAGAAAAGTCAAGCAAAGCAGCATAAATTCAACTCACAACATGCAGAAAGCAAAGCAACTCACGGCACCTTCACCTCAATGCAGAAAATCACGGAACAAACAGCACACTTGCAGCAGAAAGTATCCCACGGCAGCAGCAACTTGCACCTGCAGAAAAATATACAAACACATAAAAAGGAAACTCATGGCTGGGAATAAAAACAGCACATGTAGGACAGCAAAACAAGCAGCAAATCACGGCACCTGCAACAGAAAATCAGCAATGCAGAAAATCAGATGCAGAAAAACAAGCTGAAATCACGGCAGCAAACACACATGCAGACCCTATAAAGCTTACGGGCTGGAAGTTGAGAGAAAAAATGGACACACACAGAATTTTACTCTACACTTGAAGTTGCAGCAAAAGTTTTTTTCATTTCATACTTGAGTTTACATTGGTTTAGTTTTTTTTCTGTTTTCATTTCAGACTTGAAAAAGAGCAGCACTTGTTTTATTTTTCTGCATTCAATTTGTTTTGTTGTTGTTTTCCATACCTAAACTAAGTGGTTTAAATTCATTTTTTTTCTTTCAGTTGCTGGTTCAGACGCAAGATAGAATTGTTTTCATTTTTCTGCTTATGTTTTATTTTGTTCGGCGTTTCAAACCAAGAACTTACTCTGCATTTGAACGGACTGCAGTAAAAAAACAGAGGAGAAAGCTTACGGGTTGAGAAAAAAAAAACCAGAAAAAAATTACATAGAGAGTTTACGTTCAGTGGGTCTTCCGCTACGCTTGAACGGACGAAAAACTTTCCTTAGTTTTGAGTTTTCATTTTTTTTTTTTTTTTGTTCAGGCTGTTTTTTTTTCGTTGGGTTGAGTATTTTTATTTGCTTATTTCGGTTATTTTATCTCATTTAAGTTTTAGAGTTCAGATTTCACTTCAGTCTCATTTTATTTCATTCAGCAACTTTAGTTTCATTTTATTTCATTCGGCAGCACCTCTTTTTTATTTGTTTTTTCTGCAGTTTACGTGGAGCAATGTTTATCTTATGTTTTCATTCCATGCAATTTTTTTTTCGGTAGATTTCATGTTTTAACATGTCGTTTTCTTATTTTTCTGTTTAGCTAGAGGTAGCAAAGTAATTTATTTTTTTCCTTTCTTTCTTTTTCAGTTTTAGACGGAGTTTCTTTATTTTTTTTCGTTTCCATAGCAGTAGGGTAGTCTTGAATTTTATTTCTTTTCTTCTCGTTTAGAGAGGCGGCTTATTTTATTCTTCTTGTTTTCATTTAGACAAAGGTGCAGTAGAGTAGAGTTTTAGTTTATTTTTAGGAGAGTTCCAAGACCTTGTTAAATATAGCAAGTTATTTTACTTTTTTACTTTGTTGTTCTTATTTGGTTCATGTTTCATTTTTACGTTGGAGACAATTTTTCTTCATTCTTACTGTTCTTATTCTCTGTTTACATTTTCTTGTTCCGTTCAGCAATTTAATTGCTTTTCAGTTCAGCGTTTCTTTTCTTTCGGATACTTTTCTCTTTTATTTTCTTTGGAGTAGAGCATCTTTATTTATTTTTTATCTTTTCTTTCACTTTTATGTTCTTGTGCTATTTTCGTGTATTCAATTTTTGTTATATACAATGTTTATTTAATTTTCATAACTTTGTGTTGAACCTTTAATTTGGGGCTTTTCAATATTTAGTGCATGTTTGTCAATTACTTCCTAATCTAGTTTAAATTCTTAATTTAGTTTTATTAATTTCTGAATTTAATCTATTAGTCATTTACATTCTAATCTGACAATCAAAAATCTAAAAACATGAATCTAGTCCATGACTAGTAACCTTTCCATTCATTGCACATACCATCTGTTTCTTTTCTCTTTGTGAAGTTTTTCACACTTTTAATGCTACCCCCCAACTAGTGAGAGACATAGTCCTCAATGAATCGAACGAAAGAAACAAAGTGCACAGAACTAAGCAAACAAAATAAACAATCAACAAGAAAAATAAAATCAAATGCAAAAGAACAAATAAAAGAAAATGCAAGTAAAGAAAACTGTAAAGAAGGAGAAACAAATCAAAACACTTCGTGGGATCTTGCACAAGCAAGATCTCTTCATGTGGATCAAAATCCTTCAGAAATGACTTTAGACGTTGTCCGTTGACAGTGAAGCTATTACCATTCTTCGGATTGACAATGTCTACCGCGCCATGATGATGAACAGTCTTTACAATGTATGGTCCACTCTATCGGGATTTCAACTTTCCAGGAAAAATATGCAAGCGAGAGTTGTAAAGGAGAACTTCCTGGCCAATTGTGAAATGCTTTGGATGAATTTTCTGATCATGCAGAATTTTCATCCGTTCCTTTGCCAATTGCGCGTTGTCATAAGCATTCCGACGAGCTTCATCCAATTCATTAATCTGCAATTTTCTCAACCTTGAAGTTTCATCAAGTGACATGTTAACATGTTTTATGGCCCAAAGAGCTCGATGCTGAATATCAACAGGTAAATGACAAGCTTTACCATAAACTAATCGATAGGGAGACATCCCTAGATTTGTTTTAAAAGTTGTCCTGTAGGCCCACAAAGCATCAAGAAGCTTAATCGTCCAATCTTTCCTATTAGGATTTACCGTTTTCTCCAGAATAAGTTTTATTTCTCTATTTGCCAATTCAGCTTGCCCATTTGTTTGGGGGTGATAGGGGGTGGAAACTCGATGTGTAATACCATATTTTTTTACAAGTGTAGAAAATGGTTTATTGCAAAAATGAGAACCCCCATCACTAATGATAACCTTGGGCATGCCAAATCGAGCAAACAAAGATTGTAAAAATTTTAGTACAACATGATGGTCATTGGTTTTGCAAGCGATGGCCTCAACCCACTTTGAAACATAGTCCACAGCCAATAAAATATATGTGTTTCCAAAGGAAACCGGAAAAGGTCCCATGAAGTCTATTCCCCAACAATCAAAGATTTCTAAAGTAAGAATGGGGGAAAGGGGCATCATGTTTCTTTTGCTAATAGCTCCTAACTTTTGACAAGACACACACGCTTTGCAAAAATTGTAAGCATCCTTAAACATAGACGGCCAATAAAGACCGCTTTGCAAAATTTTTGCCACTGTTTTCTTCGCTGAAAAATGACCACCACATGCACCCATATGACAAAATCTCAATACTGAAGAAAACTCATCATCAGGAATGCATCTTCGAATCAATTGGTCCGAACAATATTTGAAAAGATAAGGGTCATCAAAGTAGAAATGTTTTACCTCAGATAGAAACCGACGCTTATCTTGGGTTGACCATTCAGAAGGCATTTGCTCAGTCACCAGATAATTGACTATGTCAGCATACCAGGGAACTTTATTTACCACAAACAGGTGCTCATCCGGAAAACTATCATCAAGAGGGAGGCTGACATTTGAAGAAGGAGATGACAATCTAGAGAGGTGGTCAGCTACCACGTTTTCAACTCCTTTCTTGTCCCTAATGTTGATGTTGAACTCTTGAAGTAATAGAATCCATCGAATCAAGCGTGGTTTTGCATCTTTTTTAGCCAACAAATACTTAAGAGCAGAGTGGTCAGTGAAAATAGTAACAGGAGAACCAAGAATATAAGCCCTGAATTTATCAAGTGCAAAAACCACTGCAAGCAGTTCTTTTTCAGTAGTGGTATAATTTTTCTGGGCATCATTCAAGGTTCTACTAGCATAGTAAATCACACATGGTCTATTATCCACACGCTGACCCAAAACAGCTCCTAAGGCATAATCACTTGCATCTGTCATGATTTCAAAGGGAATGTCCCACTGCGGGGGTCGCACAATAGGAGCAGTGGTAAGCGAATTTTTAAGGGTATCAAAAGCTTTTTGGCACTCATCAGTCCAAACAAATTCAATGTCATTTTGTAAAAGAGTGCACAAAGGTTTTGCAATAGAACTAAACCCTTGAATAAACCGCCTATAAAAACCAGCATGACCAAGGAAAGAACGAATATCCCTAACCGTCCTAGGAATAGGAAGTTTAGATATTAATTCAATCTTTGCCTTGTCGACCTTTATACCTTCAGAGGAAACAATGTGTCCCAAAACAATGCCCTGAGTAACCATGAATTGACACTTCTCCCAATTAAGTAAAAGATTTTTTTCCTCACATCTTTGGAGAATACGTGCCAAATTATGCAAACAACTTTCAAAAGTTTTTCCAAAAACAGAGAAATCATCCATGAATATTTCACAAATATCATCAATCATGTCAGAAAAAATACTCATCATGCATCTCTGAAAAGTAGCTGGAGCATTACACAAACCAAAAGGCATTCTAGTAAAAGCAAAAGTGCCAAAAGGACAGGTGAAAGTGGTTTTCTCCTGATCCTCAGGCGCTACAGCAATTTGATAATAACCAGAATAGCCATCCAAGAAACAATAATATGCATTTCCAGCCACTCTTTCCAAAATTTGATCCAAAAATGGTAAAGGAAAATGATCCTTCCTACTGGCTGAATTAAGTTTTCTATAATCAATGCACATTCTCCAGCCAGTAACCATTCGAGTTGGAATTAACTCATTTTTCTCATTTTGTATGACAGTTAAACCAGATTTTTTTGGTACCACTTGAGTTGGACTTACCCACTTACTGTCTGAGATGGGGTAAATGATACCCACTGCGAGTAGCTTAAGCACTTCCTCTTTCACAACTTCCTTCATGGTAGGATTGAGCCTACGTTGAGCATCACGAACTGGTTTAGCATCGTCTTCAAGATGAATTCTGTGGGTACATATAGCGGCATCAATGCCTTTGATGTCGGCTATTGTCCAACCAATTGCGCCTCGATGCTTTCTTAATATTTCAATCAATTTGGCTTCCTCCTTCTGATTTAGTTTTGAGGAAATCACCACCGGAAAAGTGCCTTCTTCAGGTCCAAGGAACGCATACTTTAAATCTTGAGGAAGCGGTTTTAGTTCCAATCGGGGAACTTCTTCCTCTGAAGATCTAAGCATGTCTGGTGGTGGTAAAGCTTCGAACTGGGGTTTCCATCTTGCTCCGGCAAATTGTACTTCAAGTGGTAAAGAATCTGCAAAATAATCAAGAAATTCAAAGTCATTTTCATTGATATGATCAATTTTCTCATCAAGTAAATATTCAGATGTCTGAAAAATATAATCATCATCAGAGAAAGGAGAGGTTGAGCAAATAGACTCTGTTGATGTCAAACTCTCCACAGCATTCAATTCACTTGTGTCATCAAAATGTGTTGGCATCTTGCAAGCGTTGAAAACGTTCAACTCAAGTGCCATGTTCCCAAAGGTAAGCTTCAACACTCCACTTCTGCAATTAATCAAAGCGTTTGATGTAGCTAGAAATGGTCTTCCAAGGATGACAGGAGCTTGGTAAATAGTGGAGGCTGGCTGCTGCATATCAAGAACTACAAAATCCACTGGGTAGTAGAATTTGTCCACCTGGACCAACACGTCCTCTACAATACCCCTTGGTACCTTAACTGATCTGTCAGCCAGTTGTAGCATGATGGAGGTCTTTTTCAGCTCACCCAATCCCAATTGTTCATAAACTGAGAACGGTAGCAAGTTCACACTACTCCCCAAATCAAGTAGAGCTCTCCCAATGCGTGATTCGCCGATCATAATGGAAATGTTGGGAGAGCCGGGATCTCCAAACTTCTGAGGAGTCTCGCTCAATATTAATGCACTAACTTGCTCCGTCAGGAAGGCTTTCTTCTTTACATTCAGCTTCCTCTTCACTGTACACAAGTCCTTCAAAAATTTTGCATATGAAGGTACTTGTTGTATGGCATCCAAAAGTGGAATATTGATTTTCACTTGCTTGAAAATCTCTTGAATCTCCGTGTGATACCTGCTCTTTTGGCCAGCCGCCAATCTTTGAGGATAAGGAACCACAGGTTGGTATCCCTTGGTAGTTTCAGCATCTACAGTCACAGGCTTCTTCAACTCTGGTCTCACTACCTCTAGTTCTTTCTTAATTTCATCAGTCTCCGTTATATCTTCAGGTGTAGGAGCAACTTCCTGTGTGTCTATAGGCATTTCTGGTCGGGAAACTTCTTTCCCACTTCTCAAAGTAAGGACTGCCTTCGCTGTCTCAATAACGTCCCCTGAGACATTATGCACTTGTTGTTGTTGCTGCCTGTATACTTGAGGATTAGGTTGAGGCTGTGCTGGAAATTTCCCTTTCTCCAGGGTGCTCAAGGTTGTGCTCATCTTGTTCATAGTGCCACGCAACTCATTTATGGCCTGAGTATTTTGATTATTTGTGGTGGCCTGAATCTGCATGAATTGTTGAAGTGTATTGGCCATCTGTGCCATACTATCATCTAGAGTTTTCTTTGCAGATGATGAAGGTTGAAAACTCTGTGCAGCCATATGAGGTTGAAATCCAGGCGGAGCTACAGGAGGATAGCTCTGAGGATTCTGATATGACGGATACTGATGCTGAGGAGCACTCTGATGAAATGGTTGCTGTTGAGGTGGTGGGGACCGACCAGGTTGATCATTTCTCCATGAGAAATTTGGATGATTCCGCCACCCCGGATTATATGTGTTGGAGAAAGGCTGATTTTGTGCTCTATTCACCCAATTAGTTGATTGCATCTGCTCCGACCCACTTTCTTGAAACACTGGCATTATCGGGCAGTCTTTGGTCTTATGGTTTGAATCAGCACATATAGAACATGCCTCTGCTACTTTCACAGCCTTTACTTTGTCCATTTCCATGACCTCCATTCTTCTAGTTAAAGCAGTTATTCGGGCTTGAACATCAGTGTCCCCTTTAAGCTCGTATCTACCCCCTCCAGAAATAGCTCTCAGTGGTTGTGCTGTTGATGGAACTCGATCAGTACGAGTATTCCACTGTTGCGCGCTCTCAGCAAGGTAGTCAAAAAATGACAGTGCTTCATCAGGTTCCTTGCTAAAGAACTCCCCATTGCACATTGTCTGAACAAATTGCTTGCATTCCGGAGTGAGGCCAGTGTAAAAATAGCTCACCAACCTCCAAGATTCAAAACCATGATGTGGACAGATGTTCATCAAATCTTTAAATTTTTCCCAACTGGCCTGAAAGGTCTCATCAGGTCTCTGATTGAATTGGCTGATTTGCTCTTGCAAAAATTGAGTTCTCTGAAAGGGAAAAATTTTTTGTAAGAATTCACGCTGCATATCAGACCAACTAGAAATAGAGTTGGGTCTTAAAGAGTTAAACCAAATCTTCGCTTTATCCTTTAAAGAGAAAGGAAATAAACGAAGTCTAATGAACTCATCAGTAACAGCCCTAGTGATAAATGTGGCACAAGCCAACTCAAAATCTGTTAAGTGCTGGTACGGACTCTCAGAATCCATCCCGTGGAACTGAGGTATCACTGACATCATGCCATGCTTAATAGAGAAATTGGGTGCATTTTCTGGTAAAATAATGCATGAAGGTGTAGTGGTACGAGTGGGTTGCAAATAGTCCTTAAGAGTGCGTGGTGCAGGTGCAGCCATGTTTTCTGTTTCAATTTCAATTTCGCCACCTGACTCACTCAAAGAAAAGATAGGCGAGCTATCTATCTCCAAGCTGTGTATACTACTCTCAACACTCGATGTGACTCTAAGCAACCTATTTGAACTGTCTCTTACCCATGACATGAAACATCAGTTTAGAGAAGCAAAAAAAAAAAATTAACGAGTTTAAATTTAAACTACTTTCCCCGGCAACGGCGCCAAAAACTTGACTCACTCAAAAATGAGTAGCACAAAGGCTATCCCAAGTGCAGGAGGATGTCGTGTAATAATTAGGAATAAATTCCTAGATCGTCTCCTCAGGGAAAGTTACTCAAAAATTAAAACTCGTTGAAAAAAATGTGAAAAACTTCACAAAGAGAAAATAAGTGGATGGTATGTGCAATGGATGGAGAGGTTACTAGTCATGGACTAGATTCATATTTTTAGATTTGTTTGTCGGATTTGAGTGCAGCGATGAAAAGTAAGGAATTAAAATGCATGAAACTAAATTAAAATTGCTGAAATTAATAGACTGAAATTTAAAAGAGCAAGAAAAATAAATGACATTAATTTAAATAATAGGAATTAAAGATGCAAGAAAATAAATGACATTAACCTAAATAGAGGAATTAAAAGTGCGAGAAAAATAAATGATAATGATTTAAATAAACAGAAATTAAAGGTGCAAGAAAAAAAATAAATGACAATAATTTAAATAGACAGAAATTAAATGTGCAAGGAAAATATAAGACATTAAACTGAAATTAAATAAAAACAGGAATTGTAAGGAATAAACTTGATGTTTGGAAATGGAGACTGCGTTCTCCAATCCAAAAATCTGAACTTCCAAATAAAATGATTTCTAAAATAAACGCTCTAAATAAAATGCATCCTAAAAGAAATTGAACTCTCAATTAAATTAAACTTTCAAATAAAATACACACTCAAATTGAAGTTGAGCTCTAAATAAAATAAACACTCAAAGAAATTATTTCCTAGAGGAATACAAAGAAACTGTAAATGAAAACTAAGTTGAAAGTTCTCTCTTCCTCTCCCTCTCAGTCCGTAAGTCTCTCCTGCTTTTATAGAGTCTGCATGAGAAATTTCTATCCCTGGATGCATTGCTTTCGGTGGATGCTGCATGTGATTCATCAGGTTGCTTTCGGTGGAAATTCTGCATTTTTTCTTTTCGTGAGCTGCTTTCGGTGGACTGAATGAGAGACCTGCTGCTTTGAACTGCATGTGCTGTGGGCTCCATGTTTTCTGCATGTGCCGAACTGATTTCATCCGTGAATGATGATCGTAAGTCCCTTCTATCAAAGCCTTTTTCTCCAAGTCAGTCCGTTTGCTTCCCAGACGAAAAAGCATCCAAACATATATAGTCCTTTACATTAAAACTTTCTTTACGTAAAAGAAAAAAAACACCAGGTCTGCGTCTCCTCTCACCAGCCATAACCCACGTCCTTCACGTCCAAACCAGCCTTGCAAGATGAAAAGAAATAGAATGCAGTATATCCAAACATAAGGTTCCTCCGCAGTTGCCGAAAAATTGCCAGACGAAGTTCCCGTAAATGAAAACTCCCCACTTTTACGTGAACAAAGTTCCTTTTTTTTTTTTTTACGTAAACTTGCTGTCCAGCTGCTCTCCCAAAAGCTCCAATACACCTCAGCTGCAGTCCGAAGCTCCTACATGATCCCTTCCACGTCTCTGTTGCATCCAAAAGCTAGCCGAAAACTCCAGATGAAGAGTACCTCAGCCCAGCGTCAAAATGTGAAGTTCTCTCTCCGTTTCATGTACTTTCCGTCCTGCTGTGTTTCCTTACTTCAAAAATAAAACTGAAAGTCCAGCCCTGCAAGATGAAACGAAATAAATTGCAATATAGGTCCAAACAGAAGGTTAGTCCCTTTCCGAAAAATTCACTCCTCTGTTTTCTTCTACTAAAAACAGAGCAATTTTTTTCTCTTCAGAAAACAGCTCTCCCTTCTTTAACGTAAACTCTCTCCTAACATCCAGGCCACCCTCACGTAAAACTCATTTCCTCCTCCTTTAAGTTCTGGTCCGTAGCTTTCCAAAGAAAATCTCCAGCTTTCCGAAAAATTTCTGTCCGTCCAAGAGTCTTCCTCTTACGTAAACTCCTTTCTCCGTTCTCCGTCCAAGGCTAGAGGACCCCCCGAACCAAGTGTGTCTGGTCCCTCTTTTCTTTCGGTCTAAAACTAGAGATAAGGCTCCCCTCGCATCTGCTCTTCACAGCCCCTCTATATATTTTTTTTTCTTTCTTCCGTAAATCCCCTTACCCGAACGTAAACTTCCTTCCTTTTTTTCTCAGTTCCTCTCCGAACCTTCAGGCCACCTCCTCCCTTCCTTTCTCTCTTTATGCACTGACTTTTTTTTTTTTTTTTTATTATAGACTTCCAAGTCAAGCACGCACGGCTTCTCCAATCAATCAAGCACCGAAACTATCCTTAATTTCTGCACCCAATTCCGTCTCCTTTTTACGTCCAACTAGCCCACCGAAAGCACCCCCAGACAACACGTGAAACTGCTTCTTGACTTTACGTAAAAGCTTCACCGTTTGATCTCGTGAATTTTATTTAAGCTGAAAATAAAGAAATAAAAATACACTCGAAATAAATTAAAAAGAAAATAGATTATTAAAAAAAAATATTATATATGTGAGGAAGTATTGTCCAATTAAATCATAGTTATAAAATTAAGCATAAACATGATATTAATCAATTAAAAATCATAACTCGAATTTATGCTTATTAACTATTTTTCCATCTAAACCCAATAAATAATGTCACGAAGCAATTGAAATACATTGGTTTTAAATAGCTAAAATATGCAATATCTCAGCTCAATCACACCCCCTAACTAGCTTTTTGCTAATCCTTGAGCAAAATAGTGAAAATTAATTGAGATGAATATTGCATAAAAATCGAAATTCAAACAAAAACAATCAACTCAATTCTGAATTCTCACAAAAGTGACACGTTACTACTCAACCCCCAAGGGTTATACCCACAACAATCTTTCATATAGAATTAAGGCAAATATCTCAGGACTCAAATGTGTGTGTGTAGCTAAACTAGTTGTGTGTTCCTCATTACTAGCCATGATTTGTCATAAGATTTTTCAACTTTAAGATTAATCATTGTTGATTCTAACTACCTCAGAGCCCAAGGAACTAGCAGTTTTCACGCCAGCTCTGTTTTTAAAGGTTGAAAACTCAACCCCCAAAGTCTTGGGTAACTGTTTCTAGTCCTTTCTACTTAGGAAAGTTCACTAAGCCGCCTTTATTTCTTCTTCCTTTTTTTTTTTTTTTTTTTTGCATGGCTCGGTAGTCCTGCAGTTTACTTCTCCAGTGTTAAATCAATGAATGGTAAATAAGGAACACTACAAGCGTAAACATGTACAAAATGTCCTTCAAACTTTGCCTTTTGTTCTACAGAAATCTTATCAAGTTTCATCTCAATGACTATAACATCCCGGTGTTTCAAGCCACATACCAACAAAATATGATGCATCAAAAATCATGCTCTATGTTTAAGCTTGAAAATAAATCTTTAGAAATGATACCGCTCAACTACTCCACCAAGATGCTCAATCATAAATGTATCAGTGGGCATCAAGTTTTTTTTTTTTAATATTATTTTAAAAGACTGTGCATGCACTACCAGTACTACTTATCCAGCATTGCAATCTGCCCCGTCCAGTCCATTTATTGGTACCATTTCCATTCCAGTCCATGTGGCCCTTACGTATTTTCATACATCATACATTCAGTCCGTTCATTTCTTTACAGTCCTTTCCTTTCCTTTACAGTCCATTCTTTTGTTTCAGTCCTTATAGTTCTTACGTTTCTTACATTTCTTACGGTTCTTCATTTCTTTTAGTTCATAAAAGTTTTAATTAAGAAAAATGGTTTTCTCTCTTTTATTTTGTAAAAGTCATTTTAAAAGAAATTTCTTTAGGAGAAAATGGTTTTCTTTCTTTTATCTTAAGAAAAGTTGTTCAGAAAGAGTCTGAAAAACTTATTTCAGAAAGAATCATTTTTAGGAAAGAGAGTTATTTTAAAAATTTGTTTTCTTTCTTTTCATTTCAATTTCAGTCCTTACATTCCTTAACGGTTCTTACTTGTCTTTTGAATCTTCGTGTCATTCCTTTTCGTGAACATACATACAATACGTACTACTTATAGCATCCATTCACATACATACACGTACATTCTTTGGGTGCGTGAAAAGAG
The DNA here is from genome assembly GCA_011037825.1 of Carya cathayensis. Lineage (NCBI taxonomy): Eukaryota > Viridiplantae > Streptophyta > Magnoliopsida > Fagales > Juglandaceae > Carya > Carya cathayensis. The sequence goes on along the minus strand of QGSO01000195.1, from coordinate 3,206,912 downwards.
GCCGTCAAGGAAGGCCGCTATGTACTTATACTTGAAAACTTACGTTTCATTTCTTATTCTTTCGTAAAACATGTATACGTGGAGAAAAGTTTCATTTTCCATTTAGAGAAAAGCTTTCGTCTTCTTCTTTGTTTGTATATAGAAAAACTCTAGAAAAGTATGAACATAATACTTACTTGGACTTCATGTTATACTCAATCCATGCAGTCCATTCGTGTGCGTGTCAGATGGCAACCTACATGCATATACATAACCTTATGTCATCATCTATCTAATGCATAAGTAATTATTCTAAACAATAGAACTATGCCTCACTTGGAACACTCTCCATCCATCCCTAAGCTCTTACGTACCTTTTATTATAATAAAACCTTTGGGGTCTTATTCCTTAAAGTAAACCTTCATAATTCACCTTAGCGTTAAGACACTAAGGTTCCGTTTGGCCACTTGGATTTCTCATCTCAAACATAAAATTCTCATCTCATCATTACAACTTTCTCAAATCCCCATATAAAATATAATAAACTATTCAACTTTTTTTTAACCTTTTCAAATCCCAAAACAATAATATATTTCATCTTAAAATTTAAAATTCTCATTTGAGAATTCTCAGTGGCCAAGCAGAACCTAAGACCTCCGTCTCGTTCTTCTATTTCCACAATCTGACACATAATTCCGACCAACAGAGTCATGCGTCCCAACCTTAGACTATATACTCGTTACTACCTTCACGTATCCTGGCCCATACTAAATCATCATTCCCATCTAGTCAGGCTACATGAATTCAAGCCAACTCTAGGGCTAAAATACGATGTAACCATACTGAGGACAGATTACCCATTACATATGGTGAACCTGTCCGACACACGTGTCTCACCAGAAGCACATGTATCTCATCCCATTTTATCACCTAAGAGAAATTTATAATTCCAATGAATGCCCACTTGTATAAACAAGTTCCGTACTCCAATACCAATTTGCTCAGACCCGGTTGATAGGACTCTTCCGACTTCCCGGCCCTGTACAAGTTCATCCAACACTTGATAGGAAAGGACTACATCCACAAATGCACATCTGTCATGTAATGCAGCTTGAGACTAATCCCGAGTAACAACACGATGCCCATCATGCTTCCGCTGCACTCTCTGATACATTTTTACCACTTCTATATATTCTTAGCCATAGTCAACCACAAGGTGACACTCGTCACCCCGAACTATAGGTCATATCACCATTGCTTCGGGACACTGTTACACAGTTCCCACCACTTAACAAGAGAACTGCATCCAGAAATTCACCTCTGTCACATTATACAACTCGAGACAATTTCCCGAATAACAGCACGATGCCCATCATGCTTCCGTTGCACTCTCTGATACCTTTTTACCACTTCACACTTACTTTTAACCACAAGTCAACTTCAAGGCGACACCTTGGACTCCAGCCACATCACCATTGTTTCGGGACACTATTACACAGTTCCCTACACTACACCATACACTCCACGCTTCTTCGCAACGCCATCCAACTCTTAGTGACACACCATCCGGTGTACCACGATAGAGCACAGAGTACACCCACGTGAATTCTCTTCCATCCACGCTACGACACACATTACTACGATACACACCTCATAGTGCATCGCTTCGTGACATGGAATACTCACCACGCGTACTCTCTTCGCTACATCACTTATTATCACGACGCACATAACACAGTGCATCGCCATACCACACGGAGTACACTCCATGCGCACTCCCTTCATTATTCGCCACATGTCACTACAATGCACGTCACACAGTGCGTCGCTGCACTACACAGGGTACACTCCACGCGTACTCCCTTCACACTTCACGCCGTATCACAACTACGACATCCATCTCACGCCCATACTTCACAGCATAATCCACAACACTACACAATCAAACCCAACACTTCATAACTACACTCCACTTCACAACTATGCAGCGAACTCCATAAATACTAACTACACAGTCTACAGTCCAACCAATCAACTACTTTAAATATAAATAACTATAGATAGAGGGTTATACCATCGATGGGATAACCCGTGCGTCACTCGCTGCTTGTCACGATCAAACGTCGGAGGAGTTGTACGTGGAGGTAACACCGCGTACGGTGGTTGTCCACCATGTAAGGTGACGGTTTGGACTTGAGAATAGCTAGGCGTGGCCTTGGAAAGGCTCATGATGGTCTCGTGGTGGTCAAATGTGGCGGAGCATGGCGGCATCATGCCGTGAACAGTGAATCCAAAATGGTGGGAGTTTGCTTGAGGTGGAGGAAGGCCATAGAACTTTATGGAAAGCTAGGGAAATGTAGAGGAAGATGTGGTGGAGCTGTGGTGGCGAGGTGGTGGCCATACAGTGGCTCATGGCAACGGCTCGGTCACTAGAAGTTAATTTCATGCCTTGGAGAATGAGGGAGAGTGAGAGTTGTACAAAGCTCCGTTGGGCATGAAATTTCTTGGAAAAGATCATGGTGATGAGAGAAACAAGATGGTGGTGGTGAAACACCGTGGGTAGTTGTGTACGGTGGTGCACGGCGGTGCAACCGTACGTTTGTGAGTGGAGACCCATTGAAGAAAGAGAGAGAGTTAGGGAGAAAGGAGGACATGGGGAGGAAGCCCATGATGTGGTGAAACCGTTGGTGGTGCTTGGTGGCCGTTTTGGCCGTGTATGGTGGCTCGAGGAGGAGAAAATGGGTGTAAAACCCATTTGCTTGGAGGGAGAAAGAGGGAGAGGTGGCTACTGATATAGCTCACCACCGGTGAGGTAGTGGTCGCTGGTGGGGCACGGCGGCTGGAGGTGGTGCCGGCTGGAAGGCTTGAAGCTTACACACGGTGTAGAGGAACAAAGCACGGGCTGGACGTGCATGGGAGAAAGAGAGAGGAAAGAGGAGAGAAAAAGAAGAAAGGAAAAAGTGAAGGGAAAAGGGTAGGGGCCTAGGTATTTAATCTAAATCCTTCGCTTCGGGATTCTCAAAATAATCTAACGATGAGTTTAAATACTGATTTGAAACGCGTAAGTGTTTTATTAAAATAAAACACTTAAATAAAATACTGAGAGGAATTAAGATAGAATATTATTTTATAAACTAAAGTTTATAAAATAATATTTCTTCATCATTATTTAAAATGATAAAGTATCGTTAATTACTCAAAGAGAATAAAATCATTTAAATTAAATAAGAGTTTTCAACGTAAGGTTAAACCTCTTAATATTTTAAAACAATTAAAATATTTAATATAAGTAATTATCTACAATTATAATATTTTCAGATCTCATTAAAATATTATAATTGTGTTACTTTAAAAACAAACTTATATAATAATATTGGAAATATCGCCTATAGATATTTTTATAATATTTAAAATATCCGTAAGTTTTAAAATATCTATCTTATTTTGAAATCCACTAAAAAATTTTCGGAACACGCCATCAAGTTACAACACTTAGGATAAGACTCAGCACGTAAATTGAAGCTCGACAAGTAGAACGAGGCTCAATATGTAGACCAAAGTTCGACACGTAGATTTAGGCTCATAAATAAAGAAGAAGAAAGAAGGAGTGGATATTACACTAAATCCCTTAACTCACAATCATCCATCACATCTCTAAAGGATTGCATCTGCCTCTCAGGTCTTTGTTGCCCCCTTATGTTTCTCATTATTTCCAAATATTTTGTTAAAGTCCCCCATCACTACCCAAGCTTGAGGTGGAGCCACGTTTAGCGCTCTAATTAAAGCCCAAGTTTCATGTCTTTTAGTGGCATCAGGATGTCCATATATTCCAATAAGAAACCAAGCAGTACTAGTTAACTTGTGCATGAATATGTGACCTTGAGAAACTGAGTACTATAATGCCCACTTCCTTCTTCCATGGTAAAGTAGTACCCTCTTTCCTTCCATCACAACTCAGCCAAATAACTGTCAAACCCCAACCTTCAGTTTTTCTATCTCTTTTACATGTAACCTTTTTCTTGCAAAAACAAAATCACGAGAACTTCCCTTCTAACCAAGTCAAGAAGCAAATGGATTCCACGTGGGTTCCCAAAGCCCATGTGAGTTCCAACTTAGTAGGATCATTGGTCCCAGTAGGACTGTGTAACATCCTTAGTCGACTCATTTAGTAGTGCAACTTACCCTTCCCCCACCTTCTCTTTTCCTCTAAGCTTTTGTTTCTTAAGTGCAACATCTCTTGTACATTCAACTATATGTCTCTTCTTAAAATGTATCTCAACAAGAGGATTAGATATTGTAATTGACACAAGTGCACGTTTCTTCCATGATCTTATATTGCGCTGGACTTGTTTATCAACTGCTGGTAGTTGGGCTTGAGATTTTGATATAACTGGACCCTGAGACGCAGGCCAGTAGGTATGCTTCCTTGACTCACATCATCTTCATTATTTACTCCTCCCATAGCAGTTACCATATTTGAAAATCCATCACTTGCCCTGTAACAGCCCGCTAAAATTATCAGTTTTGGATTCTTTCCCGACAGCAATCACATCTCTCTCGTCTTAACCCTCTATCTTTAGTTATTTATGTTTAACATAGTTGATTTGGTTGGCTGTAGACTGTGTAGTTAGTGTTTGTGGAGTTCGCTGCGTAGTTGTGAAACGAAGTGTGGTTGTGAAGTGTTAGGCTTGATTTTGTAGTTTTGTGGACTGTGCTGTGAAGTATAGGCGTGAGATGGATGCCGTAGATGTGATACGGCGGGTTGTGTGAAGAGAATACGCGTGTAGCGTATTCTGTGTAATGCAGCGACGCTATTAACGCACGTTATTAATCAAGACAATTGAATAAGATTTCAAGTTTATGTTAAGTCCAGTTTCAGATCAAATACATGATAAGTCAAGTTTTAGATCAAGTCCATGTTATGTTATACTCACGTACATGTTATGTTCAAGTTTATGTTATTTTCAAGTTCTTATTTATGTTATGCAGGTTTACGTTCATGCTATATTTCAAGTCCATGTTATGTTTCATGTTCATGTTATGTTGTTTGTTCATGTTATGTTTTAAGCTTAAGTTCATGCCATGTTAAGTCAAGTTCAGTTCACGCTTAAGTTCTGGTTAAGTCATGCTATATGTCAAGTTATACTATGTTTATGTATGACTATAATTATGCATTTATGCTTTTACTGCCATGCATGCATTTTTAACCTGTGTATGAGTTTTATGTTAACTTACTGAGATTTGTAATCAAATCTCACTGTGGTAGTCCCAACTACCATTCCCCCCGAATGGTAGATCTTGTTACAGGACCCAA
>QGSO01000195.1:2015672-2474565 GCA_011037825.1 Carya cathayensis | reverse complement strand
CAGTTTGAAGCTCTTCTCATTGGCTATAATTTACTTGACTATGTCACTGGTGACAATCCATGCCCCCCCACCACTGATCCATCTATTTCCAACCTTCAAAAAACTCACTGGGTAAGACAAGATAAACTTATCCTCAGTGCCATTTTGGCCTCCACCACTACCACAATCACTCCTTTTATTTCTGCTGCAAAGACATCTCATGATGCATGGCTCAAATTGCATACTCTGTATGCAAGCAAATCCCGTACTCGGGCAATGCAATTGAAAGAAGAGCTTACTATGATCAAGAAAGGGAATCAATCGGTTCAGGAATACCTGCACACCGTCAAAGCACTAGCCGACGAGATATCCCTCATTGATCATCCCATTTCTGCAGATGATTTAACTCTGTACATCCTTAATGGACTGGGAAGCGATTTTCGTGAAATCGCAGCACCAATTCGTGCTCGGGAAAAGCCACTACTGTTCGAGGAACTGCATGATCTCCTCGTTGGACACGATGCATATCTTCGTCGTCTCGAAACCACCACTCAGCAGCTGGTTGCGTCGGCCAACTACTCCAATCGGCGTTCTGGGTCTTCATCTAATGGCCATTACTCAAAAGGCTTCTCCAAAAATGGGTCTAGCCGTGACAATGGATTTTCCAAAAATGGGTCTGGCCGTGACAATGGCTTCTCCAAACATGGGTCTTCGTCTGGTGGTTCGAAAGAAAATAAAACAAATAACAAGTCAAATGGTCAGCGCAGGTATACACCAAAATGCCAACTGTGTGATGAACTGGGTCACACGGCAAAGCATTGCCCACGTCTGTCACGTGCTGGACACTCTGCCAATTATGTGTCTACTTCTCCAGCAAAGAACACCACTTGGCTACTTGATTCAGGAGCTTCACACAACATTACTGGTGACTTGGGAAATTTATCGGTTCACTCTGAATATGATGGCACCGATGAAGTTGTCATAGGTGACGGTTCAGGTTTGCATGTCTCACATATTGGTTCACTGGCTCTCACTTCACCCACACGCACCTTTCATTTAAATGACACCCTTTGTGTTCCAAATATTCGTAAAAATCTCATTTCAGTACATCATTTTACCTCTCAAAATAATATTCTTGTTGAGTTTCATCCTTTATTTTTTCTTGTAAAGAATCCGATCACGGGGGCGGTTCTACTCAAAGGTGCCTGTGAAAACGGTGTCTACACCTTCCCGGAATCACTGGTGAAAGCTTCCTCCAAAATGGTTGCCAATGTGCATGAACGGACCTCTATAGATGGGTGGCACAAACGTCTTGGACATCCATCTCAAAAAATCGTTCATCATCTTGTTAAACACTTTTCTCTTCCAATAATTCAAGAAGAACATAGTTCTCATCTTTGTACTTCTTGCTCTATCAATAAAGCGCACAAACAACCATTTCGGTCCAATAGTCTTCAGAGTCATGCACCCCTTGATTTAATTTATACTGATGTTTGGGGCCCATCAAACACCATTGGCATTGATGGATCACGGTACTATTTAATTTTGGTTGATCACTTCACAAAATACATTTGGTTCTATCCTATGGAAACCAAATCTGGTGTTAGTGCGATTTTTCCACAATTCAAACATCTTGTTGAAAATCAATTTCAATCCAAAATCAAAAGTCTTTACTCTGATAATGGTGGTGAATTTGTAGCTTTAAAAAATTATCTTTCCATCCATGGAATAAGCCACTACACCACTGCACCCCATACACCACAACAAAATGGTGTATCCGAGCGTCGTCATCGTCATTTGGTAGAAACGGGCCTTACTCTTTTAACTGATGCATCGTTATCACTAGCATATTGGCCCCATGCTTTTTCTACTGCAGCCTATCTTATCAACCGACAGCCCACTCCTCTTCTAAATAATAAATCTCCATTTGAGGCCCTCTTTAATCAGTTACCCAATTATCTCAAACTTAAGAAGTTCGGGTGCCTTTGTTATCCATATACAAAACCATACAACACCAATAAGCTCCAGCCCAAAGCCACTCCGTGTTTATTTCTGGGCTATTCTACCACACAAAATGCATATAAGTGTTTTGATCCGAAAGCCCAAAGATTTTACCTCTCTCGGCATGTATTGTTTGACGAAAGTCAAACCAATTTCTCATTTCCTTCAGCCGAAACAGAGCTCTCCTCCTCATCTCCTTCGACTGCGACAATGAGGCAGCCCATTACCTTATCATTTCTGCCGGACCCACCACCAGTGACAACGGGAGGCGATGCCGTTTTTGCATCATCTTCAGGTAACCAATCTCTTTCTCCTTCTTCCAATTTTCGTGATATGCATTTTTCCCCTGTTTGCCCTAATTCTTCTCAATCGGATGAGCATGTATGCTCTCAATCCGATTCACACACCACTCAAGCCACTCAACCCCCAACCATACACGATGATTCTCACTTGGTCTCACATATCGACACCCACCACCGAACCCACACAATGACAACTCGTTCCATGAACAATATTCACAAACCCAAACAATTCAATTCCGTGACAAAGCACCCTCTTCCACCAACCATTGAAACTACCTGTGTGGGACAAGCACTCCGTGAACCTCACTGGAGACAAGCTATGTCAGATGAACTTACTGCCCTTATGCGGCATGGGACTTGGGACCTTGTTTTTCCACCTCAAAACTGCAAACCCGTGGGGGTGTAAATGGGTATTTCGTGTCAAACGAAAGTCAAATGGGATGGTTGATCGCTTTAAAGCGAGGCTTGTTGCAAAAGGTTTTAATCAACGTGAAGGCCTTGACTACAAAGAAACCTCTAGCCAGTGGTGAAACCTGCTACTATTAGAACTGTTTTGACAGTGGCCGTAATGCAAGGGTGGTTGTGACGCCCCCAAATTCCGCTTGAGATTTAACGGACATTTGAAGCGTCGAGACATGCAACACAAGGTTACCTGCCCCCGTTGATGACATATAAGATGCAATGTTCCTAACATGCATCTAGCATGCAATATTCGCAGCGGATAATCTTTTTTCTTTAGCAATACTATGCACCAAACTAAATAATATCCCAAATACTTGAAACATAATTTCATACATAAAGGCATACTAAAAAGCCGTGATCATCACACTAGTCCAAAATGGTTGTGATCAAAAGAATACTTGAGATACAACTCCAAAAGTACAAGTATTAACCTAAGTTAAATACTATACCATCATCAACATCGCACCGTGGCCTAGTCGACCGTATTCAGTTGGTCAGATTCCAATTCTCCTTTGGGTCCTGTAACAAGATCTACCATTCGGGGGAATGGTAGTTGGGACTACCACAGTGAGATTTGATTACAAATCTCAGTAAGTTAACATAAAACTCACACACAGGTTAAAAATGCATGCATGGCAGTAAAAGCATAAATGCATAATTATAGTCATACATAAACATAGTATAACTTGACATATAGCATGACTTAACCAGAACTTAAGCGTGAACTGAACTTGACTTAACATGGCATGAACTTAAGCTTAAAACATAACATGAACAATCAACATAACATGAACGTGAAACATAACATGGACATGAACATAACATAACATGAACGTGAGCTTGAACGTATCATAAACGTGAACATAACATGATGTGAACATGAACTTGGAACATAACATGAACATGAACATAACATGTACGTGAGCATAACATAACATGAACTTGATCTGAAACTTGACTTAACATAAACTTGGAATCTTATTTAATTGTCTTGATTAATAACGTGCGTTAATACGTACTCCACAGTTGTTGTGGCCCCACGTATTCAAGTAACATAAAACATAATACGTACTCCACAGTTGTTGTGGCCCCACGTATTCTACATGTCACAATTGCTGTGTCTCATGTAGTGTATGCTCCACAGTTGTTGTGGCCCCATACTTCATGCTCCACAGTTGTTGTGGCCCCATGAATACACATAACATAAAATATAATACGTACTCCACAGTTGTTGTGGCCCCACGTATTCTACATGTCACAATTGCTGTGTCTCATGTAGTGTATGCTCCACAGTTGTTGTGGCCCCATACTTCATGTAACATAAAATATAATACGTACTCCACAGTTGTTGTGGCCCCACGCATTATAAGTAACATAAATATAATACGTACTCCACAGTTGTTGTGGCCCCACGCATTATAAGTAACATAAAATATAATACGTACTCCACAGTTGTTGTGGCCCCACGCATTATAAGTAACATAAATATAATACGTACTCCACAGTTGTTGTGGCCCCACGCATTATCATAACATAACATAAGATATAATACGTACTCCACAGTTGTTGTGGCCCCACGCATTATAAGTAACATAAATATAATACGTACTCCACAGTTGTTGTGGCCCCACGCATTATAAGTAACATAAATATAATACGTACTCCACAGTTGTTGTGGCCCCACGCATTATAAGTAACATAAATATAATACGTACTCCACAGTTGTTGTGGCCCCACGCATTATAAGTAACATAAATATAATACGTACTCCACAGTTGTTGTGGCCCCACGCATTATAAGTAACATAAATATAATACGTACTCCACAGTTGTTGTGGCCCCACGCATTATAAGTAACATAAAATATAATACGTACTCCACAGTTGTTGTGGCCCCACGCATTATAAGTAACATAAATATAATACGTACTCCACAGTTGTTGTGGCCCCACGCATTATACGTAACATAAAATATAATACGTACTCCACAGTTGTTGTGGCCCCACGTATTATACGTAACATAACATGTCTTATCTTTCTTAATGCATGAGATATTATTAATATCATATACTTTTCTAACATGGCGTATACTTGTAAATGGCATAATATGATTTAATCATAAACATTTCATGGCATACATGTATCATATGGCATACTTAACATGGCATACTTATAACATACATCATTGTATGGCAGAAAAGATTATTTAACAGATAATTATTCATGAGAGATTAAATCATACGTAACAGATAAACATGTAATGACATAGCATGACATGGCATATACGATAACATACATACATAAATTGTAGTTCCCTTACCCATCACACATACACAATAAACTGATAGTAAGTTAGAGGCTAACTTACCTCGATCGTCGCGTTCTATGAGAATAGAGCGCGAAACACGAGGAACTGCACAACAGCTGGAAGAGGAACACTCAAGTCCTTAAGATTTTCACTTCTGAACTCAATTGCCATATTGTGAGCACTTGCAACACTACGGGCAACGTGAGGTTTCACTATACTCGAAAGAGATAATTTGACTTCAGAAAACCTTTGCACTAAAACAAGTTCATTAAAATTATCAATAATAACCAACAAACAATTCCTTTCTCAATCCATATACTCTTAGCCATAGTCAACCACAAGATGACACCAGTCACCCCAGACTATAATCCATAACACCACTGCTTCGGGACACTGTCATACAGTTTCCCAACACTACACCATACGCTCCACACTTCTCTGCTACGCCATCCAACCCTTCGTGACACGCCATCCGGTGTATCACGACCTAGTACAGAGTACACTCACGTGAACTCTCTTCCATTCACACTACAAAACCCATCACTGCGATACACGTCTCACGGTGCATCGCTACGCGACACGGAGTACGCGCTACGCGTACTTCCTTCGCTACAACTCTCATCAACACGATAGCCCAGTGGTGAAACCTACTACTATTAGAACTGTTTTGACAGTGGCTGTAATGCAAGGGTGGTCTTGAGACAATTAGATGTAAACAATGCCTTTCTGCATGGTCAGTTAACTGAGACTGTTTACATGATTCAACCACCAGGGTTCAAAGATGTTACAAAACCGAATCATGTGTGCAGGTTAAGGAAGGTCATTTATGGCCTCAAACAGGCTCCAAGAGCCTGGTATTCAGCACTCAAATTAGCGATCATGGGCCTTGGTTTCTATAACTCCAAATCAGACTCTTCCCTCTTTATCTATAGTCAGAATTCCACTATCTGCTATTTACTAGTTTATGTGGATGATTTGGTAATCACTGGTAATGATACACTTTTTGTGGCTGAAATTATTGCACAACTTGGCAATCGGTTCTCTTTAAAGGACATGGGACAGCTCTATTTCTTCTTGGGCATGGAAGTTATTTCAACCAAATCTGGGCTTTTCTTGTCTCAACACAAGTACATTCGAGACCTACTGTCCAAAACTAACATGGATGGAGCTAAAGATGTCTCAACTCCACTGTCAACCAGCACACCTCTCAAACTAATTGATGGAACAGCATCCACTGATAGCACTCAGTTCAGAAGTGTCATTGGTGCCCTTCAATACCTGTCCTTAACCCGCCCAGATATCTCATTCTCTGTGAATAAACTTTCACAGTTTATGCACAAACCAACTGTCACACATTGGACAGTTGCAAAGAGACTTCTTCGCTATCTGAAGCAGACCATTTTCCATGGTATTCATATCAGAAAAAAATCCAGCCTTGAACTCACTACATATTCTGATGCGGATTGGGCTGGAAACTATGATGATCGGACCTCAACTTCAGCCTATATAAGTTTTCTTGGTGTCAATCCCATCTCTTGGAGTTCAAAGAAACAAAGGGCAGTAGCACGTTCATCTACTGAAGCAGAGTATCGAGCTCTTGCCAATGCCGCTTCTGAAACAACTTGGCTTCTCTCCTTATTCAAAGAACTCGGCCTCTCACTAAGAGGACAACCCAAGCTGCTATGTGATAATTTGGGGGCAACACAACTCAGTTTTAATCCCGTACAACATTCTCGAATGAAACATATTCAGATAGATCTTCATTTCGTTCGAGATTTGGTTCAGCGGGGACTTCTCAGTGTTCACCATGTTAACACACAAGACCAATTAGCTGATCTTCTTACCAAAGCTCTCTCACGCCAAAAAACTGAAAATCTGAGGACCAAGATTGGCTTGGCATATGGCAGCTCAATCTTGCGGGGGCGTATAAAGGAAACATCCTCAAATCAAGCAAATCCTCAAATCAAGCAAAATAAAGAGGAACCAGATTCTTAGTCTCTAATCTCGTTTGTAATTGATGTTTATTTCCTTGTTGATTTTCTGTAATAGCTCTAGCCTTTATTCTAGGATTCTTGCCATGTATAGATTCTGTATCTCCCTTTTTATTCTGTTACCATCGGCTGTAATTTGTGTGTGAAGTAATTATTGAATTAGTGCAGTGAAACAATTCTATTCAAATTTCTGTGTTTCTCAAAACTTTATCACTGCATTGGTTTAGGACTGGTTTCAATTTCCAAGAACTAGTACCGTATCAGACTGGTTACAGACTGGATCAAATCCAATCCAATCTAGTCCAATAGATTTTTCGGTTTTTTTTTTTCCAGCCATAGTCTCGTGAGAATTGGAATGGAAGGGTGTCAAGCGATGGATAAGTGAATACTCACAAAGGGTTAAGTGGAAAGGTTGGTAACTTGGTGTTGTATATGTTAAGAGAAAAATAGAATTAAAGAACCGGTAAAAAAACAGTAAAAAGAATTAAGAAAATTAAAAAAATAATTGAGTTAGCACAATGAGCAAAAGAAATTATTCAGAAATGATATAAGGTAATAGATAGAATTCACAAGGGGATGATAAATGGTGGTTTTTAAAATAAAAATTGTTCGTGGGAATGATTCACAAGTGTACTTTAAGGTAATTTTGTATTTTTATTGATACCAAGCGTTCAAAGCAAAGTTCTGACTAATTTTTGAGGGTGCACGAACCCTCGATAAGGAGTATTCACCAAGTGTTTTTTATGGGTTGATGCTTACTGCTTTTTATGTTCAAGTTTGGCAACAAGGTCCTGGGCAAAGTGATTCTGGAGGGTTGCTCGAGCCTCGAGTGTTCTGGGCTGGTGCATATGCTTGTAATTTGTCCCAGGCATGATGTCAAGAGCCCTGTATCACATGTGCCTTGCGACCTTGTGGTGTCTGTTTACAAGGAAAAGAAAAACTACCTACTAACAAAGCCTTGGCCCTTGAGGTCGTAGCCTGTTAGTTACATGGCTGCTATGTGGCCATATGGTTCCTTGTTTCGTAATCAATCTTCAGCATATTTACTTTCTCTATATGCATGGATTGGAAAATGGAAACAATGGCTACCATTCTAATTCTAAATAACATATGGTGCGCTCAATCTATTTAAAAAAACTCATATTCAAATGTCTAAAAGTACGTAACTTTACCTACCATGTGAATTTTAATTTGTTTACCAAAACATCTCATCTTATCTCATCTCATCATTACAATTTTCATAAATTTTCACACAAAATATAATAAATAATTCAACTTTTTCAAATCCTAAAACAACACTAACGTTAAAAAATTATATTATAACAATATTTTATTCAACTTTTAAAAAAAATCTCATCTCATCTCATCTGTGTAACCAAACGAGACTGCTTGTTTGGAAATTGAGATATCTCATCTCATCTTAAAACTTTTCATATATCATTTCATTTTCAAACATTATTCAAACACAAATATTTTTCAATTTCAAATCTTCTTCTAATCATTACTTAATCATTACAACTTTAAAAAACTTTCAAATAAAACATAAAAAAACAATACTACTTTTTCAAATTTTAAAATAAAAATTATATTAAAAAATAATATTTTAAATTTATAATATTTTTATTCAACTTTTATTTTTTCTTTTCCAAAACTTAATAAAATAACTTAATTCAAACCATTTTACTATTATTTTTATCACTCCGAAATAAAATTAGACTAAAAGAACTTCTTTAGTTTGGACAATTGGTTAAGCCATAAGAACTTAGAAAAAGTCTGGATTAAAACGAACTAGAATATTAGTTTGAAAGAAAACTCAATTTATGATCCGTAAAGAAAACGTGTACCTACTTGGATTTTTTTTTAGAATCATAATTAGAAAAAAATGAATTCCACCGTTGAATTCCTTATAATTTTATGTTGCAATAATTTTTTTTTATGATTTTTAAGTACTAGTGGTTCAATGGAAGAGTGCCACGTCATTAACCGCTGCACCAGCCATATAGGATATCCATGTCAACTGAAAATACTAGGGAATCTCACTTTACATATGGCACTATCATCACCAATTCACCATCTATTCAGTCTTCAATTACACATGTCAAGCATACTACACTTGTGTAAGAAGGTTGTGTACAAGATAAGGCAAGCTCGTAAAGGAGCTCATACCCTTTACAAAGACCTTGCCTTTCCTACGAACACCATGCCCTGCCCATGCTGCCCTTGTACCGAAAATGTCCAGCCAACACCTCAGATTTCACTCATCCAATCCGCACATCAACTTGCATTCGGTTTGCTTTATTTATTAATTAATTAATTAATTTATTATTAGGCACAAGTTCGGATGCCCTGCACAACTAGCCCGCACCAAGGGACTGTTCCCCTCTTCTGGCCCTTCTCCCACGCCCACACTAGACAATTTCAACTTTTCAGCGACAAGTCATCTTACAAGGCCATGCCGCCCTGCGCACTTTCCTGCCCTTGTACGGAAACACACTCACTCTCCTTGTAATCCTCTTTCCCATGTCCACACTTCAGCAAAAATCCATTTCCACACGTAGAGGAACCCATCTTTTGAGCAATAGCCGAGAAAGAATGAGTCTTAAGCAAGGTAGTGAACATCCTCATCTAGCAGTCAGCTTTAACCTCTTGGTAAGTCCATGATCTCTTTGCTATTTTCCTCTTCTATAATTTCAGTACCTCTATGTTAGATATGTTAATGTAAATTTTCTCAAAATATAATAGTGTTGCGCCTCTGGCCTATCCAAAAATCACACAAATCGATATAGAGACAATATTTAAGTGGTTTGGTAACTTGCATGCGTCCACTGAGGTGAAAACTCAGTATTTTCAATATATTTGTACAAAATTACAAACACTCATAAACAAACTCTCTATCTCTCAAAATGCCATCTGTTCTGGGTTTCCCCAGAACCTATATTTCGCCCTCAACCCTTTGCATTGATCACTCACCTCAGTGAAGATGGTTTACACCATTGCAAAGTATTTCATTTTATAGGAGAAACCTACCTAACGTAGTCACAATAGTTGACAACCAAGAAATTTCCAGCAGCTATCCTTGACTGTTGAGGGGCTGCTGTAGCCATCTACAACTAGTGTGAAGTTTCTCTTGGACGGTGAGAGGCTGCATGATCACATGGGCAATTCACACTTGGGGAGTTTCCAACAAATAGTGTTGAAGATGATTATTGGTTGATCTATAGGTTAGTTCATAAGGGGTCTCGGCTAGCATGGTAATTATGAGTTGTTATGGATTTGAAGTTTTTATATGAAGTTGTCGAGTAAATATAGGATTTGCATAATGAGTTTAGTTTTGATAAGTTAATAACTTGATTGTGGTGGTGAGATTTATGATCATTACTTAAGCCTTTTCATAATAGAAGTTACATGAATCAAAAGGTTGGTAAAAATGATTCAGTTCCTGTTTGGACAGGTCCATCCTATGGATGGAGTTTAACGGAAACTAATAAAAACTGGCACTTCAACATTTCAAAAAAATAAAGTCTACACCTGCTCGCACCCACCCCTCCCTCTTTTAATTATATAGAAACTAGGGTTATAAATGAATCAGTCTGTTCGATAGCCCGCTCGGTACTCACTCGGTTAAACTTGAATCGAACTCGACTCATGAAAAAAAAAAAGCTCGTTCATGAAAGCAGATACCCGCTCGATTTGTAAATGACACATACACGACAAAACTCGACTCGACTCGGCTAAGGCTCATTTAGGCTCACTCGTTTATGTTCGAGTCGACTTGTTAGCTCGACTCGATTAAAACTCATATATTGATAAATATATACATACACCTATGCATTTATATATGTATTAGCTAATAATATAAGCATATCACTTTTATAATTAAATATATAATATGTATTCTAATTACTTATGTCTATATAGTGAATATACTTCATAGGTATATTTTATAATTTGTATAATAATTAGTTGATAAAATTTACTAATTTCATATACTAGTATGTGGAAACCATATATGAAATAGATATATGCTATCATATTAAGTGTATGTATTAATAATATATGTAGGCATATAATATATTGTTATTTTGAATAAATATCAACTAGTTAGATGTTAATTATTTATAAATTTTTTAAAATTTTATAATTTAATAGAGGTTCTACTTGTTAGTTGTATAAATTTAATATTAGTTCTTTTATTTATTTATTTAATTTATTAATTATTAAATCTTATTAAAAAAAAAAACAATTCGAGCTCGAGCTCGAGCTCAAGCTTGGCTCGACTCGAACTCGTTTGTGGAACGACTTGAGCTCGAGCTCAAGTTAAGAGTTTAGCTTATCGAGTCGAGGTTGAACAGATAATTAAAAAAAAAAACTCGAGCTTGGGTTCAAGCTCGAGCTCGAGTATTTTGAGTCGAGCCGAGCTCGGCAAGCCAAAAACTGGCTTGGCTCGGCTCGACTCGATTACAGCCCTAATAGAAACATAAAATCGCTTCACAGTGGTCGTTGCCCCCCTTCTCTCTCTCTCTCTCTCTCTCTCTCTCTCTCTCTCTCTCACTCATTTTCTTTTCCATCTTCCCAGAGTGTGACCTTCGTCCCCTCTGAAACATTTCTTCTCACAATGGTTTACACCTGCTCGCATATATTTACCCGAATCCAACACACTATAAGCCGCTAGCCCCATTGCATCACATAGCAGCAGCTACCTTCCATTCGTCCTTTTTCATTACCTTCTCAGCAGTAATTGGGAAATATTAATTCAGATAACTCTGCTACTCCCCCACTTGTTATTACTTGGTACTCAAAGAATTCGATAAATTAAAACACCCACATAAATGATTTTGAAAAAAAATAAAAATAAAACTAATTATTAGACTTCTAAACAACCCAAATCAAAATTATTACTTGATAGCTGCATTAAAAAAAAAAATCTACAATTTCATGAATTTCTGAGGCCGCTTCATGCACGAGTAACAACGTATCCATAAAATGAATTCACATCTTGTAACAATACCCCTCGGATATGCCCAAGATGCATGCAAATCCACACACATTTAGTTCAAGTTCCCTGAAACAATGGAAAGCACAATTTTGAAAAAGAAAAAAAAAGAAACATTGCACTCACTTGAAAATTCACATTGTTGCCCAGATGACTAACACAAGAGGGGGGGGTGAATTGAGTTGTATTTAAAAAAAAAAAAACAATTATAAATCAAATATACAATATAAAATATAAACAAAATATGAAATAGCAATAAATATAAAGAGTAAGGGTAAGAGAGAAGCAAACTCAGTATGTTAACGAGGTTCGGCCCCACTGCCTACGTCCTTGCCTCAAGCTACCCCTTGAGGATCCCCGAATTCACTATTCAATCTCTTTCAGGTGGAGATAGAAACCTATTACACCTTTGAACAACACCGCTACAAAGGATCCGTGTAGAACACCCTCTACACTTGCAATCACCTTACACGTGGTGATTCAACGATTCCCTGTGTAGAACACTTTCTACACGCACAAGAGTTGTACACACCCTTTTACTGATACAAGATTTGATAGTGGGTAGGATATCAGAAAACACTCCTCAATGAGTGAAATAAGAACAATACAAGCACAAACTATATCTCTCAAAATGAATAAGAGTTAAGGCTCAATGTTTAGAGAAGAGAGAATGAAAGTTTTGAATGAATATTGTATGCTCTTGGTGTTGTGAATGTGAAGCTCTCAAATGATCTATTTATAGGCATATGAGACTTCATATTCAAATTTAAAAAGATTCACATGTCAAAGACATCATCATTCACTTTTCAAAAATTTCAAACCTAATCTTTTTACTTTTTGCATATGACAAAAGGAGCACACTTTGCTTTTCAAAAATTTCAAACCTAATTTTTTACTTTTTGCATATGACAAAAGGAGCACACTTTACTTTTCAAAATATTCAAACAAAGGCATCTTCCTTTTGCATAAGTCAAGAAAAGCATCAATCACTTTTGAAAATATTCAAATAAAACATGCACATGTGAAAGATGACAATCAATCATCTTTAATATTTTCAAAGTTCAAACCTTTAATCATGGCATGCACATGTGAAAGATGACAATCAATTATCTTTCAAAATTTTCAAATTTAATTTTCAAAATATTCATGCACATGTGGAAAATGTATTTTAATGCTTTATGATAAAATATTAATTTTTGAGCCTTAATCCTAATTTCGAATTTTAAGAGATTTACAACATTTCTCTATGACTTTAATGTGAACTTGTTTCCTTCTTGCTCATGCTTGGTTCCTTGATGTGCTTGACTCCATTGTGTGGACAAATTGAGCTTGAGACTCCTTCATTCTTTGAATTCATTTGTTATCATCAAAATCCATGTGTAAATATATAATTACACAAAACTTGAAACCTTAGGTTCAACACACATGATTAAAATCAATGATCATGCTAGAGCCACCGCTGGTGGCTCCCGCTGGGCGCCACCTCTAGGCTTAAGAATTTTTTTTTTTCAAATCATTTTTTAATACTTTTAAATATTTAAAAAAATATAAAATTTTATAATAATATTAAAAAAAATTTCTTAATCATTAAGAAAAAAAAAAAGACCAGCGGTGGCCTAAGCATTTCCCTAAAATCAATCCCATGCCTAAAAATAAAAACCCCTCCAATTAGCGGCAAGCGAAGGGAAAGAGAGAGGGGGGTGCAAACTGGCCACCAGAAGGGGGGGGAGACTAAGAAGAAAAGAAAAAAACAATCCTCTGAAATGCATACCACAAGCCAAGCCATGTTTGGCGTATGTGGCACCCTTTTATTGGACTCTATTACATGGATAAAAACGGATTAGCTTGTCTGAAGTTATTCTCAAAAGGATTTCGGTTATCATCTTTGATACAAATGTTGATAACTTGAATTTGTGAGTTTCAAATATTGAGATTATATTATTAGTATGGTGAATTTAGTCTCTATTTAGACTTGTAAAATGAATATGTGTTCCGTTGGGTAATGAACCTTAAGATTCAAGATAATAGAAGTTGATATGTAACATGGTGCAAGGCGCACATCTCGGTTAAAATTTTGGGACTTGTATGGCGTGAACTTTTGTATATCCCTCGATTTTGCGTGCTTTTATGGTTTTAGGACTTTCAATAATGTAAAGTGACAAGAACATGCTTATAATCTTTGATCACCAAGAATATCTAAGCACTAAAGTGCTCACTAGAAATCAAGAACACAAGAAAAGGGCTTGGTTTGATGTTTGAGGTACAAGCATGTATTGGATGTTGTATTTCTTCCAATCTGAAAATTTTATGGCATGAGCTAGTGTGTGAAAATGATTTCAAATGCTGCTCTGGAATGGAAATAAGGATTAATTCTCGGATAAGTGATTATAAGTACAAAGATAGGCTTTGACCGAAACTCCATAAAACACATACATTTTCTGTTCTAAATCCATTCATGACCTTGGAATGTGATTTATTACACAAAAAATCCAAGAAAACATTATAAGTGACATCATGCTTATAGGTTTATGGAGTTTCGGTCAATTTTGGAGTCAAAATGCAATTTCCAAAAGTTTAGGGGTCAAATTACAATTATTGGAAATTGAAGGGGCTGTTTTGCAAATTTCTGCTTTGGACTTAGAAGTGAATGATGAATTTTTATGGTGTATTAAATGGTCCCTAACCTTAATTTGTCATTATTATAGCCGTGAAAATTTTCCATGCTAAGAGAAGTTTGTAAGCTAGTTTATAACTTACTCAGTTTATGTTAGTATGTTTAATGATAAGTGTCATGTTAGTGATCATTGTTATTATTATGAGTTTCCATTAATATTTGAAATGTTCATATTATGTTATATAGCCATCTGTCATGAAACATGAATATCTATCATGAAGCATGAGTCAAGCATGTAAATTATTTTTGTCATTAACCTAGTGCTAGGATGGGGGGATTATCCTAGTGGAAGTCCCCTCTCAACTCTGAAGTGTGTAATAATGGAGTGAAATTCCTTTGCTCGAGGAAGAATAGTCAACGGGTTTCAAATAAGACTATAAGGTTTCCAGAGCGAAGTTCTAGCACCTAACGCTGGTGGGTGCGAAATCTACCGAAGAAGTTTAGAGTTTTTGGTGAAGGTGATTCGATCTACCAAAAGTTAAAAGGTACCCATGGTGAAGGGGTTATGATTTGCTCGAGTATTCCTTCTCTGTATGACGTATTCACAGTTGGTCAAGAGACTTGTGATATGATGCGCTAACCAGCAGGAGCACACAATTTCTGAGAAACCATGAGGCGTCCTCCCCTTGTGAGAACAAGAATGATGATGTATTATGAAAGCAAGCATGTTATGAAAATATGAAGTTCTAATGATGATGATATTTTATTAAAGCAAAGCAAGCATGTCTTGAAGTATGAAGTTTTGATGATGATGATGTTTGTTTAAAAAAGCAAGTTCTTGTCACTCATGCATTCACGTTATGTTTATTGTTGTGCATGTTTTGTAAACTGTTGGTACATTAGTAATGTAACTTATTAAGATTTGTGAAAATCTCACTGTGGTAGTCCCAACGACCATTCCCACCATGAATGATAGAATCTGTGATAGGATGTTATGAAGAAGAACAATCCCACCTGGATGAGGTTGATTAGTAGGGAGTTAGACCTGGAAGAATTTATGGAGATCATATTCCAATTCCTGAATATGATTTTGTTGTTTATAACTGAGATGCAAGAGCGGCTTAATCTCTAATTTTGAGACTATATTAATGTGGGTAATTGAGGAGTTCATACTCCAATATGACATTTTTGTCCAAGGCTATGCCTTTTGTTGGATGATGAACAAAAAAAATATGTATGTTGATATTATGAAGAATATTTTGGGATTCTAGTTTATTCTAATACATAATATAAATTGAAAGAATTTTTTTTATTGCTATTATTGCATATTGTTAGATACATGTTAGGTGTATTACATATTATCAGTCATGTACGGGGTATGTAATCTTGTGTTGCATGTCCCGATACTTCTATCTTTGTTAATTCCTAAGCGGAGGTTGGGGCATCACACTATTCATAAATCATTTCACAATTATTTTCAAAATTTTAATCTCATCTCAATTTCCAAACGAGACCTTAGGAAGATCCTATAAGAAAATAAAATATGTCTTGTTAATTAAAAAAAAAAAAAATCTCCTTTTGATGTTTTTTGAAATGTGAGGATGTGGGTTCTGATATTCACATCTCAAAAATGGTTCCAAAAGTCCATAAAAATAACTTTAGAATGGAGGACTCACAGGTGACACAGAGAAATACTTCCACAAATTTATAATTTCATATAAAAAACTAATTTTAGTTTCAGGCAGTGGTGGCTGTGACTTCCAAATATGAACTGTAGAAGCGAATCTCATGTAATTTGAGGATCACCATTAATAGACCTTTAGCAAAAACACTTGCCTATCCGTCAATCCCTTCAACCTCAAGAGACCCCTTCCTTTCTCTCGGGGTACCACAGCGGTCTTTCTCCAGCTCCACTTCTAACAACTAAGAAAACTACACGGAAGGAGGTAAGTCCTTATCATGCGCATCGTCCTCCTCTTCAAGCCTCCGGGCCAACCTCGACATAAGCTTTTGTCTGCAAGAAATCTCTCAAGAGTCATCTTTCCATGGATACTGTGACCTCATTTTTGCTCTTATTAATCACAAAGATTTCGTTTCCTTCAAGGGCCAACGTAAACTACAAGGGTGGCTTGCTCGCAGGAAAGAAAAGATTTGTTCAGGGCCTTCGATGGCAGTTAACTGTCGCTGTAAAGGGTCGTTGTAACAATTTGTTTGGGTGTCTTATAGTTGAAAAATTATTATTTCAATTAGAAATGGACAACTGGTTCATGATTATGAAGGAGAATTGAGCATTTCAATTGAAAGGGAAAGAGCTTCTACTTAAACAGACAAGCTCATTACCATATACCCACAATGCCAATGGCTTCATCTCTGGTTTCTTCCTTACCCACTCGTGCCTTACTTCTCTTACTCCTGCACATATCTTTCTCATTCAACAAGCTGGCAGCAAAACATGGCAACTTTGCCGCTCACAACCACCACCACGAACACCGCAGCCACTCCTCATCAAATCAGAGACTCCACCAAGCCTATATTGCCTTACAGGCATGGAAACGTGTAATCTACTCTGACCCAAACAACTTCACCACCAACTGGGTTGGCCCTTCTGTATGCACCTACAAAGGTGTGTTCTGTGCACCAGCTCTTGATGATCCCAAAATCCGAGTTGTTGCCGGCATTGACTTCAACTTTGCAGACATAGCTGGTTTTCTCCCTAATGAAATAGGTCTTCTCTCTGACCTTGCACTTATCCATCTGAACAGCAACCGCTTCTGTGGCATAATTCCTGAAACTTTGGCCAACTTAACGCTTCTCTATGAGCTTGATATTAGTAACAACAGATTTGTAGGGCCTTTTCCTATGGTTGTGCTCTCTCTTCCCACACTATACTACCTCGACATCCGCTACAACGAATTTGAAGGATCATTGCCTCCTCAACTTTTCAACAAAAAACTTGACGCGATACTTGTTAATAACAACCGCTTCAGTAATACCATTCCACAAAATTTAGGTTTAAGCACGGCCTCTGTGGTGGTATTTGCTAACAACAATTTCGGCGGCTGCATTCCGACAAATATATACAAGTTTGCAGATACTTTGGAGGAGCTGCTATTGATCAACACCAGTTTGACAGGGTGCTTACCACAAGAGCTGGGATTTCTCTACAAATTGAGGGTGTTGGATGTGAGCTTCAACAATATAACCGGTCCTATACCTTATAGCATGGCAGGTTTATCCCACTTGGAGCAACTAAATCTTGGCCATAACATGCTGACTGGGATTGTATCAGATGGAGTGTGTATTTTGCCAAGCTTGACAAATTTCACATTTTCTTACAACTATTTCTGTGAGGAGACGGGAGTGTGCCAGAATCTGACATCAAGATCGGGCTTTACGTTTGATGATCGTCGTAATTGTTTGCCGGAAAAACCGTTTCAGAGGAGCAAAAAGGAATGCGATGCTGTGCTTGAGCGCCCAGTCGACTGCTCTTGCTGTGTAAGTGGTGGCGGTGGTGCTGCTGCTGGACCCGCTTTTGCTCCTGCTAGAGCTGCTTTTGCTCCTGCTGCAGTGCCTGTGTCTTCCCCCTCTATCGCTCCAAGTTACTCATAAGCAGCCATAAAAAGTTAGTTACTTTCAGAAGCAAAATAAAACCCAGATTTGAGTTTGCAAATGGCATTGTAATTACTGTGTGAAGCTTGTAATAACATCTTCCATAATTAGAAAAGTCATGTACATGTAAAATTTCAATGAATTTGTAAGTGTCAAGATTTGAACGGCTACTTGTTTTTTTTTTAAAAACAAAGATAATGTAATTTTATTAATTGCTTTCTAGCTGAGGAATACCGTGATTACAAGTGTGTACCTTGGCCATTACAAGACAAGAAAAAGTCTGAAAAACGAGGTACTGTAAAAGAACCTAAATCTTCTAACAAAATGCTCAATATCAACCAACCAATGAGAATTATTTATTTACATAGTAAATTAGGGAGCCCAGCTCTCTCCACAATAATTTGAATTGGTACTAGATTTAATGCAATATAACTTTGATACAAACCACTGATATTTGTTTCAGCCATCCAGCTTAGGCACCATAGAAGGCAATCATGGGGATGGCTTAGACAATGCCGGACTTCTCTCTCTCTCTCTCTCTCTCTCTCTCCCCAAGCAAGCTGTATTATTAGATGAAATATTTTAAACAAACGGGTCTTTGCTCATGCTATCAAAGTCTAGCATACATTCAGGAAGAAGATTAAGCGGAAAGATAAGTCTGGACGCTGGCCATTGCACTATGGAGTGCGCACACCAATTTTCTCGGTGAATTTTGTGGACTTGCCATTTGTTGATCGAGTGCAAGTAGTGGAGTACATCATTGATGAGAGGTGTGATCGTCCAATTACTTGTGAGCCTTGGTTCGGAGATAGCAGTAACTACCAAGAGAGAATCTCTTTCAAAGCTTAAAGAGTTAAGAGTTTTGAGGAGACAACTTTCATCGTTAGCAGCAGAGCTGCTTTTGTTTCACCAATTAACAACTGGTCAATTTGCTCACTTCTTTCTGTCCATGCATGGTGTATGTTTCCTTGATAATCCCGATCGAAAAACTTCCACGGCTACTGAAAATGTGTCTCTTATGGCTACATCAAAGGTTATAGAGAGGGTTCATTCTGGAGGTGGGTGCCATCGCAGATGAGTACTTTTGAGGAGCTGTTTTTCCTCCCAGGCCTTACAATGCTGGCGATGGAGTTTAGTTGTTTGCATGGCTAACACTACTCACTTTGGAATGATTTGATGATGAATTGTTCATTACTATTACTGCCATTAGCTGAAAGCTGTGAGTTTCTGAGTGCTGTAACCCGAGTGCTTGTTGTGGAGATATGAATACATTGACTTATATTCAGCTGTGAGAATTTGGAGCGGTCCTCGCCATATGGTTCTGGTTAAAGGCACTTGAGAAATAGATGTCCCACTATTTCTTTTTCTTCATTACAGAGTGAGCAAGATGCGTCATTGATATTGAGTCCAGCATACCTTCCTAAATTACCTCTGGTTGGGAGTACATTCCATGCAATTTTCCAAAAAAACAACTTAAGGTGATCCTGGAGCTTTGTTTGTCATAGCTTTTTCCATGAGGTAGATAGGACTTGTTGAGCATTTTGTCGAAAGTTTTGGAGGGTGAGAAGATATGTATACTTTACAGAAAACTTTCCAGATTGATTGGTTATCCAAATGATTGATTTGATGACAGCAAAACTAGAGGGTTCAAAGGTGGATTCAAGGAGTGGTCCATTCCATTGGGGTGTGTATCCGGGATGATAGAGTCAGATACCTTGGCCACTAAAGGGTTTTAAATTTGTCCAAGGGGTTTTGATACGAAGTTTTCAATCTTTGGTAGCCATGGGTCTGTCCAAATTTAAGTATGTTCACCTGTTTATTCCTTCTGAGGTAGCATTCTTAAAATAGTCTCGTTCTTAAAATTGTCTCGGTCCCTAGGACAAAAGGGAATGGAGAAAGAAGATCTTCTAAAGAGTTTTTGAGCAATGCTATCTCACGTTGAGATAGAGAGAAGGTATTGTATTCCTTATATACATGAATTACATGGTGTATATTGCCCATTAGAATGGGTCTGTACATAGGTGCTACTGTTATGGAAACAATATAAAACAGAGAAGGAATACAGAGGAAGGTCAGGAGAAAATCATGCATGCACAGCTGGACCTTCCGAGCATAGGTTTGACTGTTGGCCGGAGTCTGTCTTGCTTAGCAGTGCTTGAATCATGAGAGGCGATTCTGCTTTCTGTGTTTGTGGTGTTAATATCTTCTTGCCAACTCTCGGGTTGGTTTGATGTTAACGTTTGGTGCTCCATCATTGATAAGGATGAAGTATGTGAGTGAAGAGATGATATTCTTAGACGTGTCAATTTTAGCTGCTTGAAATAATGATTCAGCTGTTTGGAGTTTTCTCCTATAGTGGGATTTGGGAAAAAAGCTGTTTGGAGTGGTGAATCAGCTTTGAGAGAATTTGTTTCAATCTATTGGCTAGGATGACATTGCTTATGCTGATTGGCCGGTAGTGCTGGATTTCAATAGGTTTGCCAGTAACGTTTGCCTAAGGCTCTGTTTAACGACTGAACCTCTGCTTATTTATTGCTAAGTCTTTTAGGTGTTATCAATATAGCCTATTTCCATCGGCATGATCCAAAAATACTCATATTAGTATGCTCTTGTTCCCCTAAGACCGCCCCTGCTCTAGACTCTATATATTCCACACAAAAATAGATCGTCTCGAGGATTTTGGAGCAGTGTAGACCAAGCCTTCTGAAGGTTTCCAATATTTTCTTCAATTATCAATTCAAGGAAATTTGAAGCAAAAGAGTAATATCCACCTCTGCTTCTATAAAGAAAAGACAAAAAAAATAAAAACTCTCTCTCTCTCTCTCTAAGGTGAAGAAAAAAAATGGCAGGATGGAAATCCAGCTTGCTGTCCTCAGGGGGGAAGTTGACTCTAATTAAGCGTGTGCTCTCCAGCGTAACTATTCACCAGTTCTCTGCTATAAATGCTTCTGCCCAGACTACCAAAATGCTTACAATTCTATTTGCTGATTTCTTCTGGGGACGTAGTGAAGGGAGAAGGATGAAAAAATGAGTGGCATGGTCTAAGCCTTGCAAACCTACAGGCTACAGAAGAAGGGGTACTAGGAGTGAGAGACATGGAAGAGGTGTGAAGAAGGCAGTACACATGAAGTTTGCCTGGAAGTTTGTCTATGGTAACTCGGTAACTCTCTTTGGACCAGGTTTTTCCTTGGAAAATATTTGTTGAGTGGGCATGGTGGTTTCGAAATGCCAAGTTGACATCTCAAATTATCTTGCTCATTGACCTCCTTCCATCGGTATTCCATCAGTCATTAGTTGATTTATTTGCATTAGAAGATGTAGTGTAAACATGGAGGGTAAAGCGGATTCAAGTGAAGTGGTTTGTATGAAAATTAGCGTTTCTTGGCAGAGAGGCTGATGGCTGAACCAAACCTGAAATGCCTAAATCCTTCTGACACATTGATCTTAAACAAACTGGGTATTGTACACAACCTAGTCAAGAGACCAAGGTGTCAAGAGATAGTGCCCCCCAAGAGAGGGCTCTGTGAAGCTGAATATCAACGAAAGCAGCTTGGACAATCCAGGAGAAACTAAAGCTGGAGGGATCTTTAGAAACTCATAAGGGAAATTTGTGGCTGGCTTTCACGAGTACTATGGTAAGGATTCGAATGCCATGGCTGAGGCTTTGGCTCTTGTAGATGAGCCTGTGCACCAAAATGCAAATAACTCGCGGAAATGGAATCCCACTCAAGGATGATCTGTGTGTGGCGGCAACCTGGACATGAGGTGATCTTGATGATCAAGGAAGCATGAGAATAGGCAAAGGAGATAGCATTGAGGATGGTAGTAAAAGTTCAACACATCTATAGGGAAGTGAGTCAAGCCGCGAACTACCTGACTAAGAGAGGGGCTGAGGGATTTAGCATGGAAATACTACAAAAGCATGACTTGCCCCTGGAGGTGAGTGGAGCATTTAGGCTAGACAAGACGAGATTGCCTTGTTTATGTTGTAAATGAATTTTTCCTATACCAAAAAGTGAGGTTTTTAATGTGTACTTTCTTTTTCTCCAAATAAATAAATAAATAAAGACATTTACTTTGATGTGCCGCTTGGTTTCTATCATTTAAGAAAAAAAAAAACAGGGATGTCCTCTCTCGCAACCCACTCATCGGAGAAACAAAATAAACAGTGGGAGCCACATATTGGAATTAAGAGGATTTTATACCTGCTATAAATTTCTTACATAAAATTTCTTACTAAAAATATTCTAAGTACCAAAAAATCAATACAAGAACCATAAGCTACAGACTGTTACAGCATCAGTGACAGTTTGGGATTGATTGTGTTGTATCTAACCCTTCTTCTGAAGGCGATCTCAAGGTGAAAAAGCAATTGTATTCCCAACCTGAAAATGACAAACATGTGACTACAACCAATAGATTGAACAAACACAATTAACAAGTTCATATCAACAAAATAATTCTGGAATGATGGGCCTATATCAAGAAAATACACGGAAAAGAACGTGTATATAACTTCCAAGAAATGGGAATTAGTGGAAAAAGAAGAAGAATTTAACAGGAAGCAAGTTTAAAATAATTAAGATGTGTCTATGGGGTAAAAAAGGCTTTTGAGTGCACAGACCTAATTAATACTATCCAAAAAAAAAAACCCCCCACTGTTACCAAAAGCATGTGAGAAATAAAATTAGAATGTGAAAGATAAAATCCTTAGAAATTCAAACATTCCAATTTTTTGCATGAAATCATGTCATTACCAGAATTAGAGAGTTGGGCAATGTCAGTTGGTCCTATATGATATAGACACGAAGTGGAAAGATGCTCTTATGCAGGTGGTAGTGCACGCCGGCAAGTTGGGCATTCCATCTTTATATCCATCCACCTTTGTAAACAACCGGAATGGAAAAAATGATCACATGGTGTCACCTATAGAAGATATCAATATTGATTTGAGTCAATATAAAGAAAAATCACCTAACTGTACCAACTAATTACAACCAAGAAACCCATCAGAATACCATGCAATCATTAGATCTCTGTGTAAGATCGATGGCAGTCATGCAAATCACACAGTCTGTAGAACGACTTGTGTCCTGATCAAACCTTCTATAGTAGCTATATTTCTCAGGCAGAATCTACAAAACCATCATATGCCAAAAGTGAGATTCCAAATATGCAGCTATGCTAAGTGTTGTTCTAAATAACATGGCAAGTTTAAAGATACATCTGCTAAGAAATCTAGTTGCAATTTGCACATGGCAAAAACAAAAACAGAAACAAAATCGTTACATAAATATCAAAAGTTTCAAAAACTGAGATCCTTCTCCAGATGAGCTGAAGCCCATTAAACTGAGTGCCAACCAATTCATCATTCTTGTTGAGTTGAACTAAGAACCAGGAGAGGAAAGTCCAAGAACATGGGAAGTCCATACAGTTTTTAATGCTTCATATAAAAGAGGGAGAATTACCCATGCACATATCCCAATAATAAGATTCGGATGGAGATCAAGTAACAGCTTATAGTTAGTACTCAGGACTAGAGGTAATATAAACACAACTTGTTGCTTAGCAAAAGTTCTACAATATTCTTCTACCTTGGGAATTGTATCTTTGTGATAAAATAAATGGACGGTGTGTGGTTTAGAGGATATGGGTGTGCTGTATCTCTGTGCCATCAATTACCAAAAGAGCAAAGAAAACAATGAAAGATTTTGAGAGAAGAAAAACAGGAAGAGAGTGCCATCCAACCTGACGAGGAATGAACCAACGAGACCCAAAGTAGTGCTGAAGAAGAAGAATGGATGCTTGAAGTCCAATAAATAAAACCAAACAAATGCACCAACTCTTGTCAGGCTCGATGCGCATGAAGTTGTTAGGGCAGCCAAATATATATAGGGGGATTGCTAGCCGAGTAACAGTCATGCCTAAAATGTAATGAGGATGCAAAGGTTTTCTTGAATCACGAACAACATTGGTGATTATTTGAGGTACCCAAAACGAATACAAAAGGAGAAGAATAGATCTCAGAAAATTATGAAACTCATACATGACCAGAATGCCTCCCAAAAGGATCCCATCTGCAGATAAATATGACAGTAGATCAAATTAGCTTCCCAATTGGATACAAACAATTGTATAAACCAAGTAAAATAGTGAAAATACATGGTTCCAAATGGAAATAAGCCATCAAGCACCAAACAATGGAGCACACTGGAAATTATTATGATATGAAGACTTCTATGATTTAATGCTCCAGCAATGGAAGCAAATACTAAAATAGAAATAAATTATGTCCTAGCATTACATAAGCAGCATGGGGAACTCGACAGGCTATGTAAAATGAAGTCCTAAAGATTTATTTAGCCCACAAGTACTGATACTAACATTATCCTATTGTAATTTCCGTCATAGCTGATGCCACCCACTTCATTTTGCTAGGGTACTAGGGAACCTAAGATTTAAAAAAAAAAAAAAAAAAAAAGAATTGATGAACTTGTTTGCCTGCAAAAAAAAAAAAAAAAAAAAAGTGCTTCTGATGTGTTAGGAACAGGTTTTCAAAATACCAATTTATGATGGTGGTAAATCATCATGGGCCACTGAGACAGTTAACTACTCGACTCAGTCTGTCACCTATTTTAAGCATTGTTCAACGTCTGGCAATAAGCTGGCCTACCAGTGAATTCGATTCAAAGATTACAGAATATTTATTAGAGAAACTTCTTCCACAGTTATCGACAAGCAAACTGGTCCATGGAAAGAGATCTGTTTCTGAAATTTGAAGGTCCATACCAAATAGAGATGGAGAGAGGGAACAAGGGTGGTTCAGGTATAAACAAGCAAGAGAGGTGGCAGCTCAAACTTTGATTAAGACAGGGTACATGAAATAATATACATCAGCTGTCTTTTGATATCCTACGGCCATAAAATTTCAGATTATTGCATTTATTATGAAAAATGCTACAACATAATCTAGGTTGAAACTCGAGGCTTAAGTCACACGAGTAGAGGATGTTTAAGTTTCATTACACTATTTTGCAATATATCCTCAGACATAAGTATAAATAAATATATGCTCAAAAACTAACATATACATAAAAAGAAGTGAGATACTCATGAGTATACATAGGGTGTTTCTGCATGTCTGGGTGTGTAAACACCTCCAATAGATCTTAAAAAAGGGAAATTTTATTAACAAAAGAATGAGTGGAACTGAAAAGAGAGAAACTAAGTTTGCATCACACAATACTTACAAAAACGACTATATAGAACTGAAAGCTCACGCCTCATGGTCTCCCAACCTTCTCCATTATTCATAGGCCTACTTGCTTTCCATATAGCAAGAAGATATCTCATCTCAAAAATTGAGAAGACAACAAACTTGAAAAAGGCGGCAGTTGCAAAAGCATTAAATAAGGATTCTGTACACAAGAAAAGCAAATACATTAGGTCAATGATGATAAAATCAAGTGATGAACAACCTTGAAACACATAAAGTCATCACAAAGGATTCAGGAATAAACATCTATAGAAGCAGCAT
Source organism: Carya cathayensis (assembly GCA_011037825.1). NCBI lineage: Eukaryota > Viridiplantae > Streptophyta > Magnoliopsida > Fagales > Juglandaceae > Carya > Carya cathayensis. The sequence continues at coordinate 2,448,771 of QGSO01000195.1, read as the reverse complement.
CACAATTCAGGTAAGTGGGACGTAAACCAAACAAATTACACACTCCCATATGCAAGTTATAATGACACAAGCACAGGTTTGTGCATTCTACGTGGAAATGCAGATATTTGACCCAGATTTTTAACTAAGATTTTAGCATCATAGTAAATGTCAGACAAATTGAATTTTCCTTCAAATTCAATTTGATCTCCAGTCAGATCGGACCAGTCAGATTGAATGACTTCCAAGCAGCTGATTCAGGGAGTTAATTGAATTATATCTATCAATACCGTAAAAATTAAAGCATTTTTGTACAAAGTCTTTTGCTCACAATTTTCATAGAGATGAAAGAAAATTCATCGACCGGATGCTAATAGTTCTTTTCTTATGCTGCCAGCATATTATTGAGCAGTGTGCTAAAAAATACTATATGCATTGGTGTACAAATGCTAGTGTGCCATGACCGGCATTTGTGAAACACATCCAATATTTAAGCGTATGAGACACGTCAATGCTACATCTTTCAAGCTTTTAGAAAAAAATTTGCTCCTTTGTAAAGAATATCATTCTAGTTTAGCATTGGATAGTGCTGGATGCTATCAGGATTACAGACACAAATCTGCTACGTTTTGAATTAGAGTACCAATGGGTCTAAAGGTGCCAGCTAGCTCAGTTGGCAAAGTCTGTAGGTATTGTACCAAATAACTAGGATTGAATGCTACTGGGATGGGACTGTTACTGTAGGGAGGATCTACTCCACTGTGTAGGCCGAACATTGGACCCAAAATAACTTTTTATAAGTATTGGGCACATAAAAATAAATAAAACAAACAAATAAATACTAAAGGAGCACCTGAGTGGTCATGGTGTCCGTTAGGGTCATCATTGAGATATTTTTTGTTTTCAAAGTCTTCAGCTCAACTTGTGTACAACAAAACTGATAAAAAAATAAAATAAAATAAAATTGTAAAAAGGCCTTTATATTATCCAGCTAAATGGAATCCCTTAGGAATTTGTCACTGAAATTGGGTCAATTAATAAAATGGGATATGTTAGTTTGCAACCACAATTGTATACTCCTAAAAGAAATTGTTATCATTTGCATCTGCAGTTTGTCAAAAGTGAAATTGTACAACAAGAAATTAAAATTAAGAGCATAGTAGTGAGCTGTAAAAGTCAACATTCAGCCCCATTTTGTTTCCTCAGAATACATCATATACCAAACTTGACATTGCTGCAGTAGTTTTAGCCCATGCTACTTGTGCACTGACAAATATAGCCACTGGGATAAAGCTAGCCATTCTTCGTTACTAACTTCTTTTATTCCAGAACAAAATATATTTTGGCTCTCTCTAACAAACCACCACCCCCCCCCCCCCCCCCCCCCCCCCCCCCCCCCCCCCCCCCCCCCTTCCCTTTTCTCTCATTCTATTTCAGTGTTGGCTGCTTTGGTTAAACTACCCTTACGTTTTTACAATCTGGGATTTGAGAAGAACAAAAATCTCTGCTCAACGAAGACAAATGCATGTGCTCAGGCTCTAATGCCTGCCATGCCTAAATCTGAGTTCCTCTACCCTCTTTCTTTCTTTCTTTTATTTTTCCCCTTAAGAGTAAATGTAATCTTTTTATTCACTCAAATTTATGCCTTTTGGTTATGCCTTGGCGTTCCCTTTGAATTCTGGATGAAGAAACAGAGGTTTATTTTCTATATTTGGAAAACAAAGATTTGTTTCCTTTTGGGTAATTTCCTTTATTCTCCGAATAGTGAATAAGCTTTATTTTATGGGTTGTTTCATGTTTTTTATTTGTCTTTTAATTTGGGTTCTACTCTATCTAATTGTTTAACTTTATTTTTAATTTTATTTTGAATAATTAACACCCAATTTATGTAAATTTTATTTTTAATGTTGTTTTGGAAAATCTGTGATCTTCATTTACCCAAAAATAGAGAAGTGAGGAAATAAATAATAAAGAAAGAATAAAAAAAGAATAATTTAATAATGTTAAAAAAAAAAAAAAGGGATTTAGAGGTTTGATCTTCGATCCTTATGGAAGATGACTACCTAAACCGGAAAAAGTGAATTTGGCTAGCCAAATTTACCACAGAATGGCTCACAACTAATGTTCTAAGCTAGCACTAGTTATTATCATGCTTACCAACTAGTATTCCAGCTGTCAGATGTAGAAGGCAAAGATAGGCATCCATGATAGCTTGTTGGCCAATCATTAAAATTGAAACTTTGGCAGCACCCTAACAGAGACAGATCAGAACCATGATTACTTTTGTGAATTTGCAAAGCTGAAGGAACATTGACAAACATCACATACGTTAAAAAGCTATGTTTTAAAAGATTACTTACAGATTGAGTGTTTCCATGCTCCATTTGCCGAATTAATAGAAGAACTTGAAGGAAAGAGACCTGATGAAAATGATTAAGGAGTACACCCATAACAGGCTAATAATATTATGATGAAGCTGGAAGGGTTGTGAAAATAAAGGATACAAAGGTGACCATCAAAGTATAATTCACTGCCTTGTTATAGTAGACCTCAATGTTGACAGAACTAGCATTTATTAGTAAGGGTGAGAAGCAATCCCCATCATCATCCACTGCAGGACTTTCCATTAATCCTTCTACATGATAATGATTGCGTTCACCTTCTGCAAGAATGTATGGCATAATTAGTAAATCCAATCGGAGTTTTTTTTCTTTCCTAAAGAATGTTCTCCAAAAATTTCTAGGCATAAATCAGGTCACAAAAGAAGAGGAAGTACAAAAGAAAAACAATTCATATGTCAAGTGACTTCAAGTACCATTTTGGGTAGAAGAAACACGTGAGACTTGGGCTGCAATTTCGATATTACAATGCTTATCCATTTCATAAATTGGAGCTGCAGTAAGTGAATAGGAAATTACTACAATACAAAAGCAACATGGACCTAAGGTATAGCATAGGAAGAACATGGGCATAAGTTCAAAGTGAAAGAAGATGAGTACAATGTTTTCTTCTCCATATCTTGTCTCGTGGAGACTCTTGGAACACCTGGGATGAGAAAACTCCAAGCTGCACAAAGAAGTTGAAGAAGTATTCTAAACTCATCAACAAACATATTCCAAAAGATGATAAACACTAGTTTTCTGAGCAATGTCACCATCACATAATGCATCTATTTATCAATGAAAAGGCTGCTAATTTCTTTGAGAACATGCAACAAGACCATGTAAAGATATAGCGTAAAAAACCTTGGCCCACTAAATTTCTCTACGTGAGGCCCAACCCTGAAGTCATAAATAACAAAATCGCATATCTTCACAATTCATATTACCTATTCCTTAATTGAATATTTCAAAGTTCCTACTCTAAGATACTAAATTTGGTATTTTACATTAAGTCTTTTTTTAAAACACAATCAACTTTTACCCTCCAAAAAGAAATAATTATATTATTTATGGACACATATCCGATACCGTTATGCTGATATCCATATTGCATAGAGATAAGGAATGTAAGCTATTTTCTGGAATCTGTATTTTCTAGTCCTGAGTCCAATCCCATACCAATGAAAAAGGCAGGAAAAATAACTTAATAAACCAGATAAAAATGTTGATAAATATTTCATGTGAAATATTATATAACATAAAAAGCTTTCTATAGGCATTATACAGTCACACCCAGGATTGAACTTGTGGAGCATGACCTTATATTCACACTGTATTTAAGATTAAACTTAAAACGTAAAAACTGATCAAGCTGACAAGCTTATACAGCCCTTTTTTTTTCTTTTTTTACCAAAACAAGTACATTTCTAAGTTCACAAACTTTCGGTGGAGCAACACCTGTATACATCAATCCAACGAACAAGGCAAACAAAAACTGTACAAAAGAATTATATACACCTCACATATGCACAACACACTCTGTTCAAGGTCAGAAGCCCTTTAACTACCACTGGTAAACTTCTCTTATCATAATATGCTTTAGAAATTCTCCTTGCACCATCTTTAGAAAAGAAATCTGCAACAGCATTGACTCCCCTATAAACATGCTCGGTCATGATATCAAACAATCCAAACAAATTTGCTATCAGCTGCAAGGAGGGAAAGACATCCCACTACACACTGCAAGTACCAGTTAGCCAGGCCATAATCACTTTTGAGTTGGTTTCAACATCCAATTGAACAATATTCAGACTTCTACAAGTATTCAATCCTTCTAACAGTGCCCAAAACTCAGCTGCATCATTAACACCATAGCCATAAGACTGAAAAACCTGCCACAAACTACCATCCCAGCTTCCAATAATCGTCCCACCCCCACTATTACCTGGATTTCCAAGTTAGCATTGACATTCAGCTTATATCTTCTAAATGATGGTTTAAGCCACCTGAGAACCACACAGTTCCCAGCCTTATATTTCACAGAAGGTAGCCTAAACTGGTGTATCAACTCTGTATCAGCATTTGTCCACTTCCTAATACTTGATAAATTTGACAAGTCCCCCTGCTAGCATGAGTTTAATCTTCCAAATAATCTGAGATGCAGAAATCTTCTGATTTTCAGATTATTTGGAAGATGATACTGTCCAATCAAACTCTTCTAAAAAATGAAATTAGATGAATTTAAAACATTGTGATTAACTGACTCTACTACCACCCTCTAATAAAAATTTTAAGACATGCCAGTTACAGTGGGATATGATTCACCACCACCAAGTGCTAATACATACAATAAAAAAAGTCAACTTTAAATCTAGAATCATTATTCATTTCAAAACCATACTGGAGTTTCGTGAGAAGCCTTACCAAATGATATGGATTGGATAAAAGATAATCATCTTCCTGACTCAGCTCTCCCTCTTTTCCACTGGTAGCATATGAAAGTAAGAAACAATTCAAATTTATGAATAACAATGAAAATAGAAACTAAACACAATCCTCCAAGGGAACAATAATTTATGGCAGTAGAATAACATGCAAATTGATACTGTTAACAAAGGAGCTAAATATTTTAAATAAATTTAATCCTACAAACTGCTTATAATTTCATGATGTTCCAAAATCTTCCCAAAAATGAATATAAACAAATACACTTTTTTTCATTGATAAATACATTCTTTTATTTTTATAAGTTAAGCTTTATTGCTAATTAAAAAGGATATAATCCAGGTATACTGGGAGCATGCAAGATATACACCCAAGAAGAAAAGATTCTGATGACTAGAATTAGAAAAACAAGATTGGACAATGGATGCAATTTCTGAATTTTTCGGTCAGCTGTATTCTATGAGTTTTGGTAATGTTGCTGCGGATAAGATGATTTGGATTCAGTCCAGGAATGGAAATTTCTCTGTTCGGTTTTTGTACAAGGCTATGATGGGTCAGAATTTCAACCCTTTCCCTGGGAAGGGTATCTGAAGGAGTAAGGAGCTTCTCAACGTTGCTTTCTTTGTTGGACAGCTTCTCTTACCTAAACCACACCTCATCAAATACGAAAAGAAATCCCATTTGACATGGTCAAATGCTTTTCTATATCCAACTTACATGATATTTCTGGAACTCCCGATCGAATTCTGGAGTCAAGGCATCCATCCACTGGAGTACTGAATCCAATATTTACCTCCCCCTGACAAAAGTGTTCTGAGACTTGGGAACATAACTTCTCCAACCATTTTCAACCTATTTGCCAAAACTTTAGTGAGGAATTTTAAAACCCCACTAACAAGACTAATATGCCGAAATTTCTTAACATTAATAGGCTTCTAATAAATTTACCCTACCATAGAAATTATGAAACATCTTCATAACATCTTCTTTCACCACCTCCCAACACATCTGAAATAATGCCATAGAGAGACCGTCATGGTCAGAGGCTTTTTTTTTTTGATAAGTAAAAGAGAAATATATTAGAAAAGAAAAGGGCAAGGCCCAAGTACACAGGGGGTATACAAAGAGTCTTGCTACAGACTAAGCGCTGCAAAGAGCAGCGTGAAGTTCAGTAAAAGAAGTGCCATTCAGTACAATAGAGGAAGCCCATAAGACTAAAGTATGGTAAAAGAAATCCCTAAAGCCTTCCGGAGAGCGCTCCCTATCCTCGAAACAGTGGCTATTGCTTTCGTTCCATGTGCACCACATTAGGCAAAGTGGCACCATTTTCCAAATATCTGAAATCTGCCCCTTGCCTCGGATTCCTTTCCAACAGGCCAAGAGATCGATCACCTTTCTAGGCATTACCCATCCAATTCCAAATATCAGCATTTAAGTATTTCACTTCTTCAAAAAGTTCACAACCCTCAAATCTTTTCTCCATCCAATTCTTGCCATTCTCATCAAGAGAATAGGATGAAAGTTCATCTAATCTATTCCACTTATACTGTTCAGTGTATAAACTCTTGTAAAAATGCACAATGAGATCACTAATCTGAGATTGGTCAAAAGAAACTACACCATTTACAATACAGAATCAACAGAATTATTCTTCCATTTAGAATTTGCCACACGGTGAAAGAACTGTACACTTTTCACCCTCTCTTAACCACAGCACCCTTGACTTTTGTCTCCAACTCACCTCCTCCAAAAGGGTGATCCTTTCCAACTCCTTACCAGCAAGAATCTTTGTATGTTTTTCCATTCCGCTTACCACTCGTTCTTCTTCTTAATTATCATTCCTCCATTTAGAAGGATTTTCTCCAAACAATTACAATAAAAATTCAAATGACTGATATAATGGGTAAGTCTCTATATATATTCTGAATCTGAATAACATCAATTTTCTATTCGTTCTGACTTCCATTCCTTTTCTTATCACTTTCTAGGCACACATAATTTTGCATGAAATAATTTTACTTACAAGACCTGCCATGGGAACACCGCTAAGGTGGCAGGTGCATCAAGTTTTGGCCACGTCAACAAAAAAATTCAAAAAAACTGATATTAAAATACAAAAATAAAAAATAAAAATTTGTTTCCCCTTGTCTATGGCCCATTCTCCCCCAAATTCGGTGCACCTTCTCCGCCCCACCACGGATCTCTCCCGTTGAACACCACATCATCACCATCCAGTCAATCAACACAGCCATCTCCACCATAGGTCTCTCTCTCTCTCTCTCTCTCTCTCTCTAGATGAAGTTGGGCTGTTTGGTTATGGAGCAAGATGGAAAATGAAACAAGAAGTTTGCATTTTGTATCTTATCCCTTCGTTTGGTTACTGAGACAGCAAAAAAAATAAATAAATAAGTGACACCGTTCTGCATTTGGTTTCATTTTAGGTTCATTTGCATTTTGTATCTTATCCCTTAAAGAATCAGTTAAAAACATGTTTGTTTTCAAGTGTAGTGGTCTTTTAAGTTCAGTTGGGTCCTTAGGAAAGGAAAAAGATTTGGAACTTCCTCTTTTTTATCAGTAAATAGGAACTTTATTGAGGAGAAGTAGGCAGAGTCTAAGAACTTTATTGAATTTCAATTATTTTCTTGGCTATCAAATGGAAGATAAAAAGTTTGGACTTGATGTAGTTTGAGATGAGTAAAATTTCTTGCTACTTGATGTTTTTAGTCGTTGGGCTGCCTACAGCACTTCCTCATGGTCTTTGTAGACTCAAAAGCCTCTTCAAGATCAGATTTTTTTTCTTTTCTTGAGTTTTCTCAGCATTGAGGATAGTTGGGTCAGATTTTTGACAATGGTTTCTGTAAAATATGAGTTGAGTTTGTTTTAAATTGGTTTGGCTTGAACAATAAGCCATGTGTTTTGGAGCAAGTCTAAGATGTGTAGGTAAGACTAGTGGTGATAGTGGTGGTGGAGGAGGATGGCGATGGATCAGAAATGTAATTTGAAAATTTGTGGTAAAGGGGGAGTAATATAAAAATTAAAGTTTTTAAAAGGACCTGTTTTAAATATAACTCTCCAATTTCAATTTTATGGCTGACGTGGCTAGCAAGCCTGCCACATCAGAGGTGTGTCTCCGGGATTGCAAGTAACCTTTCTATGTAATCCAACATTTATAGAGCATTTCTATTTGTATTATTAGCAAAGTCTTCAGACTTCAAATTGTGCATTTATATGGAGAAAATCAATTTTTCATTCTCCAGATTTTTACAAATTGGTTGTGCTTTTCCATTTAACTATTATTATCAGATTATGCTCATCAACCCAAACCTCAAACTGATTGTTAGACATAGCCATATGCATTTTTCAAACCAATGGTAAATGCAAGCAAGTGCAGTCACGTAAACTTGTTTGAAAAATAAGTTGGTGGGAGAATATAAGAGAATAGTATTTTAGTACATATTTAGAACCAACAGGAAAATATTTAAATATTGAAATATTAAAAGACGAAGAATAAATGTTTAATATAGAATAAGAAAAAGTGTACACATGACACAAAGAAGTATGGAAAACATCATAAAACTAATGAGATTACCTGTTAGCTACCATTCGAAGTTGCCTAAAAGGCCATATATATACACCTTCCACCCTGATTTGAGCACCACCAACATTGTGTTCATTGTCAAAGACATCATGGAAAATAATTACCCCCTGGACCAGCGCCATGAAAAGGAATAGAAGTAAACAACTTATCACAATACAAAAAGTAAACAGCAATGCATTTATAATTAAACCCAAGAATTATGGCAGTGAAAGAGTGCTAAAAATATATGTTCTATCATCATGATCAGGAGAAAGCAACTTTGAGGTTTTTGGTTGTTGAGCATCATGACACCTAGCGGAAATGACTAACAGAAATCATTGTCCTACTAATGGCTTCAGCATCAAAACTGATCTTTTTTTCTTTTTCTTCTTCTTCTTCTTCTTCTTCTTCTTCTTCTTCTTCTTTTTTTCTTTTTTTTTTTTTTTTGATTTTTTTTTTAGTAAGTAAAGAGCAGATTAAAAGCATCAAAACTGATCATGCAAGCACAAAACACCAAAAATGTTCATAACATTTATTGCCAATGTATTTTGTAAGAAAAAGCATGCTATTCAAGAATGAAATTCTTGGATGTGACTAGTTTACCTTTCTAACTCACTTACCTGAACATAATGTACACCAGTTATTTTTGTTGGTGTACTCACTAATTCAATGATTGAACTACCAGTTGATTTCCTGAAATCTGGAAACCTGGAAGAGCTGTTTGTGGAATCTAGAAACTTCCAAGTCCCTGCAAATCAGATGTCAAGATTGTTGGTAAACAGATCAAGATATAAGTACCAACCATTTGGATATACTCAAAAAAGATGCATGATTAGCCTCACACTATACTCAACAGATGATATGGTCCTTTGTTAATATTTCACACTTAGAAAATGACAGGGGAATTTATCCGGTGGTAGATTTTTTTTTCTTTTTTTTTTTAATTTTGATAAGTAATAGTAGAAGCAATTTATTTCTAGTATAGTAGTGGGAAACTCCACCAGAAAGAATCTGCACATGCAGACTACATGCCAATCAATCACAAGCATCTCCATACTTCCTGATATCAGGAGTCCTCAAATATTTCTTTGTCAAGGTAAAGATTATAATAGCATAGTGTCTCATGTGGACCACATAGCAGGAGATAAACAGGTGAAACATTAAAGTGGTTAAAATCCCTATTGATCTGGTCAAGTTTTTGCATTTGAGATTGCTCTTGGATGACAATTGATGACTATAGACCATGTTCTTTGTTTGATCTTTTAGATTCTTTACACTTTTCAACTGCATATTAAGGGTTTCTTGCAGTACAAGCCTGTGTACTCCATTTATCTCTCTCATTGTATTTCCATCAACTTATATGGTAATTTGGAAAAAAATTATTTATCAATCTTACCAAAAACTTCAAGCGGCTCAACCCAAACTAATATGGAGATTAATGAATTTGCATTCTCCTTGGTTTTCTCACAGGAAATTGAATTTATTTCTTAAAGCTAATCATAAACTTTATTGGTAATATCAATAGGCATAGCCCAAGTACATGGGCTATATACAAGAGAAACTCCTAATTAGAATTTGGAGCTGATACAAGGAAGTCGTAGACTTGGTCCATTAAATCTATAGCAATTTATAACAAACAAGTGGGAAAGAAATGAACATTGGTTACACAACTATCAAGATTTATATCTTTGATACTGAGCAAACCAACAGGTTGTTGATAAGATTGTAAAATAATTTATGATAAATCCTAAAGAATGCATGTGATCAACTGCGACCATGCCTCCAAAGTTTTCTTTTCGCTCCATGCTTGCTGTCAATCATACTAAATATGACTACCTCCGCTTGGAACGGGGTTGCACCATAAAGCATAGGCCTATTTTCACTTTTTTTTTTTATTTTTGCTAGTCAGGGGCAGGAGGGGTTTGATATGCATAGTTAGTTATGCATTGGAGAAAACAGACCATTAAAGCATATTTCCTCAATCATTTAAGCAGTGAGAATAATTTTTTCTATAAGTAATAAGAGTTCATTGAAAGGCACAATCCAAGCACATAGGAGGTTTACAAGATATACACCTATCTAGAAGGAGATAAAAAAAAACAAAACAAGAAAATTATGAAAATTAAGGACCATTAAATTCTATTGAAGCTGTCCAAAGGAAGAGAGTGTTTAAAAGGAGAGTTTTGAGCTCCTCTAGCATCTGCTCACTGTCCAAAGAAAGCAGTGAGCACAAATTTCACATGTCAAATGATCCTAATTTTTTAATTAAATCATGATAAAAAGACAGAAAGTAGTCATTTTGACATATAAGATAACTGTGAGCTCAAGTTAATGTAACCACTGAAAAGTCGAAGGAATAAAACCTCACTAAGATAGGACAGATTGGGGAATCCATGTGCTGTCAGGGTGGACTTCAGGATAGGAAAAGCTATGATCTTGGGGTTAGTTATGGTAAGGGGAAGGCACTACAGTTTTTATATCGATTTAGGGTTTGAAAATGCAAGACATTCTTGCAAAGAAGACTTTGAAAAGTGAACAAACTGATTGAAGGAATTTACCAGAAACAGCTTGGTTGAGGGGTTTAGGGTTGAATCTGAAGGCCTCATCTGACAGCTAGAGGATATGAAAAGTTTCAAAATCAAATAGTATAGGAAAAGCCAAAAAGGAATCTGAATTTGTGTTGTAAAGTAAAAGAGAAGGGGGGGGGGGGGGAGAGAGACAGAGACAGAGAGACAGACAGAGGAGAGAGAGAAGGAAAAACCCAGACAAATGTGCCTCAATGCTCAAAACACTCAATATTGCACAGGTCAAAGCCCAACGACTATTGTCCACAGCTCTGAGTTGCCACCAATCATCCTGATATAAATTAAAGTGTGGTGTATTTGGAGGAAAAGGAATAATAAAAATTTTGAAGACCATGAGCAGACAATGGAAGAGCTTAAAACCTTCTTCAATGCTTTGTTTCATTGGGCATCTGTCTAGATTCTCATGGGCTGATGCTTCGATGATTTCCTTGTATATTTTTCTGTTTCTAATTAGGTGTTTCTCTTGCATACATCCTATGTACTTGGGTTAAGCCTTTGTGCTATTCAAGAAAATTGTCCATTAGCTATCAAAAGGTCCTCCAATCCCAATGAGCAAACACTTCTCAGTTTTAGCCAAAAACAATCCCTTCACAATGCACTCATCAATCACCAAGCATCTCATCTCACTCTAAGCATCAGCCTCAAAGCCTAAGCATATAGTTCCATTTGTCACATTCCAAGTATACCACTAGGCTAATAAAAAATATTAAAGTCAAAGCAAATAGGCAATCAGCAAATAAGTAAAAACATTGATACTCATAATCAGATTTTCAGAGATCATATTCTACACTTGCCCATCCCAAAATACATAAATGTGCACTCCATTCCCAACTTCTCTCTTAAAAACTTCACCATCATTGTATGTTTCACTCCAAAACTCTCAGTCTAATGGCAGTCAAGTAAGAAGCACCAAGCAAAGATGTGAGAGATGGAAGTCAAAATGTTAATGCCAAAGCCAGGTTTTGAGTCATTGAATGCTTCAAAGTGTGAACATATCAGTTTTTAATTTCATACAGTCATCATTCTTTGCGAAAACTTCCTTTTGTTGTTTGCGTGCATCAGCTGTATACTCCCAATGTACTTGGATTTTTTCTATAAGTAAGAAGAGATTTTATTAATATTGAATAGACATAGCCCAAGTATACAAGAAGTATACAAGAGAATACACCAGTGTACTTGGTTAGCACCCTCATAGCTTTTCATTAATAATTTTGCTAACGTACCTATAAAAAAATTAACTTACCTATATAAAAATAATTCTTTGTGAATACTTTGTTTTATAAGTAATGTCACTGAGTTTTTTTAATCAAGTGCAATGGGCAGTAACTAAGTACATTGGGAGTATGCAAAAGAATACACCTAGTTAAGAGGGGGAATTTGAATTCATTGTGAAAACTAGATCAAGTTGTTAAAATCATCCTCAGGGAACATCATGTCATCATGATGATGCAAGTATTTGAATGGTGCAGCTAAAAAATATCACAGACCAAAGTATCCAAGGCAACTCGTATACAAACGATACAATGAAGAATGCATAACCATTAATGATATCAGAGGGAAAGAAATTGAATTGGTGACTGAAAAAATTTACAAAGAGAATGACTATAATGAAGAGATGATCGATAAAGTCCTTAAGTTACAAACCTTTATAAGTTCCTGTTATGTTCCATTCAGAAAATGAACCCAACACGCTCTCATCTTTTCTGATAAACAGCCACTGCAAAAAAGCAATACCAATCATAAGCAAAAGCTATTACATCCATTCAGAATTTGATGCATTTTAGCAACAGAATAGAAAGCGGGGGCCCACTTCCTTTGAAATAAGATTTGGATATGTCCAAAACAGCATCTAATGAGCTAATATCTCAAAACACTTTTAGGTTAGTTGTTCAGTTACTCTTTGCTAACGCAGGCGCTTCATACTGGACAACAGGTAAATTGGAGATTGTTCTATTATGATGTATTTTTGCCAATCTCCTGCACCAACGGTCACTAACAATAGACTCCAACTGTGGGTTCTCCCTCACGTCCAAACTTTCACATTTTACTTCCCATGAAAGTTCTTATTGCACACTAACAACTTCTTTGGGTTTTAGGGTTATTCATGTCGTAGAAAATGTTGTTCTTTGTATCTTGTGCTCCATTTGCTCGCTCAAAAGAACATAAGCCTCCACCATAACAATCATAAAACAACAAATGGAATAAGAAAAGCTTTTGGAACACATCAACATCAGCGGAAGATTGCACCCCTTTGCGCTTTAAACAAAATTTAGCTTATATCTATAATATTCCCATCCCTTAAATGGCTCTATCGATCTTGCTCTTAAAACATCACTCGACCCTAAGTTCGTGCAGAACACAGTGTAATCCTCCATAATGTACAATATAGCAGATATAACATGTCAAACCATAATTTAACCAATCAAAGTTACACCTTTCACAACCTATCAAAAAAAAAGAGTTACACCTTTCACATTCGAATTTACAATATTTTCCTACACTTCTAGCGCAGGCACCATTAAAAACATCAAACGGTACCACAATTAAAGCATAAAAGAAAATGATCAAATAGTGACACAGCTAACGCATAAATGAAAATGAAATTTCCAATACCAACCTCATCGCCCCAAGACCGAGCTCTCTCTCTCAATGGTCTCAGACCTTTCACCGGCCGAGAAAGCACAAAGCCAATCCACAATCCAAATACAATCCGAAACACAAACCCTAATCCCCTCCTCTCAAACAACCAAAAGCTTGAATTATGGCCAATACCCATATCCAGACTTAAGCCCAATAACCAAAATTCAACTTCAATTCCTTAGCAACACAGCTTTTTGTTGAGATGGATGATAAAAAATCCGAGAAAACGATCCGAAACCCATTACAGCATAGAGCTTAAGAAAGACTGGGGCTTGCTTCAAACGAGGTCAAACACAAGAACTACCTGCCCAATATATCAGATACAGAAAACGAAAGCTTAACAACTAATAGACCACAACCAAAACCCACAATTTTCTTAAGCAAGAAAGGCTTCCTTCACCACCAAAACACTGCAAAAATTAATATATTCCTAGTATTTATACAAGATACAAAGTAACACAGACAGATACACCGCTAATAAATATGCGCTGGATTTGGGAGTTAAACAAAAAGGGTTTTGTTAGTTATGGGATTACTGTATGTGAAGCTGATCAGTGTGCTGGGTGTGGACGTGCGGTCGTTGACATGTCCCTTGCTGATCTTGGTGTGGGTGGGTGGGTGGGTGTGTGTATGCGAGTGTTCTGGGTTTGGTAAATGAAGGCCAGATAAGAGGGATTGTTTGGGGGACGGGGGGGTCCGATTCTACGCGCTGGAGAGGGAGGTAGTGCCACGAACCAATGGAGGAGCCTTTTGGAGGGTTTTCGGCGTCAACGAAAGGTGTATGATTGGGACCTGTGGGTTGTGGCGACCGAGGACGCTACATTTGGAACGTATGCTTCTAAGAAAACATTTTCTGTTTTTTAATGTTGAAAATTGTTTTTTAATGTTGAAAATTATTTTTCTTTGGATTTGATAGAACACGCAATCATTTCTACGCTAATTCTTACTTCTCTATTGCCTGACAATGCCAGATCGGTGGGATGAGAAATACAGAAACTGCCAGATGGATTGTTTAGAAAAATGCTTCTCCAGACGTTACCCATTTTCTATTTTGATTTTGTTCTTAATAGTTAAACAAATGTTTTTTTTTTTTTTTTTGTGATTGTTAATTTTTTTAAATATTTAAAGGGATTTAAAAAATACTTAAAATAAAATAAAAGTACAATTTATATTATGGTACAATACAGAGATCACGGTTTGCATTGCCCTATTGTTTATGATAATTAGATACAATTATTTTTCATGTAATTTATAGAAATTAATTTAGGCAATTAAGGTTTTGTTTGGATTTTGAGTTGATCTCAATTCATCTCATCTCTTTTAATTATTATAATTTTTTAAAATTTTCATATAAAATATAATGAACAATTTAATTTTTTCAAATCTCAAAATAAAAATAATATTTTATTCAACTTTCAACTTTTATCTCAACTCATCTAATTTCAACTCACTATCCAAACCTAAGGAAATTCGAGATGCAATAGTTTCCCATTTTGTAGTAGAGTAGATTTTGATCTACAATGAAATACATTTTTCATCTTCATTTCAAATATACAAAAGTCCAAATTTTAGTATATTTTATTTTTTTTTTTAATTTTTAATTAAGGGAACTATTCGTAAGTGAGTTGAGTTCAACGAGCTGTATTCGTTTAACTTTTATTCGAATAGAAGCTGACTTTGAGCTTTTTATTGAGTTGCATTTTATATTCTTGAG
Organism: Carya cathayensis; assembly: GCA_011037825.1. Lineage (NCBI taxonomy): Eukaryota > Viridiplantae > Streptophyta > Magnoliopsida > Fagales > Juglandaceae > Carya > Carya cathayensis. Next base: position 2,433,450 of record QGSO01000195.1, on the reverse strand, counting down.
CAACTTGTTTAATATTTGAGTGAGTTCAAACTTGTTTGCGAGCCACTTTATTTAAATAAAATAGCTTTTTTATATTGTATTATATAACTTTATTTATAATTTTGACTTTTTACTAATATCCTTATAAAGATGCATATATATATCATTATATTTAGTATAGGAAACTTAATTCCCTCTAATCTCTATAGATATTTAGAGTATTTTTATTAGAATTATATATGGTACTATACAAAATAATAATAAATACGGAATTAATCAAGTTTATACTAATTAAGCAAAATTTTACACGAATTATATCATTTAACAATCAATCATAATTCTGTATCCACAAGCAACAAACAAATTGAACAGAATTTGAGTTTGACCAAATTGATCTAATGTTACCCACCCTATATGGATGGCTAGTCACCCATCCCTACTTGGGTAGGGTGACCTGCATCCGCTTGTTGGGCGAGTGGATTGGCACCATCATCGTTTAGTCACCATCCATCAACACATTTTTCATATAAAAGGTCTAACAAAATTGTACATAATCATAAAAATCTCAAAAATCCACAAAAAACCAAAACAAACTTACAAAGTTACAGATCAAACCAAACCAAGTAGTAATCTCAAACCAAACAAAGTTACAAAGGACTCATGGGCCACGGCCACGATCATAAGTCATAAAGAGTTATACACAAATGTGACACCTCCAGATTCCGCTTGGGATCGAACGGACATCTGAAGCGTCAGGACATGCAACACAACGTTACCTGCCCCCGTTCATGACATATAAGATATAATATTCCTAACATGCATCTAGCATTATGCAATATTCAAAGCGGATAATTTTTTTTTTCTTTAGCAATACTATGACGCCCCCAAATTCCGCTTGGGATTGAACGGACATTTGAAGCGTCGGGACATGCAACACAAGGTTACCTGCCCCCGTTCATGACATATAAGATGCAATGTTTCTAACATGCATCTAGCATTATGCAATATTCGCAGCGGATAATCTTTTTCTTTAGCAATACTATGCACCAAACTAAATATATCCCAAATACTTGAAACATAATTCATACATAAAGGCATACTAAAAAGCCGTGATCACCACACTAGTCTAAAATGGTTGTGATCAAAAGAATACTTGAGATACAACTCCAAAAGTACAAGTATTAACCTAAGTTAAATACTATACCATCATCAACATCGCACCGTGGCCTAGTCGACCGTATTCAGTTGGTCAGATTCCAATTCTCCTTTGGGTCCTGTAACAAGATCTACCATTCGGGGGAATGGTAGTTGGGACTACCACAGTGAGATTTGATTACAAATCTCAGTAAGTTAACATAAAACTCACACACAGGTTAAAGATGCATGCATGGCAGTAAAAGCATAAATGCATAAGTAAAGTCGTACATAAGCATAGCATAACTTGACATATAACATGACATAACCAGAACTTAAACGTGAACTGAACTTGACTTAACATGACATGAACTTGAGTTTAAAACATAACATGGACTTGAAATGTAGCATGAACGTAAACATGCATAACATAAATATGAACTTGAAAATAACATAAACTTGAACATATCATGACATAAACGTGAACTTGAGACATACTGTAAACGTGAACTTAACATGATGTGAACATGAACTTGGAACATAACTTGATCATGAACATAACATGTACGTGTACATAACAAAACATGAACTTGATCTGAAACTTGACTTATCATGCACTTGATCTGAAACTTGACTTAATACGTACTCCACAGTTGTTGTGGCCCCACGTATTCTACGTGTCACAATTGCTGTGTCTCACGTAGTGTATGCTCCACAGTTGTTGTGGCCCCATACTTCATGCTCCACAGTTGTTGTGGCCCCATGTATACACGTAACATAAAATATAATACGTACTCCACAGTTGTTGTGGCCCCACGTATACACGTAACATAAAATATAATACGTACTCCACAGTTGTTGTGGCCCCACGTATACACGTAACATAAAATATAATACGTACTCCACAGTTGTTGTGGCCCCACGTATACACGTAACATAAAATATAATACGTACTCCACAGTTGTTGTGGCCCCACGTATACACGTAACATAAAATATAATACGTACTCCACAGTTGTTGTGGCCCCACGTATACACGTAACATAAAATATAATACGTACTCCACAGTTGTTGTGGCCCCACGTATACACGTAACATAAAATATAATACGTACTCCACAGTTGTTGTGGCCCCACGTATACACGTAACATAAAAAATAATACGTACTCCACAGTTGTTGTGGCCCCACGTATACACGTAACATAAAAATATAATACGTACTCCACAGTTGTTGTGGCCCCACGTATATACGTAACATTAAATATAATACGTACTCCACAGTTGTTGTGGCCCCACGTATTCACGTAACATAAAATATAATACGTACTCCACAGTTGTTGTGGCCCCACGTATTATACGTAACATAACATGTCTTATCTTTCTTAATGCATGAGATATTAATTAATATCATATACTTTTCTAACATGGCGTATACTTGTAAATGACACAATATGATTTAATCATAACATTTCATGGCATACTTAACATGGCATACTTATAACATACATCATTGTATGATAGAAAAGATTATGTAACAGATAATTATTCATGAGAGATTAAATCATACGTAGCAGATAAACATGTAATGACATAGCATGACATGGCATATACGATAACATACATACATAAATTGTAGTTCTCTTACCCATCACACATACACAATAAACTGATAGTAAGTTAGAGGCTAACTTACCTCGATTGTCACGTTCTACGAGAATAAAGTGCGATATACGAGAAACTGTAAAAGGTCATTCTAAAAGTTAGAAATTTAATTACTAACAATTAGAAACATGGAAACAAGTTATCTTAGAGTAAAATTATCATTTTACCCTCTACATGTGGGAAAACGACCATTTTACCCATAACTTAAGGATTTCATATCCTAACTCCAAAAATTTCCAAAATTTACATTCCTCATGTAAATTTTGTTCTAAACTCAAATATCAACTCAGAAAAAAATTTAAAACAAAACAACACTATGGAAAACACACTATGGCCGAAACATCCATAGGCCATTTCTCTTGATTTTTGTTACAATTCCTTCCAACTTCAAAACTCATGCTTAAACCAAAATTTTACAACAAACATCTTCCAATCCTAAGTTTAAAACCATACTTGAAACATCCATTTAGAAAAAGCTAATAATCAACACCAAACTTTTTTGTAAAAAGATCAAAACACTTGAATCACAAGCTTTGTCCTTAAATCAAAACATCTCCAAGAATTCCAAAAAATCTAATCTTACTTCTAACATATTCATAACATCATCCTCAGATAAACCATGCTTTAAATCATCAAACTAAAGTCACCAAAATCACAAAAATAACACTTGGAGTTTTTGATTTTACACTTAGTCCAAAAACAGAAACTTTTTCTTAACTAGCTTTGATAAATCTCTTGATCAATGGCTTAAGAAGGTGAGATCTTTGAAATAAAGTATCACATGGTTTAAAAACGTGTCCTAAAGAATATCCAACCATCAAAATTAAAATCACATGGCTAAAACCCAATAAAACATGGATCTAACCTAAAAACATCAAATCTTAGGCCTAACCGAAATTCTCTTGCATAGAAAAATCATATCTTTGAAACTAATACTAAATATCTCCAAAATAACATCCTAACATGAAAATAAGAGACTTAGGATCATCATATAAAAATATCAAAGCCTTTAGAGTAAGATCAAACCTCAAAATATTCAAACTTTATCCAAATAAAAACTGTTTTGTCACTTCCAGTTTTCATGTTTCTAGATCTAATAAAATCTATCATCAAAATCTTTATTCATGCAACAAAACCTCAATGAAAACTCTTAAACACATTCTAAGAACACTCCATAAAATTTTCGGACCAAGATATATCCATTAGCTTGGTCAAAAACTCCAAAACATAACACACTCTCCAGATTCACGCCCAGAATGACCTTTCCATGGTTAAAAATACTTTTGACCGACCAAATGACCATGGAATGATACGAAAAATACATCTACGGAAACTAGACTCAAAGAGGAACAACTTTTATGAAGGAGTCATCGTGTGAAAATACTTACAAAGGGTCGAAAAACTCCACGCAAAAAGACCCAGAAATCTGCCCGAGAGAGCTCTTTTGGGTTTCTCTCTAAGAACGGGGTGAAGAAATGATTAAAGTGAAGTAAGTGTGTCTTGCACGACTCAAGACTTCTGTAGGGAGAATATTTGGACCTTAATGATCATTGAGTGGAGGTGTAGACATGTGACATAATGTAGAGGATAGTGGGGGGCAAAAGACAACTTACAAAGGCTATGAGACATGGGACTTGATGGGGTGGGTTCCTCCATATTAATGAGTGCAACTTGATGCAATGAATGGTCTGCCAAGTGGGGGAGGAAATTTCTCCAAGAAGCTATGCCAAGGTGGCCAAAATTCGTGGGCTTTAGTGGGCCTTAGTGGGCCTCAACCAAGTGGGCTTCAATTTGGGGTTTAAAGGGGGTTTGGTTAGGGTTTGAGATGCTATCAAGCCCAAATCCAATTTTTCTTGGCCCAATCAAATTTCTAAGGTTTAAAATGTTGGATAAAGATGTCATAATAGGAATTTGAGAAATTAATAGCATGTGAAAGTGATTTAATCAAGTGATTAAACACAATACTAGAAATTGGATCAAAAAGGGTTTGAATGCCAACTTTAGGGTTTGGGGAAACCGTTTAGGGTTTCGGTTTCAACCAAGTTTTTGGGGTTTCAAAAGGATTCCAACCATTTAGGGTTTTACTAGGGTTGAAACCCTCTTCATCTAACTCAATTTGGTTGATCAGATGAAAAAAAACTGTTTTGCTTAGGTGGCATGATCTCACACATTGATTTCCTTCACAAATCCATCTAATGGTTTCTCTTTGTGCCAAGTATCTAATACTATTCATTATGTGTGGTTAAGATCTTGCCAAGTGTCCAAATAAAACTTCTCTAACCTAATTTGGACATTTCACACTGTGATTTTGAAACCACTGCACTTAGTACGCTTATCGAGGTTACTATTCACTCCGAAAAAGTGCATAATAAACTTAGTACTGAAAAATCCTAAATATTCAACTGAGTCTAGTGGCGTAAACTATAACGTAATCTGACACTTCTAACTACCTCAAACAAATAAAATCACATTTCTGGCACCATAGTGAGTGATAAAACTAATTATGTTGACATACTAGAACTTATGCGATTAGCCGATTCGTAAAAACTTATGGGGTTTTCACGAGATTTCTAATGTCTATAGAAATTCCACCATTGAATTTCTAGCGGGCTGTTACATCCTCCCCTCCTAAAAAAAAGATTTCGTCCTCGAAATCGACGCAAGTACAAACATAAAACACGCTTAAAACACTGTAGATAGTTTGAAAAAAAAAGAACCGTCCGTGACCCGACAAGTGCTGCAAAGTCTCGGGGCCTACTCTATGAATTTAATACGGCTAGTGATTTGAACAAACGCCTGATGTTGATGACAACCGTGATTGAAGGCTTTGAGTTTCTATAAAGAAACAGGATCATCTTCATCCATCGGAAAGAAAAAACATCGCTTCTTGACCTGTGTTTTGTTTTTCCATAACAAAATAATGGCTGGGCAAAACTCTTCCACTAATGTTCCAGACTTGAATCAGGAACCCTTGACGCATCAACCATCAATCTTCTCTCCTGAGGTCGTCAATACTACGATAGGAGCAGCGAACTGTTCTTCTAGTAGGACTGATTCTGAGATTATTACAGAATCATGGAAGCTCAGTAGTCAATATGCTGCCTCTGTTACGATCATGTCTCGGAGGTTACTGGCGAGGGTAAGTGAGATTGATCATCTTAACATCCAAATATCTGAGTTACAACAGAAGCTTGCTAATAAGGATAGAGAAAATAAAAGGCTACAGCAAGAAAACCAAGAGTTGAAGAAATTTGCAGATTGGTATGCTCATGATCTGCAACCACGAATAGAAGAGCTGGAACGAGAAAGGATTCAGATACAGGGTCAACATCGGCAGATAACAGCAGAGGTTCATCGTTTTCTAGAGAAATAGGGACAAACTACTGTTAATCTAGCTGGCTTAGTAAGAAACTTTTGACAAAGCGTGTCCAGCATATCTTGTATTTCTTTTGACTAAATAAGATTTGAAGAGAAACTAGTTTGTCTTCTTCTTTATGTTATCTCTATAAAGTCAGTCTTCAACTCAATCCAATATGCATCAAAACTTATTCTCATCTCTATAACTCCTCTGCATTCCTTCAACATTCTCGCCTTAAGTTTTCAGTTCTTTTCTCAATGGCTCAATCTTCTAACATTTCCCTAGATCCATCCATGAGGTATTCAGCACCTCAACCTCCTGTCCTTTCTGCAGCTGCCATAGGTGCCATGCTGCAGCAAGAAAATACTAGTATGGCTAATAAGTCAGACTCCGATGCTGTCTACGACTTGGTGAGTCTTGGGACTCGCTACTCATCTTCTATAATTGCTTTTTCCCAGCGGGTACAAGCCAAAAACCAAGAGGTTGAAAGGCTTAAAGAACAAATTGTTGTACTTCAACGAATTGTTCAAGAGTCTCACACCAGGGAAGGAATCCTTCGGCAGCAGAATAAACAGCTGAAAACTCTACTGGATTCTTCATTCCGCTTGCCAGCTCCCATGAATAGGGATGATATGATATTGTATGAAGAGAGTGAGCGTCTCCAACATGAGGCTAAGAACCTCAAGTTTATGTAGAAGCATTTTATTAAAAAAAATATCTCTTTATATTTATGAACTCTGGTTTTATCCTTTAAGAGATATTCGTAACATGCTTCATACCTATTTCTCTTCTAATCATATATAATCTATCTTCTGGTAAAGGTTTTGCGAAAATATCTGCTAACTGATCATGTGTGTTTGTGAACTCTATTACTATATCGCTTTTCTGCACATGATCTCGAAGAAATTCAAGCCTAATGAAGACTAAAATCTCAAGCCTAGTATTTGGTGCATTTCCTAAGGACATGTGGATTTACAACCCAGAGACGTATTGCTCTGATACCACCTGTGACGCCCCCAAATTCCGCTTGGGATTGAACGGACATTTGAAGCGTCGAGACATGCAACACAAGGTTACCTGCCCCCGTTCATGACATATAAGATGCAATGTTCCTAACATGCATCTAACATTATGCAATATTCGCAGCGGATAATCTTTTTCTTTAGCAATACTATGCACCAACTAAATATATCCCAAATACTTGAAACATAATTCATACATAAAGGCATACTAAAAAGCCGTGATCACCACACTAGTCTAAAATGGTTGTGATCAAAAGAATACTTGAGATACAACTCCAAAAGTACAAGTATTAACCTAAGTTAAATACTATACCATCATCAACATCGCACCGTGGCCTAGTCGACCGTATTCAGTTGGTCAGATTCCAATTCTCCTTTGGGTCCTGTAACAAGATCTACCATTCGGGGGGAATGGTAGTTGGGACTACCACAGTGAGATTTGATTACAAATCTCAGTAAGTTAACATAAAACTTATACACAGGTTAAAAATGCATGCATGGCAGTAAAAGCATAAATGCATAATTATAGTCATACATAAACATAGTATAACTTGACATATAGCATGACTTAACCAGAACTTAAGCGTGAACTGAACTTGACTTAACATGGCATGAACTTAAGCTTAAAACATAACATGAACAATCAACATAACATGAACGTGAAACATAACATGGACATGAACATAACATAACATGAACGTGAGCTTGAACGTATCATAAACGTGAACATAACATGATGTGAACATGAACTTGGAACATAACATGAACATGAACATAACATGTACGTGAGCATAACATAACATGAACTTGATCTGAAACTTGACTTAACATAAACTTGGAATCTTATTTAATTGTCTTGATTAATAACGTGCATTAATACGTACTCCACAGTTGTTGTGGCCCCACGTATTCAAGTAACATAAAACATAATACGTACTCCACAGTTGTTGTGGCCCCACGTATTCTACATGTCACAATTGCTGTGTCTCATGTAGTGTATGCTCCACAGTTGTTGTGGCCCCATACTTCATGCTCCACAGTTGTTGTGGCCCCATGAATTCACATAACATAAAATATAATACGTACTCCACAGTTGTTGTGGCCCCACGTATTCTACATGTCACAATTGCTGTGTCTCATGTAGTGTATGCTCCACAGTTGTTGTGGCCCCATACTTCATGTAACATAAAATATAATACGTACTCCACAGTTGTTGTGGCCCCACGCATTATAAGTAACATAAATATAATACGTACTCCACAGTTGTTGTGGCCCCACGCATTATAAGTAACATAACATTAAATATAATACGTACTCCACAGTTGTTGTGGCCCCACGCATTATAAATAACATAAAATATAATACGTACTCCACAGTTGTTGTGGCCCCACGCATTATAAATAACATAAAATATAATACGTACTCCACAGTTGTTGTGGCCCCACGCATTATAAATAACATAAAATATAATACGTACTCCACAGTTGTTGTGGCCCCACGCATTATAAATAACATAACATAAATATAATACGTACTCCACAGTTGTTGTGGCCCCACGCATTATAAGTAACATAAATATAATACGTACTCCACAGTTGTTGTGGCCCCACGCATTATAAGTAACATAAAATATAATACGTACTCCACAGTTGTTGTGGCCCCACGCATTATAAATAACATAAAATATAATACGTACTCCACAGTTGTTGTGGCCCCACGCATTATAAATAACATAAATATAATACGTACTCCACAGTTGTTGTGGCCCCACGCATTATTATAACATAACATGTCTTATCTTTCTTAATGCATGTGATATTATTTAATATCATATACTTTTCTAACATGGCGTATACTTGTAAATGGCATAATATGATTTAATCATAAACATTTCATGGCATACATGTATCATATGGCATACTTAACATGGCATACTTATAACATACATCATTGTATGGCAGAAAAGATTATTTAACAGATAATTATTCATGAGAGATTAAATCATACGTAACAGATAAACATGTAATGACATAGCATGACATGGCATATACGATAACATACATACATAAATTGTAGTTCTCTTACCCATCACACATACACAATAAACTGATAGTAAGTTAGAGGCTAACTTACCTCGATCGTCGCGTTCTATGAGAATAGAGCGCGAGACACGAGGAACTGCACAACAGCTGGAAGAGGAACACTCGAGTCCTTAAGATTTTCACTTCTGAACTCAATTGCCATATTGTAAGCACTTGCAACACCACGGCCAACTTGAGGTTTCACTATACTCGGAAGAGATAAATTGACTTCAGAAAGCCTTTGCACTAAAACAAGTTCATTAAAATTATCAATAACAACCAAACAAACAACTCATTTCTCAATCCATATACTCTTAGCCATAGTCAACCACAAGATGACACCAGTCATCCCGGACTATAATCCATATCATCACTGCTTCGGGACACTGTCATACAGTTTCCCAACATTACACCATACGCTCCACACTTCTCTGCTACGCCATTCAACCCTTCGTGACACGCCATCCGATGTATCACGACTTAATACAGAGTACACTCACGTGAACTCTCTTCCATCCACACTACAATACCCATCACTGCGATACACGTCTCACGGTGCATCGCTACGCGACACGGAGTACGCGCTACGCGTACTTCCTTCGCTACAACTCTCATCAACACGATGCACATCACACGATGCATCGCCATACAACACGGAGTACACTACATGCGTACTCCCTTCCTTCTACGACACACATCACTACAGTGCACGTCGCGCGGCGCGTCGCTGCATTACACAGAATACGCTACACGCGTATTCTCTTCACACAACCCGCCGTATCACATCTACGGCATCCATCTCACGCCTATACTTCACAGCACAGTCCACAAAATACACAATCAAACGCAACACTTCACAACCACACTTCGCTTCACAACTACGCAACGAATTCCACAAATACAACTACACAATCCACAAACCAACCAACTATTTTAAACGTAAAATAACTAGAGATAGAAGGTTATACCATCGACGGGATAACCCGTGCGTCGCTCGTTGTTCGTCACGAACATGCGTCGGAGGAACGTACGTGGCGGCGTACGGTGGCTGTCCACCACATAAAGTGGTAGTTTGGGCTTGAGAAAGGCTAGGCGTGGTCTTGGAAGACTCATGATTTTACAGCTGTCGGTGAAGAACAAATTACGTGATTTACGGAAAAGATAATCTATACACGTGATTCCAGATGAGGGTAAAGACAAGAGAGATGTGATTGCTGTCGGGAAATAAATCCAAAACTGATAATTTTAGCGGGCTGTTACATCCTCCCCTCCTAAAAAGAAGATTTCTTCCTCGAAATCGATGCAAGTACAAACGTAAAACACGCTTAAAACACTGTAGATAGTTTGAAACTCAAAGCCTTCAATCACGGTTGTCATCAACATCAGGCGTTTATTCAAATCGCCAGCTGTATTAAATTCATAGAGTAGGCCCGAGACTTTGCAGCACTTGTCGGGTCACGAACGGTTCTTTTTTTTCAAACTATCTTTTAATCCGCTGCGAATATTGCATAATGCTAGATGCATGTTAGGAACATTGCATCTTATCTGTCATGAACGGGGGCAGGTAACCTTGTGTTGCATGTCTCGACGCTTCAAATGTTCGTTTAATCCCAAGCGGAATTTGGGGGCGTCACACTTGTCAATGTGGCCAAATTCGTGGGCCTTAACCAAGTGGGTTTCAATTTGGAGTTTAAATGGGGTTTGGTTAGGGTTTGAGATGCTATCAAGCTCAAATCCAATTTTTATTGGCCCAATCAAATTTCCAAGGTTTTAAAGGTTGGATAATGATTTCATAACAAGAATTTGAGAAATTAATAGCATATGGAAGTGATTTAATCAAGTTATTAAACAAAATGCTAGAAATTGGATCAAAAAGGGTTTGAAGGCCAACTTTAGGGTTTGGGGAAACCGTTTAGGGTTTCGGTTTCAACCAAGTTTTTGAGGTTTCAATTGGATTCCAACCATTTAGGGTTTCACTAAGGTTGAAACCCTCTTTGATCTGGTTCAATTTGGTTGATCAGATGAAAAAGGTTTTGCTTAGGTGGCATGATCTCACATATTGATTTCCTTTACAAATCCATCTAATGGTTCCTCTTTGTGCCAAGTGTCTAATACTATTCACTATGTGTGGCTAACATATTGCCAAGTGTCCAAATAAAATTTCTCGAACCTAATTTGGACATTCTACATTATGATTTTGAAAACACTACACTTAGTACGCTTATCGAGGTTACTATTCACTCCAAAAAAAAGCGTAATAAACGTAGTACTGAAAAATTCTAAATATTCATATTAACTTATAGTAAAAACCGTTTTCCAAAACTCAACCCCGAAGTACCCCTATAAATAAATTCACAGTTTCAAACAGTCATTTCGTCCGAAATTATGAAAATGGGTTATTGCGCTATAAAATCCTAAATATTCAACTGAGTCTAGTGGTGTAGACTATAACGTATTCTGACACTTCTAACTACCTCAAACGATTAAAATCGCATTTATGGCACCATAGTGAGTGATAACATTGATTATGTTCACAGACTAAAACCTTTGCGATTAGCCGATTCGTGAAAACTTATGGAGTTTTCACGAGATTCCTCAAGTCTATAGAAATTCTACCATTGAATTTTTAGCGGACTGTTACAACAAATCTTTAGAGATCTATGGATAGATCTTTATGGCCAATGGCCACGGTTATAAAACTTGTAGACGCACAACTACAGCAATGGGTCTTTAACTTATAGATCCATAGCTGCGATGACTATGGTCTTGGATCGTAAAGACCCACAACCAAATCATGGTTGTTAATATTGTCTTTATATGCCTAGGCAAGGTTTTAGTAACTCGGGTTGGGATCTTCACCTATAAACACAAAAAGGGTGGGCTCGAGGTCATCTGGGGAGCCTCCAATGTCAAAGTTAATTTTTTCATGTGTATTGTGATAGTTTTTATATTTAAATTTCTGAGAGAGTCCTTTTGTACCTGGGTGGGGGGATTTTATACTAAGTTCCCAAGGGACATCCTATTCTCAGTCTCAGGATTAAGCCATCTCACCCGTGTCCATCTTAGCTTAAGCATTTAATGCAACGTGGTGGCTTGGGTCAGGCTTTTAATATGGCGAGGCTTCTGACATAGCACTTTTAGTATTGCGTGCCTCCCCAGGCGAGTCCTGGCAATAGATAAACAGTGTGATCACTTCTGATTCCCCCCGTTAGAGAATGAAGAGTTATCTGCATATTCTGTTCATTCTACTACCGTAAGTCTTTAATGCCAGATGTAACATGAGATGTCAAAATTAGCAGGTCCCATCTGTTCTCTACAGATGATTTCCCGTGCTTCATACTCTCCTTTCTTTGGTGCGACTCAAAAGGATCTAGGCCCTTTGGAAGGATCCAGAGCCTTAGGATGATGAGACCAATGCTGAATGCTCAGAGTTGAGCTTAGGCCCACTCATGATGAGCCCAGGTGGGAAATACCTCTCCCAATGGTCTTATTGTTGTAAATTACGACTTGATTGTGACCCACGACAACGTAGAGAAGTTGACTTAGAGGAGCAGGAGAATAAGAAGAGTAGAAGGGAAAGGAGAGGATGGTGAACGCACTGAATGGCCACTGAGACGTGAAAAGAAGGGAGAGAAGAGAAAAGGAAGGGAGGACGACAAGCAAGTTGGGAAGGAGAGAGAGAGAGAGATATGAAATATTTATAGTTAGGATTTTTTTTTAAATTTTAAATATATATGATATTATATATTGGACGGCTCAGCCGATAAAATACGGATAGGCCCAAGGCCCACTCGACACCAACCCCCGACATTTCAAATGGGCTTTAATTCGTCCGTCCGTACGTTGTGTCCAGGTGAATGCTCCCACTCGCCCCAAGTAGGGACCGTAAGGGTTGCCTGAATGCGAGGGCCTACCAGCTAGCCTGATCTAAAGTAGATTGTGGCGAAGTCTTGTTTTTATAACTCTAATTACTTTAATAAAACTGCTTATCAATATATCTCAATATATTATAAAAATATTATAAATTCTTTCTTTAAACTTTTTAAGGCCAGACCTACATGTATACAAAAATCTATAAAACTTTATCTTAATCTTTATTTCTTTACTGCTCATTCAAAAACTTTCCAATTTTTTCTTCTCAAAAATACTCAAGAATACCAATTTTTGTTAAAAAAAAAAAAAAAAAAGGTGTGAAAACTCATCCAGCTGCAGCCTGCTAAACCATTATTAACCAAAAGGATTTCTGATAGATTTTCTATACCACTCAATATCTGCGAAACAACAAACACGAATGTATAGCTCTTATATCTCCTATGAAAACTAAAGTCAACTCACATTTGTGATTGTTTTCAAAACAAGCCCTTAAAAACGACTAAATTGTGAATTAAGCTTCAAACAGTTAGTGATGGATGACGAATTTCAAAATAACTATATGCACCGAATATCTCAGTGTTTAACATTTTCAATTTTTTTGTTCATGATTTTCTCAAATGGGTGTTTGTAGTTTTTATTCTCAAATGCCATATTGTAATGTTTCCGTCAAAATTAAAATATAATCTATACATGTTTATGTAGACAAAAATATTTCGTTGGTAATAATTTACAAAAAAGCGTTTTCTTATTGTAGGAGTCTAACGTCCTAAAAGAAGTTTTTATAAAAGAATACATCTTTGGTCAAGAACGATGGAGCAGACCAAAGATTTGTGATAACCATGCTTAGATAAATGCCCAAGCTGCTTACTTTGGATCTAAATCCACATCAACCCCCATTTTTGCAACATTTATAATTGAAAACTTCTACGGCCACAAATGGATTACATAAAAGTAATCTTATAAACTGATGTAAATTCATGTGATCCATCGAATCTACTTTATAATAAAAGTAATTTTACAATCTAACAAACTAAATTAAGTCACATCAATTTGTGAAATTACTTTTATGTAATCACTTTGTGGCTAGATTATTTCAATTTACTCTACAAACATTTTACAAATAGTCAGCCACTATATATTAGCATGCTAATTCCCAGTTCTAGATCAATTGTATTGGGGACCAATTGTCATGGGTTGCAAAAGGAAAGTGAAAGACAAAAATAATTTCAAGGAAGTAAAATGAGGGATTTAACTATTAAAATAGTTAAGATTGAAACAATGGTGAAAGAAATGCTCCAAAGTAGACAAATCTTTAGAGATCTATGGGTAGATCTTTATGGCCCATTGCTATGGTTATAAAACTTGCAGACCCACAACTACAACCATGGGTCTTTAACTTATAGATCCACAGTTGTGACAACTGTAGTCTTGGATCGTAGAGACCTATGGCCAAATCATAGTTGTTAATGTCATGTTTTGTATACCTAGACAAGGTATAGATTAGCATGCTTCCTAGTTCTAGATCAATTGTATTGGGGACCAACTGTCATGGGTTCCAAATAAGAAAGATATACAATCTTTGCAAAAGGAAAGTGAAAGACAAAAATAATTTCAAGGAAGTAAAAGGAGGGATTTAACGATTAAAACAGTTAAGATTGAAATGATGGCGAAAGAAATGCTCCAAAGTAAGATTATTTTACCCAATCAATCATCGTTCTTCACATCTATCCTTTTTGTAAGAAAGGTTGATGATAGTCGGAGATTTTCTATTGATTATAAAGCTTTGGACCAAGAGATCGTTAAAAAATCAATATATCGGTGATTGATGAATTACATATAGGACCAATATTTTCTCTTTCAAACTCTAACATATACACAAAAATAACTTTTGGAACTCATAAGGGATATTTGTCAAATTCAGCTATGTTTTAAATTTCAATTTCGTTTCGGTAATCATTTCGGTTTAAGCATTGGGACCGAATATTTCGTGATTAAAATTATAAATATATATATAAATATTTATATATATATATATATATAAATTAATAACTAATAGAATAAATACATGTAAATGTAAGTGTGCATCATGTGTGTGTAAATGGAAGAATTGATGATTTATCAAATAAATATACATTGAAAATATTAAAAACAATTAAAGATATTAGTGTCAAAAGATAATATTAAAAGAAAATCACAAACTTGAGTTGAGAAACAGAGCAGAGAAAAAAAAAATAAAAGAGTAGAGAAATTATAAAAAATAATTATATTTTATAAAAAGAGAATGATGGGACTATAAAAATGCAGTGCCCTATTCTTTCATAAAATCTTTGAAATATGTTGAAATGAGATAAGATGAGATCAAATGAAATATGTGTTTGTTTATAGAGATTAGATAAGATTAGTTTGACTTTGTTATAATTAGTAATATAATGGGACCCATAAGTACTTGTAATACTTTTTATAGTATTTTATTTGTTGAACCGTTGGCCACAGCACCATTTTATAGCATGAAAGTTGTCACTACTTTCATGCTTTCCGTATTTTGATTTTTTTTATTTTTTACCATTTGGTCAATTTTTTTTGCTGCTTCCTTTATTTATTTACCTTATGTGTAAATATGTTTTCTTTTAATCAAATATTTTGTTGCACGTTCGGTACAACTTTTACTTTTTTTGCAATGTGTAATCATGTTAATATACTGTTTATTTAAAATATATTATTGGAGGGAACAATATTGAAATAATGTGAGATTTGAAGAGATGAAAGCTTGAGAAGAAACTTGAGATCTTTAGATATGAAATTGATAGATCAAAATGTGTGTTTGTTTTTGTAAAACCTCTGACCTTACGAAAACTTTGAGAAGTTTTCAAAATTTTGATTTTTAGTCGCGAAAGCAAATGAGGTAGCATTGGCAATGGCTTAGCCATTGTCAAGTCTAAATTTTAACTAAAGTTAGAACTTAGAGATAGTGACCCATATTGGACTAGCTATCCAAAAGTCAAAATAATGATATAATATTATATATTTAAATAATATTTTTTTAATATTTTGCAAATACACCCTTCATATATTAATTAATAATTTAATTTTTTCTTAAATTTATTGTTTCCCAACTTTTTCTTTTTCTCAACCTTGTTATCCAACAAACACATTTTGCCAACCCTTCTCACACCCAACAATCATATATACAATTTTTGCCAACCTTTCTTCTACTTAACATCAACATTTACAATTTTGCAAAGGCAACTAACACATATGCCAACATTTCTTTTACCCAATAATCACATCTATAATTCTTTAAACTAACAAACACTTTCACATACCCTTCTTTGTCTACCCAACAATCACATGTACAATTCTACAAGACTAGCAAACACAAGTTCTCACCACTTCTTCTACCCACCAATAACATCTATAATAGATTCATAACCAAAATTCACCATTTTTCTAACCTTTCTTCTTTTGCCAACTTTTTTAGTTGTAGTTAGTAGTTGAGGATTAATCCTTATAAATAGACTTATCCTCTAACTACACTCATCAAAAACCAAAGTTTTTTCTTCCAATACTTCAATTTTTCTTCCCTCAATTTGCTATGGATCCCTCTTTGGATATTGATCATATTTTATATGACAATTATTCTGATAATGAGTTGGATATGATGCAAGCAATTACCCTTGATGATTTACCAAGGGCTACTAAGGGGGCATCTTCTCTGCCTCGTCGTAATCTTCAACGTTGTATGTTCATCAGATGTGATTTATTGAAAGGTCATCAATGCCTTTGAAATGATTACTTTGCTGAACATCCAATATATCCACCTAATCTTTTTAGAAGGAGGTTTCGAATGAGTCGTGAGCTTCTTTTACGCATACATTTTGCAATAGTCTCCCATGATGATTATTTTGTCCAAAAGAGAAACGCCAGCAAGAGGCTTCGATTGTTTTCCATTCAAAAGATGACTGCAGCGATTAGGATACTGGCATATGAGGTAACCGTAGATCTGATGGATGAGTATGTCAAGATTGGATAAAGCACCTTACGATTGAGAATGAAGAAATTTGTTAAGGTGATTGTATCAATATTTTTTTTTGGGTTGGGGGGGGTGAGTACTTAAGATCTCCAAATAGCAGTTATATAGTGCGGTTACTAGATGTTGGAGAAAGGTGTGGGCTCTCAGGAATGTTGGATAACATTAATTGCATGCATTAGAAATGAAAGAACTGTCCTAGTGCTTGGACCACAACATTAGACTGAGGCGTTGAGGTGCAATTAATTCCTTTTCCTCCACTTTTTAAGAGAGTGGTGAAGAAGGGGCCATCATCAACAAGTGTGTCTATCCTTAAAAAAAATTAAATTTTTAAAGAGTCAGCCATGAACATACCAACTTCAGCAACTTCAGTCCATAACAGACCAAAACAATTCATAAGAGACCAGAGTATGCACATAACAGAACATAGTTGTTATGAATGAGCTGTAGATTATGTAAAACAGTTCATAACAGACCAGAGTATGAACAACCAGACCAGAGTTGTTATGAATGAGTAACCCAGTATGCAAAACAACTCATAACAGTCCATAATAGTTCAGCACAATCTTTAGCAAATGCAAAAAAGGTCGTTCATATCTATATCATATTTTAAGAATAATTGGTGAAAAAAAAGAGACAAAGTCATGCATGACCTTTAATTATCACAACCATGCAAAAGTGATAGAATATGAAGCTGCTAATCGGTACCCCTTAAATTTGAGGCAGCTGACGTTTTTCAATATTCTAGTACTTTACTTTCAGCTAGCAGATGGTATGGCAGGTTCTAATTTTGAATGAATAAATACCCTTGAATGATTTCTCTAGTTCAGCTAATAGATGGTATGGTAGGTTCTAATTTTGAATGAAAAGTCTAGCTTGTTGCTCTATACTTCTAGCTGCCATGGAATGTTTTGGTGGGAGTGGACTGATGTGAGGTTTTTCTAATCCTGTGGTCTAAACTGTATTAAGGGCTTAAGGCCAACATTTCCAAGCTTTATTGTAATTTCATTTAGGGTTTAGGCAACTGAAACAAAAAAACATTAGAAAAACCTCCAAAGAATTCTATTAATTCACTGGTTTTTGTGCCTAGTGCACAAGGAGTACTTGAAGTGGAGGAATGAATCTATCTTACCGCACTGAAGATTAAAGAGATTGCAGAAACTTTGTCAAGTAAACCATGTTTTGTATTCCCAATATTTGCTACCTCTCTTCCACAAACTCAAGTGTATCTCCCTTCCACAAACTTAGTTATATACTTGAGGTATATAACTGGATTGAACAAAAATAATTATGATGTTTTTTTTTGTTTCATATTTGCTTCAAAATATGACTTTGGAACAGAGATTTGCAGGCATTGTGAGCTGTTTAAACCCAAGGTTTATCTGATCATTTTTTCTTGGTCAATACAAGTTTTGAAGCTTTGTATTATTATGATTTTCATACCCATCATTCTTGTTGAACAATTTGGTATTTGAACAAACTCAAGTATTATTAGATGTTTTTGCATTGACAAAAAAAGGGGAAAAAACCAACCAAACAGAAAATCCAAAGAAAAAACAAAAGATTGAGTGCAAAGAGTATCTAGAGTATGCCATCCACACATATATTATACCACCAAAAAGCCATGAACATGCTTTCCCAACCCAACCTACATTCAAACCACTAAAAAGATGCTATGTTCAAAACTGATATTTGAAGGAAAAAAATGTTCAAATAATTTACTCTTGTGAAGCCAACAGTCGTCGAGGGATACTTTGTGTTGATCTCGGCAGTCTAGGGCAAACTTTTGGGTGTAAATCTTAACTCCAGATGCACAAATGGAAGCTGATCCAAGGGTTCTTTGCAAATGGAAAGTACAGAAAATGGGAGGGAGGGAAAGGAAATGGAAGGGAGACGATGGAAAGGAGATGTCGGTTGGAAGGAAATGGAAAGGAACAACGATTGGAAGGCAGGAAAATGGAGCTATCGGCCTGAGAGGGGAGGAAGAGAAAGAAAATGGAGCAGTCAGCGTGAAAAATAAAATGTTGCAGTCAGTGATTGGGAGGGAGAAAGGAGATGGAGAGCTTCGGCGTAGAGAAGAAGAAGAGAAAAATGAAAGAAAGGGAAAGTGGAGCTGAAAATCGAGGGATGAAAAGAGACGTTGGAGGCAGCAAAAATAATAAAATATTATTTGGTCTTGCTACAGTGACTGGCCAAATTTGGTAGATGAGATAGAATTACTGTAGCTCAAAACTCAAACCATTGAGCATTGGCTAGTCCAATGTAGATGAATTTTAACACTTCTAGCTAAAATTTGATGAGTCATTGGCATTTGGCTAAGCCAATACTAGTGCTCTGAAGAAGAAATAGCAAATCTTTCACGGATCCTCTCTAAGTCAGAATCTGTCATATTGGACCTCCATTCGGCCACATTGTAAATTCACTTTTTTTAAAAAAAATTGGAAACAACGTTGTTGGGGCCACGGGAGGAAGTAACGCTATAGTTACCCATTGCAACTCGAATAATGAACTTGGAAAGCAATAAAGGATGATGAAATGTAAATAAAGTTAAAGTGCAACAATTGTTAACGACGGAAGAACCTTAGATCATCCCCATCCAGTTCCCTTCGAAATTTCCTATAATTTAGCTAAAAACCACATTCCCTAAATTGTTTCCTAAATTTTACTCATATTTCAAAAACATCCTATATTCCATTCTCTATCATTTCTCTATTCTATTAAAATAATATTTCTCTATTTTTTCTTTATTACTTTTTTCTCTCACTTCTATTTACAAACTTAACTACTCAATTTTTTTCTTATGTTTTGAACTATTACTCTAGTGAATATTTAAAAAAAATTAAATTATTTTTTTGCGGGCATGATAATATTTTTAAAATTAATTTTTTATATTTTCATAAATTATTTTTAAACTTATTATTTAAAACTATAACAACTATGAGTATGATAGGAAGTGTAGATGATTGGAAAAGAAATTTATTTTATTTATTAGAATAAAATATTGATAAAAAATAATTTAGCGGATGAATAGTAATTCTCTATATTTTGAAAACTACTGTTCATCTCCTAAACCTTTTCTCTAAAATAGAAATTCGGATGTAAGAGAGATTTTAACCAAATCCCTAAATCTTCCTCAAATTATATGGAAATGTACATTTGCGGTACCTGTTGGGAATGCTCTAAGGAGATATGGATTTTTTATTTTTAAAATTAAAAAATTCCTCCTAGGAAGAGAACCAAACGGTGGAATGGGTGCATAATGATCAACTGAAAATCACATGCTAGATTATAAAAAAAAAAAAAAACAGGATGCAGGGGCTCCACAATTGTCTTATCGGTGTAGGCAGACCTAATTAGAGAATTGGGGGTAGCTGTTGGGCCAAGTGATGGGGAAAATTAGATGGTTGGGCTAAGATAGAAAAATGAGCCCACCAAAGGCTGCCTAATTTGAAAATAGTTTACTGATCGAAATGTTCAAAATTCCAGAGGAATGAATCTAAAAAGAAAGTGAGATATGGAGATCCTGGCATACTAGGGAACAACATCTTCTCAACAACAAAGGACATGGATTCATTCCACATGGTATAAATAAGTTAGTTAGCAACCCAGTAAGGGACTTTTATTGAAAAATAAAACTTTTAACATAGAGAGAACATAAAAGAAGTATTTATATTCTAACCTAACTATCAAATATTACCCTCATCATATAGTGGTCAACCAAAATCGGTTGCGTTTTTGTCCTATTTTTTTAGGAATATATATCGAGGACAGGCATAATTCGCCTCATTGGAAATGGTGTGAACAAACCATCTAATTGAATTGTAATATTGATTGATAAATTTAAGGTTATGATTTAGTTCTCAAAGCTTATCCTAACAAATTAAATATTGGATTGGTGATTTTTTGTAATTTTGTGAATGTGTAATTCTATATGACCCCCAACCATTTATGGATGCTTAGAGCCGAGCAATGACAAAGAAGGTAGAACCATATTGTAACAGCCCGCTAAAATTATCAGTTTTGGATTATTTCCCGACAGCAATCACATCTCTCTCGTCTTTACCCTCATCTGGAATCACGCGTATAGATTATCTTTTCCGTAAATCACGTATTTTGTTCTTCACCGACAGCTGTAAAATCATGAGTCTTCCAAGACCACGCCTAGCCTTTCTCAAGCCCAAACTACCACTTTATGTGGTGGACAGCCACCGTACGCCGCCACGTACGTTCCTCCGACGCATGTTCGTGACGAACAACGAGCGACGCACGGGTTATCCCGTCGATGGTATAACCTTCTATCTCTAGTTATTTTACGTTTAAAATAGTTGGTTGGTTTGTGGATTGTGTAGTTGTATTTGTGGAATTCGTTGCGTAGTTGTGAAGCGAAGTGTGGTTGTGAAGTGTTGCGTTTGATTGTGTATTTTGTGGACTGTGCTGTGAAGTATAGGCGTGAGATGGATGCCGTAGATGTGATACGGCGGGTTGTGTGAAGAGAATACGCGTGTAGCGTATTCTGTGTAATGCAGCGACGCGCCGCGCGACGTGCACTGTAGTGATGTGTGTCGTAGAAGGAAGGGAGTACGCATGTAGTGTACTCCGTGTTGTATGGCGATGCATCGTGTGATGTGCATCGTGTTGATGAGAGTTGTAGCGAAGGAAGTACGCGTAGCGCGTACTCCGTGTCGCGTAGCGATGCACCGTGAGACGTGTATCGCAGTGATGGGTATTGTAGTGTGGATGGAAGAGAGTTCACGTGAGTGTACTCTGTATTAAGTCGTGATACATCGGATGGCGTGTCACGAAGGGTTGAATGGCGTAGCAGAGAAGTGTGGAGCGTATGGTGTAATGTTGGGAAACTGTATGACAGTGTCCCGAAGCAGTGATGATATGGATTATAGTCCGGGATGACTGGTGTCATCTTGTGGTTGACTATGGCTAAGAGTATATGGATTGAGAAATGAGTTGTTTGTTTGGTTGTTATTGATAATTTTAATGAACTTGTTTTAGTGCAAAGGCTTTCTGAAGTCAATTTATCTCTTCCGAGTATAGTGAAACCTCAAGTTGGCCGTGGTGTTGCAAGTGCTTACAATATGGCAATTGAGTTCAGAAGTGAAAATCTTAAGGACTCGAGTGTTCCTCTTCCAGCTGTTGTGCAGTTCCTCGTGTCTCGCGCTCTATTCTCATAGAACGCGACGATCGAGGTAAGTTAGCCTCTAACTTACTATCAGTTTATTGTGTATGTGTGATGGGTAAGAGAACTACAATTTATGTATGTATGTTATCGTATATGCCATGTCATGCTATGTCATTACATGTTTATCTGTTACGTATGATTTAATCTCTCATGAATAATTATCTGTTAAATAATCTTTTCTGCCATACAATGATGTATGTTATAAGTATGCCATGTTAAGTATGCCATATGATACATGTATGCCATGAAATGTTTATGATTAAATCATATTATGCCATTTACAAGTATACGCCATGTTAGAAAAGTATATGATATTAAATAATATCACATGCATTAAGAAAGATAAGACATGTTATGTTATAATAATGCGTGGGGCCACAACAACTGTGGAGTACGTATTATATTTATGTTATTTATAATGCGTGGGGCCACAACAACTGTGGAGTACGTATTATATTTTATGTTATTTATAATGCGTGGGGCCACAACAACTGTGGAGTACGTATTATATTTTATGTTACTTATAATGCGTGGGGCCACAACAACTGTGGAGTACGTATTATATTTATGTTACTTATAATGCGTGGGGCCACAACAACTGTGGAGTACGTATTATATTTATGTTATGTTATTTATAATGCGTGGGGCCACAACAACTGTGGAGTACGTATTATATTTTATGTTATTTATAATGCGTGGGGCCACAACAACTGTGGAGTACGTATTATATTTTATGTTATTTATAATGCGTGGGGCCACAACAACTGTGGAGTACGTATTATATTTTATGTTATTTATAATGCGTGGGGCCACAACAACTGTGGAGTACGTATTATATTTAATGTTATGTTACTTATAATGCGTGGGGCCACAACAACTGTGGAGTACGTATTATATTTATGTTACTTATAATGCGTGGGGCCACAACAACTGTGGAGTACGTATTATATTTTATGTTACATGAAGTATGGGGCCACAACAACTGTGGAGCATACACTACATGAGACACAGCAATTGTGACATGTAGAATACGTGGGGCCACAACAACTGTGGAGTACGTATTATATTTTATGTTATGTGAATTCATGGGGCCACAACAACTGTGGAGCATGAAGTATGGGGCCACAACAACTGTGGAGCATACACTACATGAGACACAGCAATTGTGACATGTAGAATACGTGGGGCCACAACAACTGTGGAGTACGTATTATGTTTTATGTTACTTGAATACGTGGGGCCACAACAACTGTGGAGTACGTATTAATGCACGTTATTAATCAAGACAATTAAATAAGATTCCAAGTTTATGTTAAGTCAAGTTTCAGATCAAGTTCATGTTATGTTATGCTCACGTACATGTTATGTTCATGTTCATGTTATGTTCCAAGTTCATGTTCACATCATGTTATGTTCACGTTTATGATACGTTCAAGCTCACGTTCATGTTATGTTATGTTCATGTCCATGTTATGTTTCACGTTCATGTTATGTTGATTGTTCATGTTATGTTTTAAGCTTAAGTTCATGCCATGTTAAGTCAAGTTCAGTTCACGCTTAAGTTCTGGTTAAGTCATGCTATATGTCAAGTTATACTATGTTTATGTATGACTATAATTATGCATTTATGCTTTTACTGCCATGCATGCATTTTTAACCTGTGTATAAGTTTTATGTTAACTTACTGAGATTTGTAATCAAATCTCACTGTGGTAGTCCCAACTACCATTCCCCCCGAATGGTAGATCTTGTTACAGGACCCAAAGGAGAATTGGAATCTGACCAACTGAATACGGTCGACTAGGCCACGGTGCGATGTTGATGATGGTATAGTATTTAACTTAGGTTAATACTTGTACTTTTGGAGTTGTATCTCAAGTATTCTTTTGATCACAACCATTTTAGACTAGTGTGGTGATCACGGCTTTTTAGTATGCCTTTATGTATGAATTATGTTTCAAGTATTTGGGATATATTTAGTTGGTGCATAGTATTGCTAAAGAAAAAGATTATCCGCTGCGAATATTGCATAATGTTAGATGCATGTTAGGAACATTGCATCTTATATGTCATGAACGGGGGCAGGTAACCTTGTGTTGCATGTCTCGACGCTTCAAATGTCCGTTCAATCCCAAGCGGAATTTGGGGGCGTCACACATATGGTAGACTCCTACTGGACTCAATAGGAGAGATTAGAGTATTGCCAGACACATGTTCTTGATCATGACAGGAGGGGTAACATCAAGACACGAATAGCCCTACCTCATGAGGAGCGACATCCATATAACCCTATTAGGTGGATAGGTAAGACTAGGACTTCTTGGCTTAAATGTCAAAGTTGCTTGACTAGTCCCTTTGCACCTGATCAGCCTGAGACTAGACAGGAAGTAGAGTGATTATAGGCAAAACAAGAGCAATTGTACCTTGCCCCCTTCCATGGATACGTCAAAGACGTCTGACTCTTTATCGAGTTGTAAATGTTTTCATGGATAAGGAGATCCAGAGATTAAGAGCAACAAAATTAGGCAATGGAGGATGAATAAAGAACGAGTCAATGCATATTATGACTTCGAAGAGGATGCCTACTACTATAACATGTAGGATGAGTTAACAGAAGACGACTTCGAAGGCCCCTCTTCGAGCTCTGAGCCTTAGAGCCATTGGTAAGCTTATGCTTAGCAATTGTATGTTATATGTGTTTTTACTAAGACCCTGATTTTGAAGACGAAATCTTATTTTAAGAGGGGGTTATAACACCCCACCTAAAAGGCTCATTAAGACTTAACCATTAGTTCCCTTAATCTTAGTTAGCAGGAGATTGATATTATTGGAATTTTCTTTTAGCATGAGAAACACATTTTTTATTTTAGCTAGAATTATTGGATGAGTTCTAGTATTATAGTTTATTTTAGAATAATTGCCAAGAAGCCAATAAGGGAATGACACTTGACATTATTATTGGACTAAGTAAAAGGTTAAGTATGGATGGATTTAAGGGTTAGCCCAATCACTAAGGATGTAATGGCTTTAAGGGTTAGCCCAATCACTAAGGATGGATTTAAGGGTTAGCCCAATGGTGTTTAATTAAGGGCTCTCAATCACTAAGGATGTAATGGGATAAGAATAGGTGCCATAAACCTAGACCCATTAGGATTTATGAAGTTGTGGGCCTTTCTTGAAGAGCCCTAGAAATTAGGCCCATACGTGTAGAAGGCATGAAGCCTTTGGGCCTAACTTGGTGATAGTAAAGGCCTCTGGCCCAACCTTAAAAAGACATGTCATTTTGACTCAATCTTGGTAGACCTTTAAGGCCTTATATGAGCCCTTAAATCTGAACATAAGGTCTACTCAATAGCCCACACCTAAAGCTCACAATTAAGAGACTTACACAAATCATCCTACAAGCCTATCAAGGCCCAAAAGCCTTGTCTTCAATTTTTACATTTCTAATTGAAGCCCACATATACCATACCATTGATTTCCCTTAAACCTAAGAAGTAGCCCACACCCTTAAGGTCTCCACTTGATCCTAATTAAACTTCTAACTTGAGTTAAGGGCATTAATCAACTTACACACAATTAGTGATCTCTAAACCATATTTTAAGCTTAATTTTTTTCAAATTATTTCCCACATTTTTTCTTTGAGATTTATTAATTTCATTATTGATTTGTATTATTCTTAGACTAATTTAGAAGTTTAGACTCGACCCAACACATGTCAATAGAAGCAAAGCCATGTCAATATCCAAATGATCACTAATCGGCACCTTGATGCATCTCCATGTGTACTTTAGCAAATAAGCCCCTAGCCCACGCCATTTCCATCATATTTTTCATTTATAATTTCACCAATCATACGTAATATAATCACTTATGAACTAGACCAAGCATTGGGCAAAATTCCTCCAAGAAACCGAACCAAAGTCCAACCATTTTTAGGAAAACTGGTTGGAACCAAACCGAGTGCTCTTAGCTTCTTCATGATTTTTCTATTCTTGGTTGAGTCATTCTCACACGCCACCACTCTTGCCCTCCAATCCCAAAGGAATAATTCAAGGCACTCAAAAGCTTGTTTGTCATTTTATCACCCAAAGAAAGCCAAACCGATTGGCAAAGGGAGAGGGTTGTGCATGTCACTCGGTTGAACCACCATCACTTTACTTCCCTTTCATTTTTTGCTCATGTATAATCACATAGCAGCCAATCAAGCCTTCTTTCCTCACCTGAAAGGCTCTAAATGAAGGCATCATACCTGCAAAATAGACTACAAAGATGAGACAAACAAGTGAGCAAAAACTGGTTAGCTTGGTGGAATCAAACTCGTCGGCCTCTAGCATGATTTCCTCTTGGAAATCATTTTTTGTTTTGTTTTAAAATTTGAACCAAAGCAGCCCCTGCACTCATAGGCTCATTGCAGCACCTGACCTTGATGAAGTCATGAAATTATAGGGCACTATTCACCTACATAAAGGATGACACAATTTGATTTTTGGCACTCATCATCCACCACCCTTCTCCACCAATCCTAAACCACACCATTGTCGTGCCTCTCTCCCCTCACCCCTCCAATGAACCCTATAATTACCTCCCTCACTTCCTCATTTCTCCACACCTCCCCTCCAAGCCTCATCTTGAGTTCTTGAGAGCATTTCTTCCCTTAGTGTGCAAGAGAGTGAAACCGAGTGAGAGTTTGATTGCTCTTGAAGTGATTGTGTTTGGGAGCTTTAAGGGCCACGAATTTTGAAAGTATACTCACTTATCCTTTTTTTAAGTGTTAGAATGATATGTTAAATTTCAATTTATGGAATGAGAATGAGGTTTGATTTAATTTAATTGAGGAATCACCATACTTAGTTCAAAACCGAGTCAATTGGGATCATTGATTTCATGAATTATGTTTAAGTTAAATTTTAGCTACGGCATGTCTTAGAATAATTTTATATGATTCAAGAATGTCTTAGAATGAATCTTGAAGGTTTGATTCTTAAGTTAAAAGTATGCCATGATAGGCTTTAAATCTATCTTATGTTGATCATCTAAGCATGCATCAGTTTTGATTAACTTGTGCTTAGCTAATGAAAGATTTGATTAATTTACCCAACCTTGAATAATGTGCATTTAAAAAAGCCTTGTGATTGGGGTAAGAATGAAAATGCATGATTTGATTAAGTTTTTGAAACATCTCTTGGTGAATAAAGCTAGAAACATCATACATGCTTAATGAATGATTTAGTGGTGATTAAGGTCTTGAGCCATGTTTAAGTGTTGGGATGAACTTGTATGATGTAACAGCCCACTAGAAATTCAATGGTGGAATTTCTATTAGCTTTAGAAACATCGAAAAAATCCCGTAAGTTTTCACAAATCGACTAATCGCATAAGTTTTAGTCTGTCAATATAGTCAGTGTTATCACTCACTATGGTGCCAAAAATGCAATTTTTATTATTTGTGATAGTTAAAAATATTATAATGCATTATGGTATGTGTCATTAGACTCAGTAGATTATTTAGAATTTTATAGTACAATAACTCATTTTCATATTTTTAGACGAAATGCTTGTTCAAAATTGTGAATTTATTTTTAAGGGCACTTTGGGGTCAAATTTCAGTAAATAATTTTCACTGTAGGTTCATGTGAATATTTAAGATTTTTCAGTACTAAGTTTATTATTCATTTTTTTGGAGTGAATAGTAAGCTTGATAATCGCACCAAGTGCAGTGTCTTCAAAATCACAGTGTGGAATATCCAAATTAGGTTACAGAAGTTTTATTTAAACACTTGGCAAGATCTTAGCTAAACATAGTGAATAGTATTAGATACTTGGTACCATGAGGAACGTTTGATGGATTTGAAGGAATGAAGGTTTGAGATCATGCCATCTAAGCAAAAACGTCATTCCATCCGACCAATCAAATTGTGTCAAACCAAAGAGAATTTACACCCCAGTAAAACCCATAATGGTTGGAATCCAATTGAGAACCCAAAAGCAAGGTTAAAACCGAAATCATAAACAATTTTTTCCAAATCCTAAAGTTAACCTCAAAATCCTAACTGAATCGGTTTCTAGCATTGGATTTAATCGCTTGATTAAATTACTTTAACATGCTATTAATCCTTTAAATTTATCTTAGAACATCATTATCCAATCTTTTTAACCTTGGATATTTGATTGGGTCAAGAAAAATTATATTTGGGTTTAATAGCAACTCCAACCATCTTAAAATCTCAAATTCAGACACATTCGGTTTAGGCCCATTAAGGCCCACGAATTTGGCCTCATTAGCGTTGCTTTTTGGCTAAGTTTTTCACCCCCACTTGGTTGACCAGATGTTTCAAAAAGGGGCCTAGAAGGTTCTAGAAAGGATAAGCTAAGGGGGCCACCTCACCATTTCAACTCAACACTCCACCATGAGGAAAAATCTTGGGATAGTTTTGTCTAATTTTTTTGGGTGGTCAAGATCAACACTCAAGCTAACTCTCAGCCCTCTCTTCATTTCTCACTTATCCAAGAAGTCGTCCAGCCCATTTCACAGTCATTCCACCTCTTTTTCCCACATTCCTTAGAAAGAAAACCAAAGACTCTCTCGAACAGCTTTTTGGAGTTCTTTTGTATGCCCATTTCGAAGCTTGTGTTAGTATTTTCTAACAAAATTTCCTTCCTAAAAGTTGTTCTATTTTAAGTGTAGTTTACGTGAATACCTTATTTGTTCCATTTGAAGATAATGTGATTAGTCAAATGTTATTAAAACTCCAAAAAGGTCATTCTGAGTGATAAACTAGAGAGTATGTTATATTTTAGAGTTTTTGACTAAGCTAATGGATAGATTTTGGTCCGAAATTTTTATGGAATATTTTTAACATGTGTATATGAATATTGGTTGAGGATCTGTTGCATGATTAAAGTTTTTGATGAAATATTTTCTTAGATCTAAAAACTTAGAAATAGGAAGAGAAAAATAGTTTCTATTTTGAGAAAGTTTAAATATTTTGTGGTTTAAACCTATTCCAGTGGCTTTGATAATTTTATTGGAGGATCCTAAGCCTCTTTATACATGTTATAATATTAGTTTGAAAATATTTGATTTAGTTTCAAAGATACGAAATTTTATGCAAAGAGATATTCGGATAGGCCAAAGTGTTGATGCTCTTGGCTAAATTTATGTTTTGGTTGATTTTTAACCATGTGATCTTGAATTTGAAGCTTAGATTTGTTTTAGGATACATTGTTAAACCATATGATGTTTTGGTTTGTAGATCACATCTTTATAAGTCATGGATCAAAGGGTTGATCAAAACAAGCTAGAAACAAAAATCTGTTTTTGAACTTAGAGAGAAACCGAAAGGTTCAAGTATGAATTGAGTGATTTTGATGACTTTTGTTCATGATTCAAAACATGTTTATTCTTAAGAATATGTTATGAACATTTTAGAAGTAAGAGTTGATTTTTTTTTTTTTTTTGAAGTTCTTGGAGATGCTTTGAAATAGATCAAATTATTTGATTCAAGAGTTTGCCTTTTTAGTTAGAAAGTTTGAATCATTTTTCCAAAAAACTTGGTGGTGATGATTAGCATATTTTCTTAGTGGCTGTTTTAAGTATATTTTTAAATTTAAGATAGGAAGATATTTGTTACAAAAATTTGGTTTGATCCTAAGTTTTGAAATTGGAAGAATTGCAACAAAAGCAAAAGAAAAAACCTATGCAAGTTTCGGCCCCTATAGAATTTTATAGTTGTGTTTAGTTTTAAAATTTTCTGATTTAATATTTGAGTTTAGGATAAAATATACATGAGGTATGTAAATTTTGGTGATTTTTGGAGTTAGGATGCAAAATTCTTAAGTTAAGGGTAAAATGATTATTTTTTCTACATGTAGAGGGTAAAATAATAATTTTGCTCAAAGTTAGTATTTTTTCATATTTCTAATTGTTAATAATTAATTTCTAACTTTTTGAAATCAATATTTTTTGCTCCTCGTGATTGCGCTTGAATTTGTTTAGAAAATATGAAGATAGAGGTAAGTTAACTTTTAACTTACTAGAAGTTTATTGTGCATGGGTGATAAGTAAAGGAACTACTATAGATGTATGTATGTTATTATATATGCCATACCATACCAAGTTATCACATATTTTTCTGTTACATAGAATTTATTCTGTCACAAGTTATTCATATGTTACACAAGATATTCTATCACGTATTACTATACATTGCAAGTACGCCATGTTAAGTATGCCATCTATTACATGTATGTCATGTCATGTTCACTATTGCAAGTATGTCATGTTAAGTATGTTGTCTGTTACATGTGATACCATGTTACAAAATATTGTCTGTTACATGTTTATGTCATATAGTCATGTCTTTCAAGTTATGTGAGGTTCTGTTATGTTAGGGCTTCTCTCCTTTCGTATTCCAGTCACGTTTCATCTCAAGTACAGTTTGTATATTTCGAAAACAATCAAGTCAAGTTATTCATGTCAATCACGACCCTAAATACTAAAATGAGGTAATATCCTAATGAAACTCCTCTGTTCAAGCTGGAGTATCTAAATATGTATGAAATTTCCTAAGTTGACGAAATATAGTCAACGGGTAGCCGGCGGGGACCTAACTAGCTGGTCACCAGATGCGCTAGGTACTAACGCCAATGGAGCCACAATTAGTTCTCGTGGGAATCACAATCAGTGTGGCACATGAGGTATGGGGATCATAGTCAATGTGGCACATACAACACACTCACAGTTGGTGCAGATACCTGTATTGTGATTTGTTAATCGGCAGTGACACATGACTATTGGGGACCCATGTAGCACTCGAGAAGTTGAGTTTAAGTAGTTAAAGAAACAAGATTTTAAGTTCATGTTAAGTTAAGTTTTAGATCATGTTCATGTCAAGTCAAGTCAAGTCTCAGTTTAAGTCTAGTTCAGTTTAAGCAAGTCAAGTTTAGTTTATGTTTCAGTTTAAGTTATGCTATGTTGTATGTCAAGTTATGTTATAATTGTTTATGACTTTGATTATGCATTTATACTTTTACTGTCATGCATATGCTATTAAACTGTGAGGAGGTTTTCTGTTAACTTGTTGGGATTTGTAATCAAATCTCACTATAGTAGTTCCAACTATCATTCCACCTCGAATGGTAGAATTTGTTACAGGACCTGAAGGAGAATCGAGATTTGACCAATTGGACACGGTCAACTAAACAACAGTACGACGTCAATGTTAATATAGTAGTTAATTTGCATTACTACTTGTACTATGGAGTTGCATCTCTAGTACTCTTTTGATCATAGCTATTTTAGACTAGTGTTATGGTGTTGTATGTTATTATGTATAAAGTATGTTTTAAGTGTTTGGGATATTTCTAGTTTGGTGCATAGTATTGCTAAAGAAAAAATTATCTGCTACGAATATTGCATAATGCTATATGCATATTAGGAACAATGCATCTTATATGTCATGAACCGGAACATGTAACCTTGTGTTGCATGTCTTGACGCTTTAAATATCCGTCCGATCCCAAGCGGAATTTGGGGGCGTCATAGGGCCTCAACGTAAGTTTTTAATTTGTCATTAAGGTTGTAATTATTGATGGCACTTGATGAAATTAAGTACATGTGCATCCTTGAGGGTCAATTAGTTGAAATTACACTTAGGCATTAATGGAATGAATGCCACGGGTTGGGTGTGATTAGCATAGTTTCACTTTGATTATTAAAATTCTAAAGGCGTAGATGGTTTTAGAACATAGAAAATATTGGGTTTATGAAGTTTAGTTAATTTTGGAACCCATTTGTAAATAGTAAATATTTAGGGCTTTAGTGGCCATTTTGGAAAGTTTAGGAATATTTTTGTACATAATAATTTTTGAACTCTTTTGATTATGAACATCTTCCTTAGAGCAGTCTCAACGAAATAGGCAAATGCAAAAACAAAGCCCCATTTTGCTATTATAGACAAAAAGCTGGCTACAATGGATTAGGTAAAGTGAGGCTAATCGACTTTTAGTTACAGTATTTTTAAAAGTAAAGTCAAATTTGCTTGTAATTGTAGATGGAGCAAATGTTTAGTTTATTATCTTTCAGAACACTCTATCTCCTCTGGATATTTTCTCACGCAATCACCCTCAGTTTCTTTCCCTTAATTTTTTTTTCCACTTTTTACTTCTTTGCTTCCTTTTGTTGTTCCGTCTCGTGAAATTGTAAAAGGAGCGGAGAACATCACAGGGAGGTGAACCACCAGGGACACCACCACACCACCCTCTCCTCTCTCTGACTCTAATTTTGTGTGGTCTCTTCCTCTCCCAGTTCCACCAGGTATTTAATCTTCCTTCCACGAGTAATCATCTCCCCATCTACCTCTCTCTCTCTCTCTCTTAAAATATGTGTGCAGATTAACTTGATCTTGTTCATTAATTTATCATTTGTTATATGGAGAGAAGTTTGGGACCAAGGAATTTGGGCTTTACCATATGTGGAGATCTTCTTGAGGTTTATTTGGGGTTCCTGGAGTCTAATTTGGGGCTTAACATCTGCATGCACAGTTTTTTCACGAATAAAAAATTGTAAACAGAGGCAACTAGTTGTTGGATATTGAAGAAAATGCACACATTTCAGGGTAAACTTTCGTTGTAGTACATCTATAGTAAAGATTTTTCCTTGGATTTTTGTGTTATTTAGCCCAAAAAAGTTTAGGTGAAGAATAAATGACATTAATAAGGAACACCATCCGAATGTCTAACCCGATTGAAAATAACAGGGAGAGTCTGTAGATATTAGCTTAATGAGCATTACCTCTTTCTAGATCATATTCCTTTCCTAAGATAGAATCCTCCCACTATGTCCATTGGCATATCTATGCCATTGAGAACATAAATAGAATATAGCAAAATATAGATGATGAACAAGCCATCTCCGATTTTCCCTCTTGAATAGAATATAGCAGAAAAATTCCTTTTTTATTTTTATTTTTATTCTTTTTTATTGTTTTATGTTTTCATGAGGTTTTATGGCTTGGTAAATCTGATAATTAAAGCATCATTAGGGCTTTATAATAGACTAGCCCTAGTACATGTGACTGTTATATGCTCATTTATTATAGGGTAGAAGTCATTGAATTTGTCTTCAATTGCATGCATTCCTATGAAAACAAAATCATGTATGTAATGACTGGGTGATGTTAAAACATGTCTTCGTGTCCTCCTGATAGGTTGTTCTCATATCTATAGTATTGAGATGAAATTGGATTGTGTGTGCATTGGCTATATGTGAGATTAAAGACAAGATATTATATGTGGAACTTGATTTTGACAATTTAGTGCATTGTTTGGTTTGCATTTTTGAAGTATTTTATTTTATTAAACCAAATTCAATGCAACAATCCCAATTGCTAACCCTACTCAAAAGATCCCAACAAACAAACTTTTGAGATAGGCATGTGATAGCTTTAATTTCTTCTAATGGTTTATAGGCGAAGAGAGTTTCTATCCAACTTTCTCTCATGTATAGAGCTATCCTCGATGAAACTCTCTCTCATATATGTATAGAGCTATGTTGATTTCTATCCAAGTTTCTGTCGAGCATATGGTTTTTGTCAACAATTGCTTGAATTTGACCCTTCCAATCTCAAACAACTACTCTAACCAAAATGGCAGCAAATTTAATTCTTTTCCATAGTCATTTTCCCCCCAAATCTTCCAAATTTATTTTCTCTTTTTTCATAACTGATTCCTTCTAAACCAGATTTAATGTGCATGCAAGTTTCTATTCTTTTTCTTTTACACGATTTAATGTGCAAGTAAATTTGATTAGATTGTTGAAGTTGTGCATCCGACATTGCTGAACCTCTTAGATGGAAAATGTAGTAGATATGATTGTTGAATAGAAGAAAGTTTGGCAAAAGAAGATGGTTTGATGAAAAATTTTGTAGCTATGATTATTGGATAGAAGAAAATTTGATAAAAAAATATAGTTGAATGGGAAATGTATAAATTTGATTTGTAATTAAGACATTTATATAGAATTTTAGATGTGCTTAATTATACATTTATGGTTATTAGCATTAAATGATCATTGAAGATATAATTTTTTAACCAATAATTTAATTAGAATATGATTACTAATTAACATATGATCGGTAGAATGATAAAATTAAATAAATTAAAAATTTTAAAAAAATGAAATTAATATGTTTTTATTATTATATAATAAATAAATAGATAATTCAATGGAGAATTTTATGTGAATGGAATAGCCAAAACCAAATTCACCTCATATTATTTTATTATTATATAATGAATAAATGGGTAATCCAATATGGGGATTTGATGTGAATGAAATAGCCAAAGCCAAATTCTTTTCATATTAGCTAAAACTTGAGTTTGGTTTTGGCTATTCCAATAAGAATGCTCTTAGAGGCTCAAATCCTAACTTAGTATAACCTTGTTTACAACCACTATGATTTTCCAAACTCAGATAGTTTGTAAATTGGCCTCTAACTTATATTTTGATAATTTATTTATGATTTATTGATAAATGTCACATTCATGATATAAATATCATTTGACTATGAAACATCTTGTTATATGATACATTGAGTACATGACTATTTGCTTACATGACATGTGCAATTTTTGTCTTTTGAGCATGTTATACAAAATTTTCATTTTCACGTGAAGCATACTTAAAATGCATGTCATTAAAAATCTTCTAAAGTATAGCATGAAAACTTAATTTTGTCATGACTCCAAAGACTAGGATGAGGATTTCTCTTAGTAAAACTCATCTATCCACTCTGAAGTGAGTACAAATAAAGTGGTAACTCATGGGTTGACGAAGAACAGTAAACGAGTTTCGAGTGGGTTCTTTTTAAAGAATGCCAGAGTGAAATCAAATTTTATGATACCTAAAAGTATCATAAAATTTTATGATACCTAAAAGTGGTAGGTGTATATGTTATGATATTATGATGATAATGTTATGTTACCAATGCATTGAGAACGAGTCTACTGACAACGTAATTTCAACATAATAATTTATCATGCATAATTTATTTTTGCACATGTTAGTTATTTAAGTTACTGAGATTTCAAGTAAATCTCACACCTTGTAGACCTACTATCATTCTACTTGGGATGATAGAAGTTATATTAGGATCAAATGAGGACATACATGATGGACTAGTGGATCTGACTGATTGAAGAGGAATTCGACCTCGATTGAAAATTAGATATTTTTTTTTATGTTTATAGCTCTAACCCTTCATATCTTAAAGCGTATGAATGAGTTGATCTAGTTATGAAAACTTATTTTTTGAAGTGCTTTGTCACGACTTTTATATTGCTACACCCTCTATGGTGTAGCAGTGTCCTAAACCAAAATGAATGGTCAGATTTTAATCTCAATAGAAATTAATAATAATGAAAAAGAAGCTCATTAAAAAAAGGAAAAATGAAAAAAGATCATTAAAAACGATTCATTTCATTTGCCCACTTTAAGGTTGGGATTGGGTGTTGAGAAGTGTTGAAATATATTGTGAATAGTAGTAAAAAGTAGGTGCAAAGTAATAATAGAATATTAAATAATAATAAAAAGTAATGAATACTACTAAAAATTAAGTGAAAAGTAATAATAAAAGTAGTAATCTGATCTCGAACTGCGTATCTTCGTCTTGATTTTCTTTGGTGATGAATGGCACCTCAAAAGGTTTTTTTAAGGGTGGGAGTGGTCTCCGACAGGGGGATCCTTTATCCCCTTATTTATTCATATTGGTGGAGGAAGTTTTTTTGAGGCTTTTGTGTAATAAATTTCAGGATGGGCGTATTGGCTATTATTCACAGCCTCGAAATGGCCCTTTAATCTCGCATTTGCTCTACGCGGATGATATGGTTATTTTTTTTAATGGTAGAAAGAAATATGTAGAGAGGATATTAGAAGTTCTGGATCTCTATGCCCAGTGGTCTGGTCAAGTGATCAATGCCGCCAAGTCATCTATTTTCTTCTCCAATCAAATCACATAAGCAAGACTTCATGAGCTGCTTAGAGTTTCAGGTTTTTTAATGGGGCACTTTCCAGTAAGGTATTTGGGGGTTCCTATCTATTTAGGCAGGCTGAAATCGTGTTATTTTGATGATTTGTTGTCTAAAATTGCCAAACAGATTGAAGGTTGGAAGCTGAGGTATCTTTCTTCTGATGCTCGTTTAGTCTTACTTAAACATATTCTTTCAAGTCTGCCTGTGCATTTATTATCTGTTTTACCAGTGCCCAAGCAAATATTTGGCAAAATTATTAGATTGTTTAGCACCTTTTTTGGGGGTTCGGCTGAAGGCAGGCCAAAGAGGACATGGGTAAGTTGGGAGTCGGTTTGTAAACCAGTGGATGAGGGAGGTGTGGGACTGAGAAATATTGAAGATGTTTATAAATCCCTTCATCTCATATTTTCTTGGAAATTTCTTTCGGAGGATACTTTGTGGTCTCGATTTTTTAATTCCAAGTGTGTGAAGAATAAACATTTCTCTCTAGTGAGTTCTTCTAAAGGTTCTAGGTTTTGGAAGATCCTTATGAAGTCGATACCTCTTGTTGTTGAAAAATCTGTTTGGAGAGTGAAGGAGGGGACTTTATCATTTTGGCGTGATAAGTGGATGGAATCTGGTCCACTATGTAATGATTTTTTGATTATTGATTTTCCGATGTTAAAAATTAAAGAATGCATAATTGAGAATTCTTGGGATGTGGATTTGATTGTCCAGCTAGTGGGTCATGAGATTGCAGATGATATTTTAACTCGTATTGGTGGAACCAAAAATGGAACAGATATTTTAGTATGACTTAGAAGTAGGGATGGGAACTTTTCAACAACCAGTGCTTGGGATTGGATTCCTATTTTGGCTCCAAAACATCAATGGACTGAATGGATTTGGCACTCAACTTTGCCAAAGAGATTCTCTGTTGTTCTATGGAAAGCTATGACAAATAGCTTGAGTGTGGATGAGAGGATTAGACGGATTGGAATCCTGATAGTCTCAAAATGTGAATGATGTCCTCAAGATTGTTTTGAAGACCTGAATCATGTTTTATATTGTGAAGAGGTTGCTGCTAAGCTTTGGCATTTGTGCTCTAGTTTCTTGGGAGTTCCCTATGTGGCTAATCGGTCTTGGTTGGCAACCGTGGAAGCTTGGTTTCGAAGAACAAAGAAGTCTTCTATGGTCGGGAATTTGATTGGTGGCGTTCCATGTATTCTAATATGGAATCTTTGGATGTGGAGATGTACGGCACGTATGGAGGGCCATAAAGATTGTCTGAATGTTTTGTGGAGGAAGGTTAAGTACTAGATTCATTGGGTTGGCTTGAGATTGAGGCAATCTGGACATTTGCATAGACATGATCAAGCAATTTTAGAGGAGTTAAATTTGCCGCTAGTAAGCTCTTCAAAAAGAAATTATATTGCAGTATCTTGGGCTAAATTGGAGATGGGTTGGGTAAAGTTAAACATGGATGGCAGTAGCTTGGGGGAATCCGAGAGAGTCGGGTGCTGGGGGGTTGCTTCGGAATCATGAGGGCAATCTGATTTTTGCCTATTATGAATATATTGGTGTTGGTTCTAATAATAAAGTTGAGTTGTTGGGGGTGCTATTTGGATTGCGGAGACGTAAGGACATGGGTTTGGTTAATATTATTGTTGGGCTAGATTTGTCTTTGGTTGTGAATTGGCTGGAAAATGGTAAATGTTAGGTTTGGTATTTGGAGGATTTTTGGGAGTAGATTCTCTCCCTCATTTGAGGCCTTAATATTTGGTTCTCTCCCGTATTTAGAGAAGGGAATAATGCAATGGATTGGTTAGCTAAAGGTGGAAGCAAGGGGATAACGGAGGTCTATACTTCGGCTACCATTCTAAAGGATCTAAAAGGGATATTATGTCTGGATAAATGTGGATTGACATGCTTAAGAAAGAGGTAATTAGTGGACGTAGGAATATTTTTGGAGGAATTGAAGTAGAAGGCCGTGCGTTAACATGCGTTTACGTGGAGACGTGATTTGCATTCTTACGTAGGGTTCGCATTTTGTGTTTATGGTGCTTTCTTTTTCTTTTACATTTGGTTATTTATTCATTATTCTTTGTATATTTTGTTCTAATAATTACCCTGGTGGATTAGGGATTGGGTTTTGGCCCTTTTCAATCAGTTCTTGTCATTGGCACATGGGAAGGTTTTATTGAATATTTGTAAATCCTGTGTTTTGGATGTTATCGTGGTATTCATCCGTCATAAATAAGAGTTTATCTAATAAAAGTGGGTCGGGAATACTATTAGACATATGACATTATCTATTTCAAAAAAATAATAAATAACAGTGAAATAAGTTAAAAAGTGTATTCTCAACACTCAAACACGTTACAATTTTCTTTTGTGATGCAAAGGTACAAAGGAGTTCTCTTTGCTCAGAAAAATAGCTCCTGTTTGGCGCGGCTCAGGGAAGATGGAAGAGGCAGCGAAAAAGGGAACGGTGACCCCACTCGCGTCGCTGTTTCCGGTGGAGGAGGCCCAGAAGGCTGTGAGGCGCGTGCATGAAACGCTCTCAGAGAAGGAGAACGAGCTGGACCGGTTCCGAGGCTTCATCTCCGACAACACCAACCTCATCAACCTCGTCCAAAAGCTCCCCGAAGGCCTCCACCACAATATCATGGCAAAGCACCCCCCCCCCCCCCCCCCCCCCCCCCCCCCCCCCCCCCCCCCCCCCCCCCCCCCCCCCCCCCCCCCCCCCCCCCCCCCCCCCCCCCTCTCTCTCTCTCTCTCTCTCTCACACACACACACACACACACACACACACACACACACACACACACACATACACACACACAAACTTTTACCTCTCTTGAAAACTTACCTTCCTCTCGGATTTTGAAATTTCTTCATAGGTTCCTTTCGGGAAAGCGGCGTTTTTCCCAGGCCGTTTGATACACACAAATGAGTTTCTGGTAAAAATAAAAGTTCTAGTATTTTTATATTCCTTCTATTTGATTGAAGAAGAAAACAGATTTGGTGTTACTTAATATGATTTGTGTAATTTAGGTTCTTTTAGGAGAAGGTTACCATGTGGAAAGAACATCCAAACAGACCGTGGAGATTCTGAAAAGAAGAGGGAATGCTTTGGAGTCCCAAGTTGAGTCTCTGAAGGCCACGATGCAGGACCTTAAGGCCGAGGCTTCCTTTTTTGGCATCACGGCTTCTGAAGCAGTGGTGTGTCTCTCTCGCGTTGTGCTATTTAGCAACATGCTCTTTTATATATCAAATAAAAGAAAAAAAATAAACAAACCCATTTAGAAATATTAGAACTCTTTTTATCCAAGAAATTAAACTCAACTAGCCAATCTTCGTTCCCTTTCTTTGATCGCCCCATCCCAAATACTTTGACTTGAATGATGCACTCAATGGGAGACTGAGATATTTCATTGGTAAAGAAGAAGCTTTGCACCCCAAAAGGTGATCCATGTTCTCCACACCGGGAACATTTCCCACTGGAACCAAAGTAGCAGAAAAATTATACAGGGACTCTAGCAAGACGTTGAAAACGGCCCATGGTTTTGAGAATAGTTAATCTTTGTTTATGTAATTGATACATTTGTAGTCTACATGTTCGTGCATGTTGTCTGTGATTATGATATGTGACTTAAGAGCAAATAATTTTTTGATGTGGCAACCCTTTTGCTAGTCAATCGTGCAAGTATATAATTTTGGGCACCTGCTGTTTTTAACGAACTGCATTATCTATCTTACTGTTTCCTGAAAAAACATAGCTTTGTTGATTTTTTTTATGACATTGGCCATTGAATATTTACATAGTAATAATGCCTTGTCTCTGACATCTAATAATGCCTTTTCTCTAAGGTCATAGAGACCCTTTTTTTTTTTTTTTTTAATATAATCTATTTGTATTAATTTCTGTTATGCTTGCTTCCCCTTGTCCCCCTTTATAGAAAAAATATTTTCTATCATTTCCTTATGTGTTACTTATCATATAATGTATTTGATGGCCCTAAGTACTTAAGAATTGATCTGTTGGTATTGTCATTCATGCCTACAACAGGAGGGCCTTGTAGAGATAAGGGAAGATTACGTGGAGGAAAATTTTACTGAAAGGGAATCTCAATCAGGCAGGTTCTTGCCTCTTGTTGTTATTTATTAGTGCCTTGGTACTGAAACTGTTTAATTTTAAAAAGTATTGGAGGGCTTGATTGCAATTTGGTAATAATATACTCCCTTTTTTTTTTTTTTCTTTTGTTCTTTATGTTTGTTTGCTATCAACCCTTAAGGGTTGTCTCAAGTTGTAAAGGCCTAGGCTCTGAGGGTATGCTCCCCCAAGGTCTAAGGTTTCAATCTTGGGTGCAAACAATTTCTAGGACCATGTCCCATTGGTGAGAAGCCGGTGATTTACCTGATGTGTGATGTAGGAATATTACATGGCTTTGGTATTTAACCGGGTAATAGACATGTTGGATTTGTATGGTCTCTGGGGTTCCTCATCTTAAAAAAACAAAAAAAAAAAAGAACGAATGTTTGCTGTATGCTTCGAGTTGCGACAGTGGTCACGTCATATATCCATGAAAACACCGATTTAGCATATTTGTAGCAAACAAGACAAAAATAAATGATTGTTATGAAGCAGCCCAGGATCATTTTCCACAAGGTCTCACTATGATTACTCTCAAATTGCCCTTCATAAAATGCTAGAAGATAAATCGCCCTTCAAGACATCATCCATCTAAGCCCAAACAAATTGAGAACAGCTTTCCATAATGCACAAGCTATGTTATAATGAAATATGAGATGATCCCCCTACTTGCCATCCCGATTCCTCATACAATGCCATTATATCACCATGATGTCTCTTTCTAAAATATTCTAGAGGATCTTTTTTTTTTTGGATGAATAAACAAATATTATTAATCAAAACCAGAAGGCAAAAGACAGTTACAGAAGGGGCGAGGTGCCCTAAACTAAGTAGGTACTAAGAGACTAGAAACTCTTGGAGGGCCATGCCATTGAAGTCAACAGCAGTAGCCCAACTACAAAGAGTTTTAAAAAATACAGCTTTAAGCTCTTCTAGAGGATCTTCCCAACTGGAAATGTCCTAACAAAGAAGGTGGCCCTCAAGGGAACTTTGGTCCAAATGGTTTTCTGTGAAAAAGTACCATTGTTGAGGGGCTAGTGCATTTTGAAAAGACTTGACTTGAAACCCCACTCTCTTCGATATGCTCCAAGGACCTTATCTTACCCACCCAAACTTAGCCAAAGAGAATATAACCTATCATAGAAGGAGGTATAGAAATCAACATCCCAATTCTGAGCCATTTCTCTCATTGAGGAGAGCCATTTGAAATTTATATGTTGTTGGTTGCCAATGCATTCTTCTCCCTACCAACGTTGAATAGATTTGGGGAAAGCCCTTTTAAGAGGCTGATCATTACATCATACATCATCCCAAAACTTTGTCTTGGTTTCATTCTCTACCATACATGTGATGCGCCTGGAAAACTCTCTCCAGATTCTTTGGATGCTTTTCCATAAACCAACCTTGAAACTCCCGTTCATTTTATTTAAGCACTAATCACCCAATTACTGCTATACTTTATCTCTATCACCACTTTTCATAGGCCACTTCTATCATTAGCTATAGCATCAGAGCCACTTCTCCAATAAAGCTATATTGAAGTCCACACCTTAAGCCAACTCTCCGACTGGAATTTCATCTCCTTCCCCTTAGCACTCTGTTAGAACTCCCTTTTAGCTTCTCAATATGGATAGGAAGCGCTACAGGGAGTGGAATAATGACAAAGTAGGTTTGAGGGAGACCTTGATCAAAGTTATGCTGCCGCCCAAGATATATTCGACTTCTTCCCTCTAGCCAATCAATGTTTTAATTTCTCCAAGATATCCTCTCTTATCATCTTTTCCTTAAAATAAGCTCAGCTGGCTGATCTACGTCATCAACAACAAAGACACTCAATATTCCAAGATACTAGCCAGGCTGTAATTGTCATCCACATTAGCAACTGTTTGTAACTCGGGTTCAGCCAAGTTAATCTTCACATCTTAGACTACTGCAAAATAAAGAAACAAGCAAGGCAAGTGCTCAAGATTGCTTTACAAAAATTCAGCATGTCATCTGCAAATAAAATATGACATGAGTAATCCCTCCTTATTCTGCATCCCTATTGGGAGCTGGAATGATGGCCTTCTTCCACTAATGCTGAAATCATCCTATTAAGGGTTTTCATAATCATGACAAACAGCAAGGGAGACAGTGGATCACCCTTTCGCAATCCATCTGAGCTGTTGAAAAATCCAGTGGAGAGCCATTCACCAAGACTGTGAAGAGCAGAGATACATTGAGTTATCCAACCAAGCTACTCTCAAAACCACACCTCCTCGAGACTGAAGTTCTCAAGGCATTATTTCTCAATACAGTTTGCTGGTGGATGACAGTCAACCTATGCCTTTTGAGCTTTACTTTCTAGGACTCTCTCCCTTCTATCTCTCTCTCTCTCTCTCTCTCTCTCTCTCTATATATATATATATATATATAATTAGTGTATTTTCTGTATACCCTCAGTGTAATTTCATTATCCCTCTCGCATTCTTGGTCATTGCAAAAGTATCTATCTGTCTTATTAAAAAAATTCCCAGGCCCTCCCAAGATCTTTACTGCCAAAATTTATAAATGTATGGAATATTGTATATGCTCTAGAGGTTTGATTTATCATTGCATTAATATTATTTACATAAGCAAGTGTATAATTGTACTAATCAATAATTTTCATGTCCAGGCCTGCTTGTAGTTTTATATGAATGAGCACTATTGTGAAGTCTATGTGCACTTATGAAGTCAAATCTTCTTTTTCAGGTCCACCAAAAGAACATCCTCCTAGTTTTTCTGAAGCAGATAAGGTGAAAGTTGCAGTTGAAGATGAAGAATATTCTCGTATGATGTCCAGGTTGGATGAACTTGAGAAAGCAGAATATGAAGCTGAATATGGCAATGGGAGGCATGAAGATATTGAAAATGTTGCAGTTAGCGATGAAGAATATGCTCGTATGATGTCCAGGTTGGATGAACTTGAGAAAGAAGAACTTGAAGCTGAATTTGTCAACAAGAGGGATGAAGACAATGCAAAACTTGCAGTTAATGATGAAAAATATGCTCATATGATTGCCAGGTTGGATGCAATTGAAAAAGAACCTGAAACTGAACGTGGCAATGAGAGGGATGAAGATGAGAAAATTAAAGCTGATTTTGATCAGTCATCAGATCAGATATCTCTTGATAAAATTAGCAGATTCTCAGAGGTAATATTTTGGATTAGTTTGTTAAGATCTTGGCTAGAGAAGTTGAAAAATGATTTCAAACACATTGGATTTTGTCACTGATCAAGTAGGAGTATCAGTCTAGAAAACTGTTGGAACAGACGAAAGATAAAAAGTCAGCCACTGAAGAGACTCTAGACAAGCGTGATACTCAGAAAGATTTGACTGATCGGCTAAATGTAAGATAGCATCTGATACTCGTTCTTGGTGCTATTGTTTGTTTAACAGTTCTAGGTGCTGATAGCATATTTCTCCTCAATAATCTGCAGTGCACAGGTTTGACAGTGCAATCTAGACCCAAAGGTTAGTTTATAACATTTCTTTCTTGTTGGTCTTTATCTTTTCTTTCTTAAATAGCAGTTTAGTTTCTAGATCTTTGATACACTACTAGTCACACCTCACTTCTTCTACCCAGTGTCATATGCCACAGACTGATGGTAATTCCCTCTACCCTTTTCCTCTGATGGTATAGAATTTTGATGGGAGGAGCTCCTAACTAGTTGTGAATCCATCAAGTTTAGATTAATCTTGACTGTCATAATGACACTTTACAGTGTTGAATAGGATTGATGAGCTTGCCACTTGGGCTAATTTTTTTATTGACTTGTCATTTCTGCTAAAATTGATTTCTATATATCATGCGTGTTCAGAAGAAATGTCTCATGGTAAAGGTTTGGTACATGGTATAATGAAGTCCACTCCGCTTGAGAAGGCTTTGGTGCTTCCTGAAGTGAAGGAGAATGTTCAAGCAGCATCTTCATTGAGAAGTGAGGTATATCTATGTCCTGATTCCAAACTGCACAGAACTCTTGCTGCTCTTTGGTGTTGGCATATCTATTACCTTTCCAAACGGCATGCAAGTAGCATTATAGTTACATTACTCTGGGTATCTGATGTTGCGCTTAGCTAGAAGCCACTAATGCTTTTTTTGCAAACATGTATATATTTCTTTTTTCATTGGTGCTCCTTTGGTAGATGATTATCCTTGTCATTTCTTCTAGAGCTCATTTTTGGAAGGCACGAGTTTCGTAATCTTGATTATTTTTCGAGCATACTCGAGAAGGTTGTCTTTTAAACTTTTGATGCTTTTGGTGCAAATGAAATACATCATTTTATCGTTAATCTACCTATACAGATGTCGTTAGAGAAGAATTGAACTCTCCAATGGCAAGGCAATCATTTTGAGCTTGATTATTAACAACTTAAAAATCTGATTCAAAGAGAATCTTTTTGGAATGATGTTACTTCGTATGAATAAACCAAAAAGCAC
Source organism: Carya cathayensis (assembly GCA_011037825.1). Taxonomy (NCBI): domain Eukaryota; kingdom Viridiplantae; phylum Streptophyta; class Magnoliopsida; order Fagales; family Juglandaceae; genus Carya; species Carya cathayensis. The sequence continues at coordinate 2,388,490 of QGSO01000195.1, read as the reverse complement.
AGATCATTTAGTAAGACATCTAATAATCCCATCTCGTTGAAAAAAGGATTAAAAATGACGTCCATTTTAGCATATGCTAGTTGCTCCAAAGTATAAATGTTGTTAGAAGGATCCACTTGCTATGCTTTTTGATATTTGTTTTGTTTTTTAATTCTCCCCATCTTGCTGTTCTTAAGGGTATTCTAAACTGGAGTTTTAGAAGCATGACTTGGGATTTTTCTTGGTAAATTCCGTAATCTAGGAAAATTGCATTTTCCCCATTTTAAACACCATAAATTAAATTCTGTTGTGGCATCTGTGAAAGCTATGAAAAATGGTGGCTGATTACAGTTATTTCCCATATCATTCAATTAGTGCATCTTAAAAGAATGAATCCATAGCCCTCCCCATTAGTGACAAGTGCTAATATTTTAATATGGTGTACCGTGCATTCATACTCATATGTACAAACTTTAAATAGCTTCAATAGTGCATGGCCTGTAAGCAGCCTTTGTTTTACAGGCTCCTCTCCAAGATTCAAAACCGGGATTTGATAGTCGCAAGGTATGTCTCATGTCAATTGGGTGAAATGAGCATTAGCTAGTACCTTTGTCAACCTCTGCCAATTATTTATAAGCATATAATTTTTACAGGCTTTTACAGGCTCTATTATAGAGCGCGCACACAATATGCAAACAAGTTCAAGTCAACAGGCTGCGACTTCATCACAGGTAGACTCTGATTCTTAATATGTTTTATGAAGTGGTGTCTAGTAGCCTGTTCATTGATGTCGAACAAAATTGTTTTGACCGTTGCAGCCTACCGGTACCCAACCTTCAAAGCCAGTGTCCCGATTCAAGATGCAGAGAAGATAGCTGCTACTATCGTCAGAAATCTGCAGACACCCTGGCAGATTAGGTGATTTTGGAATCTGATGGAGGTGGGATCAAAACGCCCCCAAGCATGTGCCATGTCCCTCCCATCAGCCTGGTGTAGATGCCGAAGTCGACTAAAAAATCTTAAATTACCAGATTTAGTTTGCAAAAGGCACATGCTCTACACTTATCAAAAAAAAAAAAAAAAGGCACATGCTCTACCACCTTAGCACTGGAACATTGCATGTGCAATGTGGTTAAAGAGGGTGTGCCGGTCTGCGTCCATCCTAGCATAGACGTGAACTTGCATATCTTTTGTTTCGACCTAAGTTTCAACCAGTTATAGCATGATTTGCTGCTGCAGCATGTACGAAACTAAACACTTAGAATAAATGGGAAAGATGAACGGGGAGAGTCTCCATTTCCAAGCTTTTTTGTTCCTGTTAATATGAAAGTAATCGATACTATAATTATATTCTAAAATTTTATATTCTATAATCAGCAAGCTCTTTTGAACAACTCAACTTGTTCAAATCCCAAAATAATAATTATATTCTAACAAAATTTTAAATTTATAATATTTTTATTCAACTTTTTTTTTCTCTTTTTCCAAAACTCTATAAAACATCTTAATTTAAACCATTTCACTGTCATTCACAAGCTATTTCATTATTATTCACATATTTCTCATCTCATCTCAACATCTAAACGAGCCTTAAATATATTATTATTTATAACTATCACTTACAGCTTAGTTTTATATTATTATATATTATACTATAATATATGTATAAGTTAAGCACTATAATTATATGCTTACAATAAAGTTTAAATATAATTAGTAACGTATACTATAACAACATATTATGCAACTAGAACTTATCACGAAGACTACAATTTGAATAATAATATAATAGTAATAGTACAGAACAAGAAACATATGGCTTATCCTATTATCCATGAACCAATGTGTGTGTGTATATACACGTTAAATGGTTGAATTGAAAAAAAAAATATAATTATCTATCGTATTTATCTTATTTATTAATTTTTAATAGTTTTAATTTAATTTTTTGATTTAAAAATATTTTAAGTTAATTTATATTATAAATAAGCTATTCGGCTTTCAGGTAGCCTGTAGCCATGCATCTTTTGTAGTTCTCCCCTTTCTCATACTCTTTCAAATCAACCTATCTTTACCCCTACTATCTCATACACAATTCTTTACATTACCATGTTTCAAATGTTTCTAAAGTAACTTGTAAAAATATAGTCGTTTTATAAAATTATCCTTATTTTAAAACATAATTATGTAAGAAGTTACCAAAAGTGTTATACGTATATCATTACTCTTTTGTGTAGTGTAGATGTTTTGTTGTTGAATCTATTCCTATTTTCTAAGTGTCCAACTCACTCAACACTTTCCAAAAGCAAAAGCAAAACCATACCGATTCTATCTTTTGCAAGAAGTGATTTTCAAGGATACCAAACTGAAGATCTTCAAATGTTACACAAGTATAATTAGACTCAATGTGCATTCCTTGTAGCAAGATTCACTCACAATGGATGTTTCAAAGCAGTATGACCCATGAATTGCTCCAACATCTACCTTCAAACCTGATAGATGCTTACAGGCATGCAATGCCGTACAAAAGAGAGAGAAATCTGCTAATACATGTTTATGATACAATAATGTACACAACAGGTACACCCATTTTGTTATATGGGGTGAATGAAGGCGGTAAAGAGAGAATCTTTCTGCAGTAGAAGTGCTCCAACCATTAGGTACCCTTCTCCTTCCTCTTTTTGTAGTCTCGAAGCGCTCTTTCCCTCTCTAAAGGAGTTGCAGAAAGCAACCACTTGCTAAATTCAAGGTCTCCCATACCCATGAACTCAGCAACAAGGCTGAATTGCCTCCTCTTCTGGTCATTGATTGACGAAACATTCTCTTTCCCAATAACATCTGGTTTGCTTCTCCTTGTCAGAAGGTCGCATGGCTGGCTCAGTCTATCATCCTGAGGAATGCTATTATTTATCTTTCCTCGAATCCCTGCTCTGACATTCACTACATCTTCATTACGATGAGCATATACAATGCCTACAAGAAAAAAAACCAACAGTTCATTTAATGACTAGGTGGAATAATTCAGTTCTATGCCCAAAAAAAGAAAATTCAAAGGGGAAAATTTTTATCAGCCCCAACCACACAAAATCCTCGTTGATACCAAATCTGTAGCTCAGTGTTCATTTGTTTTATAACTCTCTACAAGTTCCAAATCCCACCAAATCTAAGACTAACGAAATCTGAAATCCACCCCCACTTACAGCACGGTCCATCTAAAAGACCAAGATCTTCATTAACTCTTGAGGCCAACAATCCTAATTGTGCAACACAAGGTCTTTTTGACCTTCCTTTAGCCTAGGAAAAACAATAGCCCAATTGACAATGCAAATACGGGCCTTCCTGCACAACTACTACAACATTTCTCATCAACGAGTGCAATATGTATGCTTCATAGAGTCAATTAGACAAAACAAAACAAAAAAAAGAGAGATTTTCATTTTGCACCTCAGAACAACCACCATTTTTTTGCAAACTAAGCTACCAAAACCAACAATTTTGATACCACAAACTAACAATTTCCTAATTTGCATCCATCCATCCAATAGGTTATTTTGATGGAACCTCGGAGCCACCAAATGAATTGACTAAAAATCTTCTCCCTGTACATGTTAAAATTACCTATCCTTAATTTGTAATAAAATTAATAAATAAAAAAGGAAGACCAGGCCACCCACGAAGGGTGGCCCTTGTCAGCCACCCATATCAGGCCACCCCTAAGGTGACCCAGGCAGTGGCCTTGAATTGGACAGAGGGTGAAAATTGAAAGAAATTGGTAGTTTGGGATACAAAATTGTTGGTTTTAGTTATTTGGGGTGAAATTTGAAAAAGTATCAGTTTGGGATGCAAAATGAAATTTTCTAAAAAAGAAAAATCACTGCTTACCGGGAACTTATAGCCTATATCTAGTGTCATTGAAGATGAGAAACAGGATGTTTTATGAATATCTTCACCTAGGGGTCAGCTCAAGTGGTAAAGGCCTTGGGTTTGGGGGTATGCTCCCCAGGTCTAAGGTTCAAATCCCCTGGGGTACAAACACTCTCTAGGAGCTATCGGATTGAGGGATTTTCCCTTTGAATTACCCGAGGTGCACTTGCGCTGTTCCTGGACGCCCAGTGCCAATAAAAAAAAATGAATATCTTCCTCTTCACAAAACATCAGGACCAGAATAAGAAAACAGGAACAGTAATAGCAGCAGAAAATACGAATTGCAAAGAAAAAGATTTGCATACCCATGTCTTCAAGCACTGGTTTACTTGCTTTATCTGTCACAGAATCATTACACACTCTGGTTTCTGACTGAGATGAATGCGTTACGCCCTCTTCTTCCAATGAAGCAAAATTATTTCCAGGTTTTAATCTGTGTTTCATACTAAGACTATGCCCATGTTGATCTCCCTGCTTTTCATGTAATTCAATGATTTCACTTGTAAAGAGCTTATCGGATATATCACGAAATAAATTACAGATTCCAAAAAGCTCGCCTTGGAATTCCTTGCAATCCTGAAAGGACCTAATGAAGTCAAATGCAAGAAATATACTATAAGAAACAACCACAAGCAAAACCAGCAACAAAAACAGAGGCTTATGTACCTGAACACCTTCAAAATATCGTTTTTCCATTTTTCCAGAAACAGCTATATTTGACAGCTGCTGTTTGTACACCTGACGGGAATAAACGAGTTCCTCAAGGGAACCGGCTGCAAGAAGGCGGAAAACAACAACATGCCGCTTCTGTCCAAATCGAAAGGACCTGTCTTGGGCCTGCAAGTCTTGTGCAGGATTCCAGTTGGGATCAAATATTACCACGCGATTTGCACTGACAAGATTCAATCCAAGCCCACCAGCTCTAGTTGATATAAGGAAAACCTGAAAAATGAATTAGAGCTTACTGGCAATTTTGATCACAAACTTAATATTCAAATTTTAATTTCAAATTTTTACTTGTTTGCTTGGGCTTGAATTGAAGTCATCAACTAGAAACTGGCGCAAGTTGGTTGGGGTAGAACCATCGAGTCTTGAGAAGCAGTAGCCTTTGCGTATAAGAAATTTTTCCAGAATATCCAGCATCCTGAGAAGAGTAAATCAGTTTTAGCAGAGGAAGAGACACATTTAACAAAAGAAGCCATACAAAGAAAACTCACCAAAACTCCCTCAAACTACACCTCATTTTCCAACACACTTCCAAACTATTATTTCTTACAAGTCGCCCCCCAAAACCAACTTTTTCTTATAAGTTGGCCTCTAAACCAGTTTGGAAGGGTTAAATTGAATAATATTACCCTCACTTATAATAAAATAACATAATTATCCTCAGTCAAAGAACTTAAAAGAAAAATGGCCACCCATCATGGCAGCCATGTCTATAGTGGCCAGTGTTGTTAATAGAGCTAGGCATACTTAAGTGCAAACACTGTCTAGACGCTAGGCGCAAAGTGCAAAGTGCAAGTGCATGATTGAAGTAAAACATCTATTTTATGTATAATAATAAAAAAACCCACAAAATTTAGTCAAACACCCTTGTACTCTAGGGTACTTAGGTTTAAGATCCTGGACTTTTTTAACAATTAACTACGTATGGTATGACTTATGAGTTAATTAGAAAGAGGGCCCTTCGTTAATTTTCTCGTCTATCAACTTTAATCGAAAACACATGGCAGCTTCACATATTGCCATGGGTCAACTTATAAATTGTAAAATAATTAAATTTTAAAATAATAATAAATAAAATTTTTATAATAAAATATATTTTATTTAAATATAACAAACTTAGAAAACCAAAAAACAAAAAACTAGAACGGCCACCATGAGGGTGGCCCCATCCACGTGGAGTGTATGCTTACTTGAACATAACATTTTATATAAATTCTCTTGTGCTTTACTTGATATACACATATATGATATTGATAGCCACTCATTAAAAGAAATATATTTGATAGTCATAATCAAATTAAAGTACATGCTTCAATCAAAATATATCAAATGGGTCATGACCCAAAAAGCTCAAGAATTGTAGGTATTAACTTCTATGCTAAAATAAGAAATAAAGTACCATTCCATTTAGAGAGCCAATTTGGACTATTATATCGAGTTCAAAGTATATACATCACATACGACATTATGTGGAGCTATAGTATGTAAATGATCTTCAATATCATCTAAATGATATTATATTTGTATCCATCATTTTCTGGGTCTTGAAATGATAATATATATATTTCAAATTATAAAGTGTGCTTTTGCGCTTTAAGTTCACACAAAAAGCCCCTAAAAGCATGCTTAAAGTTTGCTTTTGTAAACCCCTACGGGTTGGCTCAAGGGGTAAAGGCCTTGGGCCTCCCCCTAGGTCTAAAGTTCAAATCCCATTGGGTGCAAACAATTTCTACGGGCCATCGGACTGGGGGATTTTTCCCTTGAATTACCTGAGGTGCACTTGTGGAAAACTCCTTACCTTGGACCTGTGCACCCTCGGGATTAGTTAGGACGTTGTTGCTGGACACCTGGTGCCAACTAAAAAAAAAGTGTGCTTTTGTAAATTCTAAGCGGAGCGCTTTGGCCTTGGCGCTTCACAAAATAAGAATCACCATTTAATTATATTTAATTGTAATGACCCAAGGAAGACCCAAGCTACATTTAGGCATACTCCAAAAGAACTAAGGGCTCGTTTGGACACTAAGAATATTTTGTGAATAGTAGTGAGATGTTTGAATATAATTTTTTAATATTATTTTTGTTTTGAAATTTGACAGAGTTGTATTGTTTTACATTTTATTTGGAAGTTTGGGAAAGTTGTATTGGGTTTTGTATTTGGATAATGACTAGGTCATGATTAGATGAAAAAGTTAAAGATTTGCAATTGAAAAGTATTTTGTGGTTGAGTGATATTTGGGAAGAAAATTATGAGAAGTTTTGAAAATATTTGAGAATATCTTGTTACCCAAACAAGGCCTAAATGATACAATTGGAGCCCCTTAAAATCTATATAAAGAGGAAGAATCTCTCCCTCTCAAGCAATGTGGGATTCCACTTACCACCATCCTATACTCATTCCGGATTATTACAATCTTCCCCCCTTAAAACCTTGACTTCCTTGTTGGGCCATTCTATCATAAGTGCACAGCTCAAATCCCACACATTTGCATGGAAATGTCTCTAATACTATTTGTGACAACCCAAGAAAAACCCAAGTCACATCTATGCCCATACTCTAAAAGGACTAGTCAATGTTATAATTGGAGCCCCTTGAAAGCATTATAAAGGGCTTGAAGGTCTCCCTCCCAAACAATGTGGGATATCATTCCCATCTTCGAATGCACAATCTGTGGTATTACATTAACTGTCTATCCCTTTTTCTTCCCCTAATGATCTAAGAGCCTTTAGATACTTGTAGCTTCAATAATAATTTAAGGGTTTCAGACATATATTTGGTACAGGCCCTTGCATTCTCTGGAACATAAAAGGAAATTAGCAACTTTTAGAGAGAGGTGAAAATCAAAAGGCTCAGGACTCTCTCTCTCTCTCTCTCTCTCCAAATTATCATAGAACTAGCACACAACCTTTTTCTTTCTTCCTAACTTTCTCAGAAAAAAGCTTTCCTTTTCGAGCTATTTTAAATTTGTCCAGAATGCAGAATTTGACTCCCATTGATTAATGTGAAGTTCAGTATATCTCAGTCAATCAATTTTCCATACTTGCAGAATGATTAAACATAAGACCTCTACTGGTTGATTAGTGGAATACATTAGTCGATGAACTAATTTCATCTCAACTTATTCTCATTTGAGAATTCCACTTTCTGGGTCTAGAATGACCAGAACGAAAAATGAGAAGTCGGAATATGGCATGAATTAGAGACTAGAAAACTATATTGTCAGACCTTGACAGAGCAACTAGTATTAATAACCAGGAAAAACTTTTTGCACTGAATGGCCTAGATAGTACAAGTATGGCACATCACCTGACAGAATAACTGAATAAAAGAACTTTATCACCATGTGAAACCCATGATAGCATTAGCTTTTCCAGTGCTCGCATTTTGCCGCAATGTTTGGCATCGCTTAGGCCCATGAAGCTCTCACTGTGGGTGTTCCCCCCTGCCAGATCAATATCTGGGCCAAAGACAGCCGAGGCAAACTCTGAATCTTTCCTTTGTTTATCCGGGTCATCCTTAGAGTTAGGCTTAATCAACTCCAGGTGATTGCTTATCTGCGCCCAAAATGTAACATGGACAAAGGCAAATATCATTTTTATTTTTCTAACGGGTAATCTGGGTTTTGATTGACTGCGTAATGGTGTTTCACTTTCTAAATCCATTGCCTCAACATTTCTTATAAAACATTGACTGTAAAAATCATTTCTGGAGCTTTCAGTTTTAGAGCTTCCTTTCACAACAGCCTTCATCAACATATCAATGGAGGTGCATATATGCCTCTTCTGTAAACCAAATATACCAGGATCTGATCATCAGAAAGAGAGAAAAAGGACTACAAGTTTCGAGATAAAATACTTAATTACTTTTAAAGGTTTCAATTACTCTCCTAGAAAATCTTAAAAAGGCCAAATCTTATTTTTTTTATTTAATTTTAACTTATTTTGACTTGGTTCATACTTAATATCGCCTAATCCAAGCTAGAAAAAGTTTTTGATGTCCTTTTGTAACAACATAAACGGAATCCTAATTGTGATAAAATGACTGTTCAACAAGAGTGTTAATTTCAAGCCTTATAAGTTTTCAAATGGTAATTATAAGTATCTTTGAAACTCAAAATTTCCATAGTTTTTTTTATTTTTATTTTTTTTAAAGTTTCATGATATACAGTTTTTCTTTGCTAAGATTCATTTCTTGTTTATTGAAGTTTCATTTCATCCCATTTATCCAGCTAATATGAAAACAAAAACCTTTACCGAAGCTCTGAACCTCTGCATTTATTAAAATTAATTAATAAGCTGCATAGCTTTCCTTAGCCAAGGAAAGTGCCAACAAATGCTTTAGAAAATGTAAACTTGCAATATACAACATCTCATATAACTCAATACTTATTTTTTTATTCAGTTATCAACGTAATAAAAATAATAAAACTGCAAAAAAAATTTTAGCTCACTAACCTGCTGCAACTTAACAAGGCAAGGAAGGACAAGGCAAAAGGGGCATGAATCACAACCATCGGGATTGTCCCTATGGAGATAAGGCCAAATAATTCCATTTGGTGCAGTCCTTTTGCAACATTCAACTTGGGTAAGAGGGCTTCCACAGTTACATGGAAGGTCCTTATTTATAAGGCATTGGATGTCTGGTAGTTGTAACATTCTTCTATACACCCGCTTTTGCAATTCACTCATGGCACAGAACACAACATTATCTTCCTTCCCCATCATAAGATGCCCAATAGTCTCCTCCTTTGTCCGCCTTAACATATATCTTTGAAGAACTGCTGCAAGATGCTGTTTTCGCTCATCAGCAACCCGTACAAATCTTTTGGGAGCAGTTAATCTCTGACCATGCTTTAGGGGTTCATCATAAAACTCCCGGAAATGTTCTCTTGTTCCCAAGCATCCTGGTGCAACCCAGTCCAAGACATTAAATAATTCCATTATTTTATTCTGCATTACGGTTCCTGTCAGACCAAAACGTTTTGGGGTTTTAAGTTCTAAGCATGCTCCATAAAGCTTTGACTTCTCATTCTTAAGACGATGCGCCTCATCAACAATCACAATCTCCCATTTGACTTCAGACAAGATGCTGCCTTGAATTCTGTATGTGTCAAAGCTGGTAATAACAATCTCAATTGCATGTGCTTCTAATTTCTCATAGATCATATCGCGGTTTGCACCATGGTAAATAGAAACACTGAAGGTTGCCCACTTAGAGAATTCAATCTCCCAGTTGTGGATAACAGAAGTGGGGCAGATTATTAGAACTGGGTCCTTTTTGCCTACCTCATTTTCCTCCAGTACTGAGGAAATACCTTCTCCATCTTTACCATACACAGCAGCAAGGAAGGCAATTGTTTGGATGGTTTTGCCAAGTCCCCTGTTCAAATACGATATAGGAAGAACTTGATTATCCCACCAGGAACATTAAAATCGAAATCAGAAGCAGCACAGTCACGTACATGCACATATCTATAAGCATATATATATACATACAGATAGGCATGCAAACTCCCTAGAGCCTACTAGATCTAATAATTTTATATTTCAATGGCATCAGGAGGTTCACTACTCAGTGTAGATCCCACTTGATAGGATCCTGGTAGGGGTCACTTGGATACGGTCCCATCCTCAGCATTTTCTGCATGGAGTGGCCTCTCTCAAGACTCCAAGCGTTCAATTTTCTTTTGATAGTCTGGCACTTTACCGTTGCAAGAAATAATGGCCCCTTGCAACAACATTATAAGCATCAAGTATGACTAGAACTAAGAAAACGGTCAATTTTATAGTTGAGATTGTAGATTCACATTTACCTGCTGAAAATGTTATATGGGCTTCGCTGCAATGACTAACGTGTTTTGGTTGTTGAACCCAACTCAACTCAACTCATCTCAAACCAATTATTGATAGGACTCACTACTTTTTCAATTTTCCATAAAAAAGTTAAACTCATCTCAAACTACTTCATACATTTCAACCTAAAAAGAAAGTTAAACCTATCTCTACCTAAAAAAATTAAACCCATCTCAATGAGACCCATAAAATATTACTATTCACAACTCATCTTAACATCCAAACTAATGCGTGAGAGTAGATAGGTAATGGTCGCAATGATCTACTGCCACAAATTAGTTCAAATGCAATTATCAAAATGGAATTGGCAGGTATCACATTGTAAGGGCATGTAATTATGGAGAAACACTTCAATAGAATTACATAGATAATTTCTGGAAAACTAGGGGATGCTTGGGGAATGAGATGAGATGAGAATTTTGTGAATAGTAATAAGATGGTTTGTGAATAGTAGTAAGATAGTTTGAGTTAAATATTTTTTGGATTTTGGGAAAAGATAGAAAAAGTTGAATAAAAAATATAATAAAATTAAAATATTGTTAGAATATAATTTTTTAATATAATTTTTGTTTTGCGATTTGAAAAGGTTGAATTGTTTTTTATTTGAAAGATTCGGAAAGTTTTTTGATAAGTAATAATCTCTATTGAATATGAAGAAACTAGGCAATGCCCAAGTACACAGGAAGTATACAAAGTGAGACACCTAGTTACATTCTAGTGGGCTATAAAGAAAATAGAAACTCATGAACATTCCCGCCCTTTAGAACAATAGCAGAAAACCACTGAAACAGAGAGAATACAAAAAAGTTCCAGATTTCCCCCACTCCACGCTCCTTATCATTAAAGCACCTCTCATTCATTTCTGACCATAGACATCACATTAAGCACAAAGGTATCATCCGCCACACTGCTGCCAGTTGAGCGTTGTTGTGAGATCTATTCCAGCATGCAAGTACCTCCACCACACTCCTAGGCATAACCCATTTTAGTCGGGCTCTACTTAGGATTCGAGCCCATAACTTCCCAGCCACTTCACAATGTAAAAGCAGGTGATCTATCGATTCCCCACTCTTTTTACACATATAGCACCACTCCATGACAACCATACCTCGCTTTCTAAGGTTATCAATCGTTAAAATCTTCCCCTGTGCGGCTGTCCAGATAAAGAAAGCAACTTTAGAAGGTACTAACACGTTCCATATACTCTTCCACGGAAAGAAAGTAGGCTGTTGGATTGCCAAGGCCTTATAAAAAGATTTAACAGTAAACTTTTTGCTCCCCGTGTGAGTCCACAACATACGGTCACCCCCATTGATGCATAGATTTACTGAATACAAATAGCTGTAAAAATCTACCAGCTCTTCAAGTTCCCAATCTTGAGCATTTCTTGTAAAAGTGATATTCCAAGTTACCGTCAAATTGGCACGACATAGTATTTATGAAATTGAGGCCTGTTGGTTTCCAGCCAAGTTAAAGATTGCTCAAAATGTAGTACAAAGAGAACTCTCCCCACTCCATGCATCTAACCAAAAGCGGGTTCGTGCTCCATCACCCACCTCAAACTTTAGATGTTTTTCAAAAGCATTCCATCCCTTTCTTATGAATTTCCACAGGCTTACTCCATATCCCTACCCTCTAAAGAACACCATTCCCCCCACGCACAACCATACTTGTGATCAATGACCTCCCTCCACAGCGAGTTCCCTTCCATTTGGTATCTCCAAACCACTTCCCTAATAATGCCTTGTTGAACACACACAAATTTCGCACCCTAACCCCCCATTCCATCGGCAGTCACCCTTTGCCAACTCACAGGGTGAAATTTGAATTCCTCCCCCATGCCCCCCCCCAAACACAGGAAAGCTCTGAACAACTTCTCTATCCGGTTTGCCACCTTCACCGGTAATGGGAACAGAGAAAGATAGTAGGTGGGGAGTTTGGACAGGGTGCTTTTAATGAGAGTTAATGCCTTGTAATGATTAGTTTTGAAATATTTGTGTTTGAGTGATTTTTGGGACAGAAATGAGATGAGGTGAGAATTATTTACAAACATCCTTCGTTCTCTGAAGTGACTAATCCAGAAATAGATATTCAACTATATGAGAAATTAAAAAAATATAGTGTATTTACATGTCATCTCCAAGAACACCTCCATGGTTTTTCTTGTATAAACTATATAAAAACTTCACTCCCTCTCTTTGATGTTCGAGCAACCTACAGTTAATAGATGCAGGAACCTGAAAAAAAAAAAAGTTACTTCCTCAGAACAGACTTCTAAAAATTCTATAGCTTCATCATGAAATTAATGATCAACATTGTAATGACCAGAAAGAGACCTAATGATCAAAATTAATCTTGTTAGAGAAGCAATTTTCTACTAATGGTGAAATTGAACATTTTACAGAGATGCAAATAACTATTGGTATACTTAGTATTTCCCAGAATGATATCTATAATGCCTACTCTATATACAACGAGCTCCTATGATTTATTAAACCAAAATCAGTAAGATACTTTGCCCATACCCAAAACTGAATTGAAAACTGTGGGTTAAAAGTTTAAAATCCCTCCCCTCTCTGTACTCAATCTAGAAAAAGATCAATAAAATTTCTCAAAATTTTCGACTCTAATCCTACCAAAGAATAATAAAATAACAAGAAAGACTAGTTAAGCTAGTCGTACTAAAAATACTTAAAAAGAAAATTGTACACAGGAAGCCCACAAATTTAGCCCACAAATAAGTGTTAGCTCATTATATAGACAAATAGGTTCTTAGAGAAAAAAGGGTAAGCATACAATCACCTGCACGACTGGAATTTCACTCTGCGAAGATAAAACCATTGGCTCAAAGGGTCCTGTATGGTCAAACTGAAACTGACCCAATTTCGTAGGTCTCCCAAATCCTTCGGGTTCTGGGTCGTCCTCTAATTCTTTTTCTTTTTCTTCTTCATTACCACAGCCACTATGGCTTTGAGCTTGCTTAAGGGAATTCTGGGGTTGAATTGGAGGCAGAGAGTCAGGATCTTGGAGGCGCAGAAGCTGCTGAGAGAGAGAGGACTTGGGAGGTTTCCTAGCGGTTATGGGGTCAAAGTTGTGGGTTATGGACGACGACGACGACGACGAGGGGGACGACGGTTTATTAGTACAGGCCTTGATGGTTTCTTTGAAGATGTGCAGTGACATTGAAGTTGAGGAATTCTTGGCATCAGTTTCATACACGTATTTTTGGGATTTGTGATCGTGGGAAGGGTTTTTCGATTGTCTGCAGAAAACATAAACAGACTAAACGCCCAAAGGCTTTTGTAACTTTTCTGATAAGAAATAAAAAATGACTTCTGTTTATCTAATGATATTTTTTTTTCGTCAAATGAAAGTTTACTACTTAAGTTTTATTGATTTGAAAAAAATTATCACTGTTTTTCATATTTGCAAAAATTAATTCCTAGTTATGAAAAACAGAAATTATATATGGAAGCCTTATACCATACACTTCTACCTAATCAAATATGTAATTTATCATTTTTGTTTATATATCTTATTTTAATGCTTAAATATGTTTGTTTAAATATAATAATAAAAATGACAAATTACATATAAATTAAGTTGATGTGTGTGGTGTAAGATTTTCATGTAATAATTTTTTTTTTGAAAAGTCGCAATTAAATTGACACTTGGTTGCGCACCATGCACTCTACCAACATACACGTGGGTGTTTGCCCACCGCAACTCACCACTTCCCGTGCTGGGCATCGGCCAAAGGCACACTGCTCAGCTTGACACTTCCCATGGTGGGCAACGAACCAGGTTGCTTTCCGTGCTAGCCACTCTTAGCCAAACTCAAGAAACCCACTTCATGGTCGTGTCATTCTTATTAGTTTCCATGCTTTTATCTCTAGAGAAATGATAGTCGGAGTGCATTAATAGTGGCCAGCGCTTGTTATAAACCAAAGCATGAGGACATAATTGCATTAATAGAATTGCATCCACCTAGTCCTAAACCCTTAGTAACTTTCCTCACCATAGTAACTCAACTCGCCAATTCCTGTGGCTAGCAATAGGTTGAGGCCGCTCGTGAGCAAGCACAGGCTTGCCTAGCTCGCCACACCAGTGGCAGGCAATGATCCTGCCAATTGAGAGGAACTTACCATGGCGGGCAAGGGGCTCGCCACCCAAGATAAACAATGGGTAAGTGTTGATCTTGCCCACCGAAGCCCGCCACTCCCACCACTCATTGTGGCAGGCAGCGAAAAGGAAACAACAGGCAATACCCAAGTGCTTGGAGCATCTTCCAAGCACAAGTTTTCAAGGGAATTGCCTCCAAGACAAAGGTTCTAATTAGCGTCCAATCACACAGTGCAGTGGTGTGATTGAGTTGAAATATTGAATATTTTATATATTTAAAACCAATGTATTTTAATTGTTTCGTGACATTATTATTGGTTTTAGATGGAAAAATAGTTAATAAACATAAATACTAGTTGTGATTTTTAATTGATTAATATCATGTTTATGCTTAAGTTTATAACTATGATTTAATTGGACAATATTTCCTCACATATATTACATATTTTTGATAATTTATTTTTCCTTTTAATTTATTTTTTGAGTGTTATTTTTCTCTCCTTATTTCCAGCTTAAATAAAATTCACATGGGATCCAGTTGGAACTTTTGACCAAAAGCGTATGCTAATTGAGAGGAAATATAAAGAAACATGCAGAAGATAAGACAAAGAGAAGGAAGGAAGTGGTGGACTTGGGCAGCTGAAAAAGACACAAAATGAAGATGACTTTGAACGTACAAGAACTTTCGACGGGAAGGAATCACGGAGACACGTTGAAAGTGGGTATGTTTTTACGTAAAGAAGAAAAAAAAAACTAGTTTTCGGTGGACAACACATAAAACATGAAAGGAGGATTAAGGGGAGTATGGGAGGCGAAACGTGAAAGTCATAGAAGGGAGGCTGAAAGTCAAGGAGCAGGTTTTGAAAAAGAAGAACATCGGTTGGAATGAAAATCTCCTTATGTGGGAACGAAAATCTGGGAGGCATAAAAAAAAAAAAGAAGTTTTACGTAAAGCCAGGAAAGAAGGACGTTTAGAGAGGAAGCTTAGGGGTTTTTACAAAAAAAGCAAGGAGGAACTCACTCTCTCGGTGGCTCTCTATGCTTCTTGCGTGACTGGAACTTACTGACCAAGGAGCTTTTGGAATAGAAAAAAAACTGGACTGAGATGCTATGTTTTTAGAGAAAGAAAACAGAGAACTAGCGGAGACTATGTTCGTCTAATGTTAAGCTGTTTCAGCGTGGTTCAGTGGCAGAGTATAAGTTTGTAGAAGGAGGAGGAAGCCGAACGGAGCACTAAAAGTTTTCCTCTGGTTTTTAACGGACTAAAAGTGAGAGAGTTACGTTTCATTTAGGCTTGTATTCTTCTTCATCTGGGATGAAGCCCAAAGATCAAAGGGGTTGTCGTGTTTAATTTGGAGCTTGGGAAACGGAACTGGAGAGAGCTTAATATTTTTCATTTGGGAGTTGTGGGACGGCAGGGACTTTTCAAGCATTTGAGACTTGAACGAAAAGGAGGGTCTTGGGTTGAGAGAAACTAGAGATCTACGTACAACAGAGGGGACGTGAAGAGGAATTTGAGCTTCTTGTTTTTATGGAGAGAGAGAGATGAAAAGACTTCGGAAAGAGCAGTTTCCTGTACATCAACTGGGTGGAGTAGGGAGCTGGTCTTCTTCTGGGTAGAGACACTAGTTTCTGGAAAAATAAAAAGAACACATAACAGTGGGAGATAGTGGCGTGGAAGAGAGAGCAGGATGAGAAGCTGGACTTACGGACTAGTGTCTGTTTTCTGGTGCTTCGGGGAAGACATGAACAACGAAAAAGACTTACGGATTGGAGAAAAAGGCTTTGGCGGAAGGGACTTACGAGCACCATTCACGGAGGGAGTTTTTAGCCCTATTATCTTTTCATCTATGTTTTAGACTTTTTTTTTTTGTGTGTTGATTTGTGTATTTTATTTTAGTTATCCTATGTAGAATATTTTTATAATTTTTGTAGCTCTTATGATAAACATGGTTGGCTAAATTTTCATACTAAGGTTAGAGGTGAAATTTAATGATTTCAATATTGTTTTCGGATTAACATTGGAATTTCTATTATAAGCTTGATCGATTGAAGGATTTTATTATTGGATATTTTGATGATCTATATATTTATCTTGATTCATTATGATTTTTGAATACAGTGAATGCTTGATGAATCCCTGTGATATTCAAATAGATTTGGGAATATTTTAATCATCAATCATTCATGCTTAATCATTAGTGATTATTTTTTTCTTGACCTTAAATGCTAAATCTTCCAATTAAATGGAATCATTCTTCTAGTTTAATTGAAGTAAATCGATCGGAAATAATATTCTAAATTATTAGACGGATCCTCGAAACCTTAGTCTTTCTCTATATCAATTCAGTTTATCATTTTAGTTTTATTCAGTTATTTCAAAAATCATCATCTCAGTAATTTTATTTTATATTCGATCGCACGTTTCTTTTAGAAATTTCTTTTTATTGTTCGAGTTTATTTTCTTTATCACATAAGTCAATCCCTGTGGATTCGACCTTGTGAGGTATTACAACACCTGTATTCTTGCAGGTAAAACTGCATTAAATTTTTGGTTCATTAGCTTGAGTCAAAGTTTAGGCAGAATAGTGCTCCACTTGCCAAAAGCTATACTAGAGCCAGTGCGACATGCCTACTAGCCGAAGATGTATCTAAGCATGAAAGGCCATCAAAGCCTACCTGACCTTTGTGCTTTTGAAGTATCAACAACAATAGGCAATATGTAATGCCCCGGTCTTGGATGGGTTGGAGAGTTCCTTCTTGTCACTTAAAATCATATCTCACCATATAGATATAAGCTCCAAATTCTCAATTACACATAGATCTCAATGTTTTACGTCTTTAGAATACAACAAATTTACTAAATAGCATTTTCCAATAACCATGGCATCATTTTGTGCTTAATCCACTATATTTAAATAATCTCGCCCATGCTCTCTAATCTTGATCCTTAACTGAACCATTCAAATCATCTAAAAAATATTGTGGAGATAAGGGCGAGTTCTCAACAACTCAATAAGTAAAGAACATATATTAGTATATAAACACGAGCATTTACAAAGTTTAGAATGTTGAACAAAACATTTTTTATTTTATTTTCAGAATACAGAATCAAAACATATTATCAAAATATTCACATTCAAAAGTACTTTAGCATAGCATAACTGTAACATCATATCAGAACAAAATTTTATGTTTTACCCCGTGGTAGGGTTGTGCAAGCCTCAGCAGCCAATTGAGCAGAAATAGAATGTGAAATCTTTCCCTTATTATTCTCGGAGCCTCGAGTGTGCACACATGAAAGACCACGCAGAAAACCACTTTGCTTCCAAAGTGGGTTCTTCAGAAACAGAAAAGTTGGTACCAACTCAAATAGAGGCTACAGTTTTACACCCATGATAGGTTAGAACAGAAAAGAAACAAAATGTCATGCCAGAGGTTTTTAGAGGTCACAACATATCATAACAGAGTATAAACTAGATTCAGATAATCTTCATCAGCACACATTTTCACGTTAGCTCTTTTTGCACACTTTAGAAATATAATGCCAAAAATAGTTCATGTCTACACCAGTCATGACAGAAAAATATTTTTATCTTCTTATACAGATTTCATAAGTAATGCAGATAAAATGATCGAGGTTGTTTTCAAGTTTTCTTTCCATAACAAAAACATGCATATTTTTTCATTAAATCAACCTCAATCCATTCGTTTTATGCAAAGTCTAATGTAGAAACCCCGCTTACTTCGTTTTCCAACTTTTCTAAAATTTCTCACAATAGTGCTAAACGAATATTAATCATTACCTATAAAATAGGCACGCAACATACTTAAATCTCTTATTAAACCCATATTTTGATATTTAAGTATGAAATGCAAAAATAACCAATTTTCCTAAAAATCTAAAATTGTTGCAACCCTTAAATATCGCCACTCTCCAAATTAATCGACATCCACTAAATATCTCTGACTAATACATAAAAAATCTAAATTATTTCCCACCTTCAAACAAATTTGTCTTGATTTTATCACAATCATATCATAAAATATAAATCCTATGATCAACACTTATTAGCAGGAGTATTTCTGTAATTTCAATAGGTTAAGATCATGCAAGTTTAAACTACAGGAAGAGCATATCAGAGGTCTTACAGGATGGGCATGTAAAGTGGATTTGTTGCTGCATTTTGTTGCAAAGTGATGGTGGCAAGGAGGGATAACCGAGATGAGTGGAGTGGGCATTTGGCGTGGGTTCTCTGCTTGCTGTAAGGGACATCCAAGGCTTACGGTCGTCTATAGGCTGGGATTGTGGCTGAGAGAATAATAGGAGAGAAGGAGAGAGAGGTCACTTATGTGGAGAGAGAGTGATATTTTCACTGTGCGTTCTGGGGTGGCGCTGTTGTGCTTGGAGACGTTGACTGATATGGTGGTGGAGGGTGGTTCTCGGCTGGGCTATGGTGCATGGACGACAAGTGGCTAGGTAGCTTGCAAAGGAGCGGTGCTTAACGGAAGAGCCATGCTCTATTTTCATGATGCAAAACAAGGGTTGTGAATGTGGCAGTTAGGGTGGTTTCTATGGTGTTTGGCCTTGGTTGCTGGCTGGGTAGTGTGGGTCAAGGTGCAAGGTGGCTTGCTATTATTTGCTCATTTGTGGAGGAGATATGGTAGTCTGTTGGCGTGCGTGAAGGTCGACTGGTTCACGATAACTGTGGGAGGAGAGTATCTATTTTGAGGTGGCTTCCAACTAGGTGGTTTTTCGTGGGATGAAGTGGCTCAACTAAGGCGGTTTAACCATAAGACAAGGTTCTAAGGGGCTATGGCTACTAGTTGTTACCGTGGCTACTGTTACTTCTTGGACGTGGAGATGTGGGATTAAGACGTGTGGACTTCTTTGGCAGTGATGAGAGGCTGCGACGTGGGACCGAGACCTTGTGACGCCCCCATATTTTCTCTTAGGATTGGATGGACATATGAAGTGTTGACAAGCAACACAAGGTTACCTATCTCTGTTCATGACAAATAAAGATACAATGTTTCTAACATACATCTAGCAGTATGCAATATTCATAGCAGATAATTTTTTTTTAGCAATACTATGCACCAAACTAAAGAAATTTGAAAATTTTAAAACATGATCCATACATGCTGAAAGGATAAATATCCATGATTATAGTACAGGTCTCAGAAGACTGTAATCTCAAAAGCATGGGAGATCGAGCTTTATAATTACATCACCAAAAATGTTTACTGGGCAAGTTCGTCAAGCAACTCGTGTAACTCGACCAACAATGCCATAATACTGTCCAAAAATCTAACTAAGGAGGCCACAAGCTCTGCATTGCATTGGTGCTGCCTAATCAATCTCCTCCAATCTACTAGGCTTCACTCCCTCTATTGGTCCAGACACATCTCCTACCATTCGGGGGGAATGGTAGTTGACTACCATAATGAGATTTGAATACAAATCTGAACAAGTTAACAGAGAAACTTTATACAGGTTAATGATGCATGCATGGCAGTAAAGGCATGAATGTATAATCAAAGTTATAAGCAAGCATAAAATAACTTGACATGTAAACTGGCATAAACTGACATGACTTCAAGTAAAACATGAATTAAACTTGAAACTTGACATGATATGAATTTGATCTAATTAACATGAACTTGAACTGAAACATGGATAAAACTTGAGCTTGAAACATTGAACTTGAAACATGACTGAACGTGAACTTGAATATAGCATAAATGTGAACGTGAAATACATAAACTTGGAATCTTGTTCAATAAGCATGATAAATAAAAGTGACCATATGAGTGCTACACAGGTCCCCTTGAGCTGTGTGTCTATACCTATTACCACATCACAATACAAGTATCTGCACTACTGTGGACACACGTATTGTGCGTATCTCGTGTAAGGTATTTGCACTCATATGAGTACGTATAACATGGAAATGAAAGGTGGGTGGTACCATCGACGTTAGTGACTGCTGCGCTCTGGTGACTAGCTAATTAGATCTCATTCGCAGCTCATTGATCTTTACCTTGTTAATTAGACGCTCCAACGTGAACAAAGGAGTTCCATTAGGATATTACCCCATCCTAACACTTAGGGTCATGATTGATGTAAACGAACTTGACATGACTTGAAAGGCTAACCTTGAGATACACAAATTGTACTCGAGACAAAATGTGACATGAAACAAAAGGACAGAAGCCCTGACGTTACATAACATGACATGGTAAATGTGAGACGAAAGACATGACATACTATGAGATAGAAAAATTTTGTAGCATGACCTAATATGTAATAGAAAATAATTTATAATATGGCATAACATGTAACAGATAGTATTTTGTAACATTACAAAACATGTAACATATAATATTTTGTAACATGGTATAACATGTAATAGAAAATATTATGTGACATGGCATATGTATAATAGATGGCATTATGTAACATGACATAGTTGTAATATATAGAAATACATGATAGAATAAATTTTATAACAGATAAGTATTTCATGAAAGAATATAATATGTAGTGACACGACATGGCATATATGATAACCTATATATATAAACTGTAGTTCCCTTACCCATCTCACATACAGAGTAATTTGATAATAAGTTAAGAGCTAACTTACAATAATTGTTGTGTTACGAGGATTAAGCAGGAAATACGAGAAACTGTAAGTAGAGATTCTACAAGTTAAAAATTTTATCACTAACAATTAGAAACATGAAAAATGTTAACATAGAATAAAATTATTATTTTACCCTCTACATATGGAAAATGACCATTTTACCCTTAACTTAAGGATTTCACATCCTAACTCCAAAACTCACCAAAATTTACATTTTTCCTATAAATTTTATCCTAAATTCAAATATCAACTTATAAGAAATTAAAACTAAACATGACTATGAAAAACATCATAGAGCCAAAACTTCCAAAGGCCATATCTCTTGATTTTTGTTGCAATTTCTTCCAACTTCAAAACTCATAATCAAACTGAAACTTTGGTTGTGCCTTCCATCTCTTCTGGTCACCGTTGTAGCTCCCAATCCATGCCATCCACTCTGTCCCTCTCTCTTATAGGTTTTGCACATGCCTCTCCGTGCCACCTTACCTCTAAATCTGCCTCCATGTAGCTTTAGCAAAAGTTTTTCCCAAGTGCCGCCATGTTAGCCAAAAGCCACAACTCCAAGCTGCAACCTAGTGGTCATCCAACCACCCCCTCAGCTATTTCCTTCTTCTCGACCTCCTCCTCCCTTGGTTCCACCCCAACCCATGGCCTAAAACCTGATTTTGGGATTTGCTCTACCGTGCACCGCCACCCTTCACCATAAAATCCCTTCCTCCACCATCTGTTACATTGGATCTGTCACCCTTTAGCCCTCCCAGTTGTAGATTCCCCCTCATTTCCTCTAGACCTGCCTTTGCCATCATGCGTCGTCACTACTGCTACTGTTCTCTGCCGAATCCAAAAGCTACCACATTAGCGCGCTTAATCATCTAGACATCTGCCCTTTCGTGTTGTAAGTAAATTCTCTGATTAACCCTTAAAATACAAACGTGGAATAAGTTATTATTTGAATGTTGTTGCAGTTTGGTTGTGAAAAAAAAACTGGCTAGGGGCCTTGTGGAGCGTTGGGTTATAATAATGTAGTTGGTGTTGGAATTATTGGCTAATGACTGGGTGAAGCGTTGGGAACACTTGTAGTTGTGATTTGTGAATCTGTGTGTTGTTCTGTCATTGGTTGATGTATTTAATTCCATGTCATCCCATAGCTGTTTGTTCACGTGTTTGTATTTTTAATTATCATTTATCTTTATCATATTAATTATGCTTTGCTCTATGTCTATGCTATAAAATTTGGAAATTTTGTTTTCTTGGTGTCAAAAGGTTAATGGGATTTTGTGGGTGTGTGCGTCTCATATCCCTAAGCTGAGATGAGACATTATCTCGGTGGAGCTCCTCTGGCCACTTGGGAGCTTGTAAAATTGAGTGACGTTCCCTGGATTGTCGTTAGGCAACAACAGGCTTGAATGAAACGGTAACACTCTCTTGCCGACTTTGTGGCCTTTCTGCTAGCAGAGGTTAGAGGATATTTGGTAACATATGTATTGGGCATGGAGCTAGACATCGTTTGTTATGACGTTACATGCACGTTCGTTACCCGCTATTTGATGAAGGGAGCTAGAGTGTTTGGATGGTCCTTAAGGAAGATAATGGTGCATACCGTAAAAACATTAGGGGTGCTACTCACACCATACGGTGCGGGGTAGCCCCCTTCCCACATGGTGCGGGGGTGAGGTTTTCCTCCCTACCACCTACCCTTACATTCTGGGCTAGGCGGGGTGCAGGGCGGATACCCAATCCGCCCCGCCTCATTTCCACTTCAAATATTGACTATATTTTACTATGTTAAAAAATTATTTCTAGATCTAAAAGTGGTAAAAAATATATTTTTAGATCTAAATTGTAAATTTAAATTTTGTAAATATGACTATAATTTAAAAGTTATGTAGTTTTTAAATTTGCTATTGCATATTTTGTGTAAGTTGTAGTATAGTAGTTTTTAAACTATATCGTTTTTAAATTTGCTAATGCATACTTTGTGAACAAGTCTAACAAATTATAATATATATATATACATATTTATATATACACAATTTCTAAAATATAAATTTATATTTATAAGTATAAACATATATTTGTGTTTTTGTATATATAAATATTTATGTTTATATATATATATATATATATAGGTGAGGGCAGGGCGGGGTTGGGCCCTCCCCGCCTCCCTCCCCCGCTAGGGGGACTAGATGCGGGGCGGTGTACCCTGCCTCATCGTGCGGGGGAGGGCGAACGGGGGTGGGGTAGCGGGGTGCGGGGCCTCGCTGCCCACCATTAAAAAAAATGAATATTTTCTATGCATAAAATGAGATTTGGTGTGAGTGGGTTATCTATAAATTTTTCTGGTAAAGGGAAAGGAAACGTAAATTTTGGAATATCTTTTTATGCTTGTCGTGTGCGTGTGGTTGTCTATTTCCATTGTTTGTATTTCTTGGTGGTTGATTTGTGGATTTACTTAATGGGATTGTGAAATCTCATTGTGGTGTTCCTGCATGCAGTTTCATTTCACATAATTGTAGGCTTTGATGCAGAGGACGTTTATGAGCATGGAGGATCGACCCCACTTAAGGAGTCATAACCTGGGGTCCGTTGTAGTTGATTGGATTTTTATTTTCTTTTATTGACTGTAATAACCTTATGGAGAACCTTTTTTTTGGGTTGTATTTAAATTTTCTTATACTTAGTTTTTGGATTGCCTTATTATTTTTCATTGAATTTATAACTGTACACATATTACATATGCACACACACTTTCACACTTTGTTAGGGGTGTGTGACCTGAGGGCTAGCAACCTGGGGTCGCGACTCCTATAAATCACAAGTAGGGGTCAAGGGCACCACAAGTAATATTAGAACGGGCTCTGGGTAAACCCATAAGTTACCTAGGTGTAGTAACTGAAATTTAGGCTTTAATCGTCGGAAATTCTTTTATTTGAGTTAAGGAATGGAGTAATGTGTTCCATTTTGGCAAGTAGAAAGTGGTGCGGCCTAGGTTTTTGCATGATGATCCTTTTGGTCAAGCTCCTGAGGATGAACTACTGTGTGGTAATGGGAATTACGCCATGGCAAGGGTGTTGAATCGCATGACGCAATTCCTCTAGTAGAACTTCCAGCCTCAACCTCGAGAGGAGCATAGAGGGTGCTCCTACAAGCATTTCTTGGCCCATAGGACCCCTGAATTTATGGGCGAGAAATACCTACTCAGAGTTGGGAGATGGATCAAGGATCTAGAGCAGATGTTTGAGATTTGCGAGTGCACTGAATCTCAGAAGGTGCTTTATGCAAGCTACCTGTTGCAAGGAGAAGTTGCCACCTGGTGGGAAACTAAGTGGGAACTCCTTGAGATGCTTTTGTAATAGTGACTGGCAATGCTTCAAATAGGAGTTTGATGATCATTTTTTCCCTAAGTGGTTAAGCGTTAGAAGGTTAGGGAGTTTGCTAGCCTTGTGCAAGGAGATATGATGGTGGAGCAGTATGCTAGGAAATTCATGGAGCTTGGAAGGTTTACGACACATCTCATAGCCACTAAAGGGATGTAAATTGAGTGTTTTCAGGAGGGATTGCACCAACAGATCTACAGAAAAGTTGCCTGTTTGCAAATTCAAAATTTTTAGAGGTTGGTTAAGGTGGCCTTCATAGCTTAGCAGGATTATGGTAGTGTAGTAGGCTCTCTGACGGGCCAGAAGAGGTGGAGCTTTGCCGGAGGGTAACTAATTTGAGGTCGCCTAAAAAATTTGTGTTAAGGACAGGGGCAAGACCATAAGCATCTACTGGTATGGGGGGTCGTGCCCCAATTTGTGGTAGGTGCGACAAATCTCGTGAAAGTGACTGTTGTCAGGATGGGAACCATTGTTTCAAATGTGGTCAAATAGGACATTATGCAATAGGGAGTGCCCGCCCCAATGTTGCATGGGGAAGTTGGCCAGGGCAGTGCGGAGGAAGGCTGAACTAGAGGCAAGTAGTGCAAGCAAGGGTGTACACTTTGACACCTGGTGAGGTTGATGATATGGCCTTGTTGAATCAGGATGCGAGGGTCATTATAGGTATTAACTCGGCCTAATCTTTTAAAGTTGGTGCATTATGTGACCTGTTTTCCTTAAATTTAGATTGGTTGTGTTTGATCTCTTCAGGGAGATTTCGCTTGTATGAATTTTATGCTTGTACATTGTTTGTTTAGGGAGCCTCCCAATCCTTTGTGTTTGCCACTTTTGCACGAATGTGTAACTTAATCACGAAGCCTCTACAATAGTCCATGGCCATAGTGTTACCAAATAAAGAAATGGTATTGTGTTTGAAAGTTGCCGTAGGCTGTCCTTTGGACTTTGGAGAGATGATACTTGATGCCGATCTGATAGTGTTCAAACTGCTTAGGTTTGACATCATTTTGGGAATTGATTGGTTATTTCGACATTTTGCAAGTATCAATTGTTGGAGCCAGGTGTCTAGTTTTCATCTACTTGGAGGGGACTATATGGGATTCAAACGTAGCAAGCTGAAGTTGAGACCCACGGTTACATCTACGATCCAAGCGAAGAAAGATTTGGCAAGTGAGGCAGATGCTTATCTAGTTCAAGTGGTGACTAAACCCGTGGAGAGGAAGTTAGTAATGGGAATTCCAATTGTTAAAGAGTTTCTAGATGTTTTTTAGATGACCTTGCCAGATTACCACTCTCTCAAGATGTTGAGTTCACTATTGACTTAGAGCCTGGAGTGGTTCCGGTGCACAAGGCTCCTTACAGGATGGCACCAGCTGAGTTGAAGGAGTTGAAGACTTAATTGCAAGAACTTGTAGACAAGGGATTTATTCAACCCAGTTCCTCACCTTGGGGAGCGCCTGCACTATTTTTTAAGAAGAAGGATGGCACCCTTAGAATGTGCATTGATTATCGGGAGCTTAACAAGGTGACCATAAAGAACAAATATCCACTACCTAGGATCGATGATTTATTTAATCAACTTCAAGGCGCGGCTACATTCTCGAAGATTGACTTGAGATTGGGTTACTATCAGTTGAGAATAAGGGACAAAGATGTACCGAAGATTGCTTTTAGATCGAGGTACAGTCTTCGGTACAAGCATTATGAGTTCAAAGTAATAACGCATTTTGGACTAGCCAATGTGCTTGCAGCTTTCATGGACATGATGAATCTGGTGTTTCGGTCTTATCTGTATTCCTTTGTTGTAGTCTTCATTGATGATATTCTTGTATATTCTCGAGATTTGGAGGACCATGTGAATCACCTATGGTTGGTACTGGGTAAACTACAGGAGCATAAGTTATATGAAAAACTTAGCAAATGTGAGTTTTGGCTTGATGAAGTCAAGTTTCTTGGGCATGTAATTTCTCAAGAGGGTGTGGTTGTGGATCCTAGTAAGGTTGAAGCAGTTTTGGCCTAGCCACATCCCATGATAGTGCATGAGATCCAAAGTTTCTTCGAATTTTCTAGATTGGCTAGACCACTCATTGCTTTGACCAAGAAGAATGTTGAGCTTGTTTGGACTGAAAGGTGTGAAAGAAGCTTCCAAGAATTGAAGAAAAGGTTGATGTCAACACCTATCTTGCCACTTTTAGAGCTACACAATCTGTTTGTAGTTTTCAATGATGCTTCCAAATTCGGTTTGGGGTGTGTTTTTATGTAAGAAGGGCAATTTGTGGCGTAAACGTCCTGCCAATTAAAGGATCATGAAAGGAATTATCCAGCTCATGATTTAGAACTAGTTGTAGTGGTCTTTACCTTAAAAATCTGGAAACATTATCTGTATGGTGAGGCATGTGAAATCTATATAGATCACAAAAGCTTGAAGCATCTTTTCTCTCTGAAGAATCTCAACATGAGATAGAGGAGATGGTTGGAGTTAATCAACGACTATCATTGCAAGATTAAGTAGCGTTTTGGCAAGGCAGACTAGGTTGCTGACACTCTGATTTAGAAATCCCACTTAGTTGATGTAGCTGAATCATCAAAGGTAGACTCCCTCCTTCACGGGATGTGGAGGCTTTTAGTGGATAGTTTGCAACAAGAGGAGATCTTAGCCTCAATGCAGGAAGCCAAAGTTTTGGACTTTGAAGAGTTAAAGACCCTTCATAGGAGGGACCCGAAGCTGTTAGATATCCGATGAAAAGTCAGGAAATCAAGAGGGCCTATGCATTTTAGTTTCAGCAGAGGCGGTACCCTTTTGTTCAGGAATTGTAGGGTGATTCCTACTAATTCAAAGATAAAGGAGAAAATTTTGGTAGAGGCTCATGTGGCACCTTACTCTATTCACCCTGGGAGTACGAAGATGTACTAAGATCTAAAGAAAAATTTTTGGTGGGAAGGAATGAAGGGGAATATAGCCATGTTTGTTGAAAGATGTCCCACCCATCGGCAAGTAAAGGTAGAACATCGGAGATCCACTAGTAACCTTCAACCCCTCTTGATTCCTGAATGGAAATGGGATGATATTACTATGGATTTCGTAGTGGGTTTGCCGAGGACTCCTAGTGGGAAGAATTTTATTTGGGTGATTATCGACCGGTTGACCAAGAGTGCTCATTTTCTACCAGTCATGAATGTGGACACCTAGAGGAAGTTGACCCGATTTTATATGAAAGAGATAGTTAGGTTACTTGGAATTCTCAAAATCATCATGTCAGATAGAGATCTGAAGTTTACCTCCCATTTCTGGAAGAGTTTGCAAGTTGCATTGGGCAGTAAGTTGAATTTAGCAGTGCTTATCACCCACTAATAGATGGCCAATCAAGGTGTACTATTTAGACTCTTGAGGATATGTTGAGAGTCTGTACCTTGGAATTCAAGGGTAATTGGGAAATTCACTTGCCGCTCATAAAGTTTGGTACAGCAACAATTTCCAAGCTTCCATTCAGATGGCACCCTATGAGGCTCTATACTAGAGGAAGTGTAGATCACCATTGTATTGGGATGAGGTTGGTGAGAGCAAGCTCCTTGGGCTAGAAATTGTTTAAGAGATGAAATAGTGGGTGAAAATTATAAGAGACAAGATGGCGGCAACTCAGAGTTGTCAGAAAAGTTATGTGGATGAGAGAATAAGAGACTTGTCTTTCGAAGAAGGTGATTGGGTGTATCTCAAAGTGTCAACCATGAAGGGCATCAAGTGGTTTGGGAAGAAAGGGAAGCCAAGCCCAAGATATGTTGGACCATTTCAGATAATTGAGAAGGTTGGCTCCGTGGCTTACATAATTGCACTACCAGAATATTTTGGAGATATACATGATGTGTTCCACATCTCCTCGCTAAAGATGAGTTTTGAATAGTAGAAACCACATTTTGTTGATCCTAATAGCATCCAACTAAAGCCAAACCTTACATATGAGGAAGCTCCAACTCAGATTTTGGACTACGAGGAGTAGAAACTGAGATCCAAGACTATACCCTTAGTGAAGGTGTCGTGGGGAGATCCGGTAGCTCAAGACTTCACTTGGGAGAGAGAATTGGACATGAGAGAGCATTGCACCTATCTATTTGGGTATTATTGATTGTATATCTTGTTCCAAGCAAGTATTGAATTGTATCCTGTAACTTGTTTTGAAGTTTTAATGGATTAAGCTTGCCAATTTTGGGGACAAAATTCTTTTAAGGGGGGAGGATGTGAAGCCTAAAATATTCACATGTGTGTGTAGCGTTCCTTAAGTGAAAATTTGTAAACTTTTTTGATAAAGGGGAAGGAAGTACATTTTGGAATATCTTTTTATGCTTATCGTATGCATGTGGTTGTCTATTTCCATTGTTTGTATATCTTGGTGGTTGATTTGTAGGTTTGCTTGTCGAGATTGTGAAATTTCATTGTAGTGTTCCCACCTGCAGTTTCATTTTGCAGAACTGTAGACTTTGAAGCAAGGGACAGTTATGAGCATGGAGGTCCGACACCACCTGAGGAGTGATAACCTTGGATTTATCCCCGTTTTATTTTATTCAGCTGGATGACTGTAATAACCTTATGGAGAGCTTCTTTGTTAGGTTGTATTTAAATTTTCTAGTACTTAGTTTTTGGAATGCTTTATTATTTTTCCACTACGTTTATAATTGTACACATATCACATGTGCACAGACACTTGCATACTGCTTCGGGGCTGTGTGACCCAAGGGGCCAGCACTTTGGTGTCGCGACTCCTCCAAATCACAAGTGGGGATTGAGGGCGCCACATTAATAGCATGTGAAAGTGATTTAATTAAGTAATTAAACACAATGCTAGAAATCGGATCAATAGGATTTAGAGGCCAATTTTAGGATTTGGGGAAATCGTGTAGGGTTTCGATTTCAACTAAACTTTTGGAGTTTCAATTGGATTTCAACCATTTAATGTTTCACTAAGGTTGAAACCCTATTTGGTTTGGCACAATTTGGATGGAATAGAGTTTTGCTTAGGTGGCATGATCTCACACCTTGGTGCCAAGTGTCTATTAATATTCCCTATTACTAAGATTTTGCTAAGTGTCTAAATAAAACTTCTCTAACCTAATTTAGACATTCCACATTGTGATTTTGAAAACACTGCACTTGGTGCTACTATTAAGGTTACTATTCACTTTGGGAAAAGTGAAAATAAATTTTGTGTTGCAAAATCCTAAAGATATACGCTAAACTAACTGTGTAATTCATTTATTGAAATTCATCCCCGAAGTGCCTCGAAAAAAACAATACACATTTTAGAGCAAGCATTTTATCTGAAAACTGAAAATGAGATTATTGTGTCATAAAATCTTAAATAATCAACTGAGTCTAATGGTGCAAACCACATCACATTCTGT
Organism: Carya cathayensis; assembly: GCA_011037825.1. Taxonomy (NCBI): domain Eukaryota; kingdom Viridiplantae; phylum Streptophyta; class Magnoliopsida; order Fagales; family Juglandaceae; genus Carya; species Carya cathayensis. The sequence continues at coordinate 2,358,471 of QGSO01000195.1, read as the reverse complement.
AACTTCTAACTATTTTAAATAAATAAAATCACGGTTCTGGTACCACAGTGAGTGTTAATACTCTTTGTGTTGACAGACTAAAACCTATTCGATTGGTCGATATGTAAAAAATTACGGGATTTTCATGAGATTCCTAAAGCCTATAGAAATTCTACCATTAAATTTCTAGTGGGCTGTTACATGTAGGTTGGTTTCCTTTCTCTTGGCATGTCCAGGTGCTGCGGCAAAAGAGTGTGGGTCAATGGAAACATGGGACTGGCGGCTTGTGGAGGTGCAGTAAGGTAGGGCATGGGCAGTGGTTGGCGACAATTGCCCTATTCTTGGGAGTTTCTGCATGCATGAGAGGGATATATGTGTGTGTGTGTGTGTATGGTTGGAAAACCCTAGAAAAGGAGATGTGCATGGCATGGAGGTGTGCATGGGTTTGGAGTTTGGACTTGGTTCTCACGAGCTTTGGTTTTGGGTGTATGTGGCTTGGGCCTTTCCGTGAGTTATGGGCCTTGACTCAACTTCTAAAAATAATCCAATTTATCCCATAAATTCTTGGGGCCAATTCCCAAATAAATAGATTCTACTTGGTCCATTAAATGATTTTAACCTAATTATTAAGCTCAATAAAAATCGATATTTCGCCAAAATAATTTTGGGCTTGTAGTCTATTCCAAAATTACTCGTTAAATTTCAAGTGGGCTTCCCATATATATTAACCTGAAAAAGTTTTATAAAACTCGTGCTTGACTTGGGCTTGGTGTTGTGCTTAGGTGTGTCACTATACCCGTACCAACGCTCAACCTACTATCGTGGGCCGGGATGACTCTTCTTTCCCTTCCGGCTTATACCAAAAAATACATCAACAATGACTATATATAAGCCAAAGGTTGGATGGGGTGGAGTAGATCTTGAAATTCCGAGGCTAAAAACTCTAATGGTGCAATGCATGTAACTATTGGATGCGCAGAGTTACCATGTCAATACATGATCGAGGATCGTCCATGGCCATGGTGACTTGTGAGGCCCATGCATTGATTGAATGTCAACACTTCTTGTTGGACCAATGTGTATTCAACCTATTATAGTAGTTGAATCTCTTTGGAACTTAGTTAATAAAAACTTAGAAGAATCATATTCGTGAAAGCATCGAAATTGTGATAACATGGTTCTTGATTTGTGACTAGAATGAATGTTTGAAATGAATTTTGATAAAATAAATCTTTTTGATGTGATCTTGTCAATAGATCAAAATCTTTCACTTTCAAAATCAAAGAATTTTGACACCATCAATATCTTATCACTTTCAATGCAAATCAGAAGTATTGTTAAATATAGTAAATATTAAATACTAGCATCACAAAATCTATATCACTGAATTTTCGAAAATATAATTAAGCACTCACAAAACAACACCAAGAAAGGACATGCAAAGGGCATTCTAGTCAATGGATCAAAATGTCCTAATAGTTTAGTTTGAACTCTTAAGATCTATAGTTACAAGAGAGAGAGACATATAACACTACAAGAAAAAGGGGTATTTGCCTTTCAATTTATTTCTGGTGACTAAAATTTAGCCGCAACTAGTAATTTTTATTGTAGTGGCTTTTTCTTTCCAGCATTAGAGCGAAATCGCTAGAAATTTGACTTTTTGTGGCGACTTTTCATAACCGCAAAAAAGTCCACCAAGAAAGGAACTCAAATTAGGAATTTTGTAGTGGAAATATTGTCGCTGCAATTTATTGCGGCAATTTTCAACCTGTTATAAACTAGGCGTTAGAATATACAAAACCAGTTAGTAAATTGGTGTTGAGTTATGTAAGCTTTTTAATCATCTATAAATTGAATAAAACAAAGATCCAAGAGGAGGGTGGATAATCCCAAATAAGATCAATCCCATTACAGCGGACACAACACATCAAAATAAAATAAAAAATGGATTGGGAGCCACAATAAGTAAATGGGTAATGTTGTCAATTGTATTAATGCTTTCGATTCATGAGATATCCACTTCAATGCAGATGTCCTACATCTAACTCTACGTTCAAAGAAAATGAGAACATAGTCTAACAGCTGACATTGGGCCACTTGAATCTATGGTGGCTGATTGGCTCTTGAGTGTCATGTAGGTCTATATCGAGACATAAGGCAAAGATTGGGTGAGGTTGAGTATATCTTGAAATTTGAAGGTTGAATGGCAACACTTATTGTTGGGAATGGAAGAATATCCTTGATCGATTTGTTAGTAAGACGTTGAAGGTGGCCAGAAAGCAATAGTACTTTGGATGTTTTGCAACCTAGAGCGGGGAAATATATATCTATTCTAATATATAAGTGCCTATCTAAACTCTACAGTAATTTTTCTTGTTTTCTGTTAATTTTTCCGTTAAGTAATTAACTCGTTAGAGCATCCCCATCTGGATCCCCATAAAATTTCCGATAATTTAACTCAAAATCACATTTCCTCAAATTTATCTCTAAATTTTATTTATTTTCTAAAAACCTCCTACATCCCATTCCCCATCCCTATCTCTATTCTATTAAATAATATTTCTCTATTATTTTTTTATTACTTTTTTCTCTCACTTCCATTTACAATCTTAACTACTAACTCTTTTGTTTTATTATCTTCTTTTAAAATATCACTTTCTAACAAATATTTATACGATTTTGACTACCCAATACAATATTATTTTTCAAATCGAAATTTGTATTATACAAATAGTAATTTTTTTTAATATGTGCATTTTCTAACGTGATGGCCAAATGTTTTTTATTTAGTACTCTTTATCGGTTTATCTAATGGTAATACCTAGCCACGTATTGATGATAAAATTTTTTTTCATTTCTGTAACGGTAATATTTTTGTCATTTCTCCAACAGTAACATTTTTTTTATCTTTTCTCCAACGGTAACTTCTTTTGTCTTCTCTCAAACGGTAACATTTTTTGTCTTATATGTAATAGTAACTTTTTTCTCTATAAATACGCATATTACTAGCATTCACATTCTCACAAACTCAAGTCTCATTTGATCTATAGAACCGAAATTCAATAGTCTCCCTTGATCTCCCACTCCCTTCATCAAATGGCTCGTACATTATTTCACAAATTGCTCACATATGTATCCTCTGAAGATGATAGCGATGTTGTTCTTAATGACGAGACTGATGGACAGTCATCGAGGCAGCGTGGCAATTGCCAACATCGTAAGTTTATTCGGCGTGATCATATGTAGGGGCACTAGTGCCGATTTAGCGATTATTTAGTAGAAAATCCAATATATCCCTCGAATCTATTTCGAAAGAGATTTCGGATGAGCTGTCCCCTATTTCTCCGTATTCTAAATGAGGTAGTCTTACGAGTCGTACTTCGTCCAGAGAAGAGATAATGCCGGAAGACTCGGTTTATCTTCTATGCAAAAGATAACCACAACACTTAGAATGCTAGTATATGGGGTTACTGGAGATTTTATAGATGAATACATACGTATTGGTGAAAGCGCCTCAATCAAGAGCCTCAAAAATTCTCTGAGACAATAGTAAGTGTTTTTTAAGATGAATATCTGCGGTTTCCAAATGCCAATGATATTGCCTGATTGCTTGCTATTGCTGAACAATGGGGATTCCCAGGAATGCTGGGAAGCATTGACTGCATGCATTGGAAGTGAAAAAATTGTCCCGCAGCCTGGAAAGGTATGTATTCCGGCCACATCCGTGAACCAACTATTATTTTAGAAGTAGTTGCTTCATATGATCTCTAGATATGGCATGCATTTTTTGGTATGCCCGGTTCACATAATGACATTAATGTGCTAGAGAGATCTTTATTTTCATGGAATTTGCCCAAGGGCGTGCTCCTCCAGTCAATTACACAATCAATGGCAACGACTACACTATGGGGTATTACCTTGCAGATGGTATTTATCCCAAGTGGCAAACTTTTGTGAAGACGATTCCATCACCATGAAGGAATAAGAAGAAAATTTTTGTGAAAGCACAAGAATCCGCAAGAAAAGATGTCGAGCGTGCACTCGGGGTACTTCAACAACGATTTGCGATCATTCGTGGACCTTCCCGAATGTTCAAAGTGAAGGAACTAACAAATATAATGAAAACATGTGTTATTCTACATAATATGATCATTGAAGACGAGCGTGATGATAGTGAGGGTCCAAACATTAAGTATGATCAAATTGATGATGATCTCCTAGAAATATTGTGCAATCATACAACTGAGCTTACGAACTTCATCCAGCATCATCATCATATTAGAGACAACTCGGCACATCATCAGCTCCAAGAAGATCTAATTGAACATCAACGACTATTATATTCTCAACATTAGGCATGTCGCATTATAGTATGGTATTTCCTTCATGTGTTTTTTGACTATGTTTGAGTTAATCTACTTTGCATTTGTATTTCCTTCATGTTAGTAGTGACTATATTAATGGTAATCAAATTTCTGTTCGTATTTCCTTTAGTATAATATTGACTATATTTGAGGTAATTTGTAATTGTTTCTGAAATTGTAATAGCCAATTTCCTTGCACAAAAATATCAATTTACACCACAACAAAAATACAAAATTTTTTTTGAAACTTTTTACTCATCTATCATTGTCCAAAGCATAATGTTAATGAAATACAACTTTTTACAAAAATATAGTCAATCAATCCTAATCTGCTGCAGCATTGCGTCTCGCCATGATTTCCCTCTGCAGTTGCTAGAAATATAACCGCTGCATTTCTGGCATGGCACTCATGTCCATCATTATAATGCGCTGATCTGCCTCTTTCATCGCGAGCTCTACTTTCTGCGTCTCCAACCTTAGTCTTTCGTCCTATTGATGGATTTTATTTAGCTATTTTTCCCGATCAATTACCACCTTCTTGGCCTCCAACCTTAGTCTTCATCCTCGAGACACAATTTTTTTTTCCTCTTTTTCCTTGTCATACTCCATCTTTTCAGCCTTAAGATGATAAAACTCTTTCTCTTGAGTGCGTGACTCCTCCAAAAGCGTATACTTCATCTTTTTGAGTTCAAAATTTTCCTCTACTTGCCTGCCTTAGGCCTTTCATTTTTATTTCTCAACTTTCCTTCCCATTGGTCGGTCCAATTCGATCACCTCATTCTCCATCACATTATCCACCTCGAGATCAAAGACTGAATCTACTGTAGCACCCGAACATCAAGTCGGGGTCGGGGACGGGGACATCATCTTCCTTCGCTTTGGATCCTCCTTTATGGACCGCCAAATCTACTTAGGTTGGTCCTTCAACAGGTGCCAACAATGCTCGAACTAGAATGAACATTTCTCTAGCGATTGGTACATAACTTTGGCTTGTCAAACTTGCATGTAAACAAAAAATACCATGTTAAACCAATGTACACAAAAATCTATAATTCTTCGTAAAACAAGTAAGAGTATGGAAATTCTACTTTGTCTTACTCGGTCATGCTACTTTGATTCAATCCTTCAACCTGAGCTAGTTTTGCATAAAATTTGTTCATCGCCTTTTGAATAACCGACCACCGATGTATTAAAGACTTTATAGTCCAGTCAGTTGTGGTTTCTTTAAATTGCTGGAAGTATTCAAAAATTTTTTCCCATAGTTGGGAGTGTTTTTTATCTATTCCCTGGACGACATCAAGGCTACAATTCAACCATGCGAAGATAAGTAACTTGTCTTCTTCAGGGGTGAAGTTCGCACCCCTGACTGATTTCTTAACACCGATAGGCTTGTTAGGGGGTAGGGGTGGAGAGTCATAAAGGGTCATAGGAGAGGTTCCACTTTGCCCACTGTAAGTGGGGTCGAGTTGAGGATCTTGACTAAGGAGGTTGGTGAAGTACATATGTCTAGGGTCTAGTGAATCCATCTCTAAAAAAGCATTGAAATGTTAGACAGGTCAGTTTGATGTTTGGGATTTAGTCGGGGTCGTCGGGTCAAAAATCGAATGGTGACATCTTGAAAATTTGGCCACACACTCATGGCTGCAACAACCGGTTGCCAGTACTTGTTGGCTGTTCGGGTTACCTAGCCATTGAGGAAATGACCATAAATTTCCCGTATCGCCACATGCGGTTGTCATCATTACAGCTGAGGGGGTTTAGTTTACACATTATTTCTCTATCACAACATAATACAAAACAACAACCAAATAGCGTGCAAATCACAATAATGCTAAATAAGAGCATCCCCATCCGATTTATTAATATATTGAATATATTAATAAATAAAAAGGCTCAGAATGGTGTAAATATTGACAGCATGTATAAGTAAGGAGCCCAACACCAAATGGTTGCAAAACCCCACCTGAACCCCGATTGCCTTTTATGGAAAGTACCACAAATTGCAATATGGTAATCCGGGTGAGGATTACCCCGCCATATTGATGGAGCCCCATTAACACTTGTGAATTAACCCGCACTATAATACCATCATCACAGCCTAATAACAGCCCCCTTCCCCTGAGAGTACGAAACATTGCAAATGACCCAACAACACAGAACAAATTACTTTCTGGAAAGAACAATGAAAGTGCACATACCTAAAATAAAATAAAATTTAGACCACATGTACATAGTCGAAAGTCATGTTGAACCAATTAAATTTAGATTCAAAACATAAAAGGAACTAAAATTATATCAGGAATTTTCTCACTCAAACAAATAAATATTAGGACATTTCAATCCCATCACTTACAGTACTTCATTTCTGATCCTATATTGAATCAAAACAATTAAATATTGAAATGCTATGAAATCATGACCACCGATGGATTTATACAAGTAGCACTACTTCCTAGCTAGTTTCTGCTCATCAAATTCTTTAAAAAAGGTATAAAAAAGGGCTTGACCAATGACACTTACATAAAATAGGGCCTGACTAATGGTATACATAAGATGGGCAATACATGCACAGGAAATACACTAGGATCATCATTAGTATTTTATTGATACTAGTGTTTAGGGACAATAAAATAGTATGAATAAAATACTAACAGGTCTCTTAAATATAGTCAATGAATTGTGAGGCAAAGACAAAACCAAAGTAAGAAGAAAAGTAGATTGTTATATATATAGTTGTAAAAGAAATGCCCAAAACAACATGACTACCCTAAAAAAATCATCATTTCTATTCCCTCCCTTGGTTAAACCATCCAACTGTTATATATATATATATATATATATATATATAATATCTTGTGCATGGGAGAATGTCAACTCTTTTAAGTATGTAAAGAAGGAAATGTAAGTTCCACATTGATGAAATAAAGTGTAACCAAATAGTTTATATTGAATCCAGGTTGGTGTAGTATTGTCTTTTGGATGAGAAGATTTGCCCCCACGTGGGCAATGGGCACTATGAGGCTTACAATGAGTATATACACTTCTTACTTAAAAGTGATAAAAGAAATATAGTCTTGAAGACCAAAAGCCAGTGACATATATATGCTGTTCTTGCACACAAACAACAATGACATATATAAAGAACAAGCTATCTCAATTCTTAGAAAGATTCTCAATTCTTAGAAAGAACAAGCGAAACTTTGCAACATGGACTTGGAATACCAGCTTTGTCAAAACCTCGTTGGTAGATATTTACAAACTTCAAATGACACCATTCAATGGGAGATAGAATTTATTAGAACCACAAAAGATTAAAAGAAGGAACATTTTTTTCCTCATTCTATGTTGCAAAAAATTCAATGATGCTTATACACATCATAAGCAATGAGGCCATGTTACATCCAACAATTACCACCAAGCCATCCAGTCATCAACAACTACACTTGAAATGCATGCATTCAGGGTTCACTACAGTAAAGATAATGGTAGAATCTGAAAATAGAAGATGCAAGATAAGAAGTCCTTCAACATTATCACTCCCTACTGAAAAACCTGGTAATGAAACCCCCATCACCAAGGCCAAGATCATCCTACCAAATGCCTCCATCAACATAACAGAGTAGAGGGGGGATAATGGATCACCCTATTGTAGCTCATAGGAGCTGTGGAAGAAGTTAGTGGGCAATGTTTATGCCATTTAAAATTTGTCGCATTAAAATTTGACAAGAATGTATCCTTACCAAAATTCAACAAGAATATCTCAATAATTTTACATTTCTAAACAATCAGTCATTAACTAAGGACAAAGTGTACTGGTCTCATAACAAAAAGAAGAACCAACAATTTTTCCAAAGGTTCTTTCAGCAGCATATAAACTGGAGATTTTTTTCTCATAAATTAGCAAAGCATGTTGAATTAAACTAAAACAATCAAAGAATGATAATAAAATGAAAAAAAAAGATTATACAAACAAAACTTGGAGAAAAAGAAACAACTCAATTCCAAAAAGCAGCTGAAGAAAGTGAAAAATAAACCACAGCACAACCAATAAATCTAAAAATAAAGACCAATTTTAGTGCAAGAAAAGACTTTAGCCACTCCCCTTTCCCTTGGGTATAGCCATGGACGAAAGCCAACAAAATCACAAAGTAGCACAGAGAGAGAGAGAGAGAGAGAGAGAGAGAGAGAGAGTAGAGTAGAGAGAGAACCCAAAAAAAGCAAGCAAAATAGAACTCAAGATCTAATACATACGGAAGCTAGCTACAGTTTGCCCCCAACATCGAAATCAGAGAATAACAAGAGCTGCAATAAATAAATAAATAAACCTCAAACGTCGATATAACTTCAAATAATGGAAGCCGCATACCTTACTGATGAATTCCAGATCACTCACAGACTTGACCATGGTGTCGGGAGGAAGAAAAAATGGAAGAGAGAAGGAGAGAGAGAGGAAAAGAAAAATAGAAAAAAATCAGGGAAGAAAAATATATGAAAGACAAATTTTAGGGTTCTTCACTTACAAAAATTGGAGATGGAGAACTACAATCGATGGTGCTTCAGTGTGAGGGAGGGACCAACCGTTTACCCTAGCGAGAGAGAAGAAGACGCGAGGAAGAGGAGAACGCTGGAGCTTTCGAATATGATGCAGATGTACAGTACTTCAACAAAGATGGGGAATTTCTATATAGACCGGAAACTGAAATTGCAAAATGGGAATCGGGATGGAGATGGCAAAATGAGCAAAACCCTAAATTATTCCCCAAATTATAGGGAAAAATACATTATGCAGACTCAGATGGGGATGCTCTTACTTACCATATATCGCCCCCTCCAGTGCAACCATTACTGAGAGTCTGAGGCCACAACGGAGACGTCCATACTCAATGAGAGTGGAGGAGCGGCGCTAAGAACTAGAAGGTGGAGAAGATTATGTCGGTGAGGTGGTGGCTTGCAGTGGTTCAACAGTTCAAGGAGAAGGCTTGTACTCTGTTTTGGAGAGGAGTGAGGAATAGAGGTTTTGCATGATGGGTACTCGTTGCCTCATTCTCAATCCACTCGATGAAGAGGCAGAGACAGAGAGAGGTCTGAGTTATTATTTTTGTTATTAATTTTCGAGGTTTTTGTTCAATTCCATCACCTATTGGGGCTCAAAAATTTATTTTCCAATCAAAAGATTCGAGACAAACAAAAAATTATTAAGTTATCAAAAAATTGGAATGGCGAGTCTGTACTTGACAGTGCTGCAGTCGATGGATCTGAATAGGAACATAGAGTGGATCATCAGGGGTATGGACCACCTACATCCTTATTCTTTTCTTCTCTTGCCTGCTTGTCCTCTCCATCTTTGGCTTTTACAATTTTAGGGTTTAATATATTTTCTGCTTTTTCTCGTGTTGTTTTGTTGAGGAAGAGAGCAGACCCAAGTTGTAAATTGTCTTCTTTGAAGGTAGAATCGGCTTTGATTGTTTGCTGTTGAGAAGTGGGTGAATGTTAGATTTTGGATTGTATTGATGTGGGAGAAGATGAAATCAGTATTAAGAAAGCTTTATTGAAATAATGTAGAATCATACATTTGGATATGGATGGTCAAAGTCTCAGACAAGGTTTTTTTGGTTTTTACAAGAAATTCCATTATGAAGAAGCTCTTTTGATACATGGGATGGGTGTTAAACTTGGTGAAGTGTGATATTCTGTTTCAAACTTTGGAGAGAGATTGATAGAACTGGAAGTCCGTAAGTGTGAGTTGGCATTTATTATGGTGTGTAAGGGCATGGAAACTGGAAAGGGAGGAAACACATGAGAGATACTTGAGGTGGATGATTAGGTTCGGTCGAGCTGGGTAAGTGGGTTGAAGTCGGTGTGGCTGTGGAGTGATGCGATGGTAGACACAAAGCAGATGGTAGAGGCCTATGGCAGGGATGGTTATAAGATTATGAATAATAAAGCTTGCATGATGATTTGTTGGCATGAATGGCTTCTTTTTACAGTGTCTGCATGAACTTGTTAGCTATTTCTCTTTTACATTCTCTGTTTTTTTATTTTTCCTTTTTTTTTTGTTATTGATTATACCTTTTAAATTATCAATGGAACTAAATCTAAAATAATCATTATAGAATCGAAGTGACTTCTTTTGGGACAATTATTTTCTCATCTAAATCAATGTATACTTGAAGAGAAATACAGGGATCATCATTTTTCTTATGTTATTTGCCCTTTGGTTGAGCAAGAGGGCCATTTAAATTTTGCAAGCACTTCTTTTGTAAGCACTTCTTAGGTGCTAATTATTATGACCTTTCTATGTTTGCAGGGAAGGAGGCGTGTAGTGCCTTTGTGGCAACAGAAAGTTCTTAACTGTTGTCCCTATTGTGTTGTGCTGTAAGTTTACTTCTATGGTATTAACCAACATGATCAATTATGAAAGTCATTTTATATCTTGGGTATTGATCTATTTTTGCAGTTTGTGGATTTGGATATTTTCTACATTTATCGGAAACCACAAAACGTAAGTGTTTGCTGGGTATCACAAAACATGGTTGTATATTTATTTTGTTGTGGATTTGGATATTTTCTGGAAACCACAAAACGTAAGTGTTTGCTAGGTATCACAAAACATGGTTGTATATTTATTTTGTTATGTTTTCTATACGTGAAAATTCTGTGCATGACTTTGGATGTATTTTTTTTTTGAATTTTTGATATATAGTCATTTGTGCTTGAATAAAGTATATCGTTCACATGGGTGCCTGTTCTGTTTCTTGAATTTACAAGTTTTGGAATTGATATTTGGATCTTATGCTGGGTTTGCCTACGCTTCTGGTTGGGGATTGCCATTAGAAACATTATATGTTTGATAAAATGGTAGTCTTTATGTAAATAAAACAAATCATTTGAGATTAAGTAGACAGCTATGCTTGTCAATCGATATATAGGGATATTAGCAGACAATGTAGATTTAATGTGTTCCCTTTACCAACTAAGCATAGCAAGAAAAAGGGGTGAGGACTTTGGAATAAATGATGCTGTCAACATATTTTGAATTGATGATGCTTGCATGTGATAAATTGACATTGGGATTTCAAATTTGCATATTGTTGGGGATGAAAGATGGAAGTGGCTTAATAATTCCTCTTCCACTTGTTATTGCCCATGTTTAAAGAATGATGGTCTATATTCAAATTATGAATTAGTACAAAAGTGGTATAGGTATTGATCATTAATATATCATATCTAACATAGTTGAAATCTATGAATTTGTGATATGCATGACTTAATACATATGGATTGCCTGTAACATCATCCATGCTGATCGGTACAACCTAATGGATTTCAGTATAAGAAATACATCTAATTGGCATATACCCAAACTCACTTCATCAAATAGGATATATATAGGTTGGCACTATATTATGCTGAATTATCTTCATCGATATCTATATTCAAGTCGTGTAACTGGCATGGATTTAACTTTCTGTCACATAGAATGGGGTGAAATGCATACATGGATAATAATATATAAACTCTTTTTTGGCTTGTGAATGGTTCAGGCAATATTGGATTTTGTTCTTTTCTCTTTTAAATATCTGCTTGACTATAATTGATTTATTAGGTTTGAAGTAATGATAGTACTCCAACACTCCCAAAGACTTGGTGTTGCTGCATCTATTAGGAATCATTTATGGATGTTTTTTTAAAATATAATTCATTAAGAAACCAAGAGAAAAGGGTTGAAAACTTGAAGAATCTGAGAGAGAAAAGAACTTGCTATTGTTTGTTGCTATCTGTTTCAATTTTTTGTTGCTATCCATTTTGGTTTTCATGTTTACATGATCCTTCTCTTAGTATTGAATTTTAATTTTAATGTAGAAGTATGTTCTTCCTCCTTAATTACTGGAAAATGAGGAATTGGTGGGGGTCCTAGCGAGGTTGAGGTCGGACTCGGAATAGGAAGGTGGAGTGATGATGGAGAGAATTTGCTCCAAGAAGTTGTCCTGGGAGGTGGGGTCAAAGTGGGAGTTCTGGACCTGGTGGTGAATCTCAGAGCTCTAGATCTATGACTATTGTTATTGTTATTGATCTTGATCAAATAGATATGTTTCAAATTATAAGTGTCAAATTAGTTGAAGAGGTACCGTGTTGTTGGATCATAATGACCCTCATGTCATAAGATTATTGTTTTAACTTAAAGTATATAATTTTTTATTGAACTTAAAGTGCTGGTTGGACTTTTTTATTGGTTACTCTTTGAGATTGATTTTTCTTCCCTGAATGGAATTCCGTATTACATGTAGAGAATTATACTGTGTATACTATATGGTGAACACAAGTATTTTGTAAAAAAATTGTTTCACCCAACTAGGCAAATGTGTCTTGCACGTTACTTCTAACTGTGTATATATATGTACATATATATGTATATATATATATATCCGTTTGATTAGGCTAATGTAATCTTGATTAAAAAAAAAACAATAAATAGTAGGTTACAACCAAATCAATACGAGGTACATTGTCCGGTGGTCTCAACGACGACATGCAATTAGAATTTATTTATTTTTAATTAATATCAACTTTATGTTTTTATATTCAACCTTTGCATTGGAATGATATATTTGTTAGACAAATGAGTCAGCGTATTAATTATAAGCCTAAGGGGTTTAAAAATATTTTTGCATTTTTATTTTAATTATCTTCAATTCTTTAATAAGAAAGAGTAGTATGATGTTCAGATCAAAGACCTTCTCTCCTCTTTTCTCTTCATTTTTTTAATTAAATTTAATTTTTTTTAATGATATCAGAGCGGTTAATTAATGCCGGCTCGATTCTAACTTGATTGTAGAATATTTATTTTTCTTAGTCGATTCCCTCCTCGGATGATGCCTTCCTTGAGAGGATAATTTCAACGTTGTTCAACCCTATTTTATTTCGAAGACATACTATTTTAACATGATATCACTCATTTGACTTCATCGATATAAAGTCCATTTGTCGTTTAACGCGAAGGCTGAAAATCTCATGCCACACACAACGTTATGATATAATCCTTCGACATATTAATAATCTTTTTATGATCTGATCTAAATGATGTGTATTTATTTCTCCATTAAATTGACCTCTAAACTATAGACCGTTTAGCTTCTTGAAAAAATATTAAGAAAAAAGAAAGGATCTTATAAGGAGCTTGTTTTAAAAAAGAATTACAAATAAAAAGGGATGGATTGGCCCAAGTGGCCAGTCGTTTATAATTCGGCCCCCTTGTTGGGGTCTTATCTAACATCCTAATCCAATTGCGTATTTTGTTTAGAGTTATATTACGTATAGTTGTAAAATGTGTAAATATTATACAGTTATTTAACAATAAATAAAGTTTATTATTAATTTTTTTTTCATGGACGTCCTGTATTTATTCACTTTTTCAAAATGATTATGCGATGCTTGGTCAATCCCAACTATAACTATCATTTCTCTTTTGTCCAAAGCACTTTGTTGGTCTATGACTATTTATGACTTGCTATTTTTTTTTGCCCAATGCGCCACCGAGTGCGCACATCGATTCTGAGATCGATAGATTTTGGTATATTTCCAATCTGGATGATCTTCTGCATATGATCTGATATCTTCTATAATTGGGGAGATCGACCAGAAAGGGGTAGAATCTTTACAATCGATTGCTGAGAAGATTGATTGAGCATTGCCTTCTATTGTTATAAAACTTGAGTTGGATTGAAAAGAACTACTTGCCATGACAACTGCTAGTAACGCCGCTTTAGCTTCAGCTACCAAAGAGGTTGAAGAGGTAATTTTTTCTGTGAAAATCTCCAAAATTTCACTTAAGTGATTTCTTCGAATTGCTGAAGCTACAAAAAAGTTATTTCTCACTGCTGCATCAAAGGAGATACTAAAAGTTCCAATTAGAGGAGGATTCCATTTGAGAGTTGTGGCTTTGAACAAAGAGCAATCGGACCAGACATTTTCATAAACTATGAATAGTTGCTTCTTTATCTCTTCCAGAGAGGAACTTGAAATATTGTGAACTATCTTGTTTCAGTTTTTCCATAATAGATCTAGCAAAATGATTGCATAAAGTTGGAAATGATGACTATCTTTCCCCTGTAGGCCTAGGAACTTACCAGGATAGATGATCATTTTTATCCAATCTGAAATGGAATGGATGGGCAATCTTGCTATATTTAAAGGCTAGCTACCATGTTGCCATAATATTCTGACAATTGGATGTTCCACAAATAAATGAAGTGTTATCTCCTCCTCTTGGTCACAAAAGGTACATTCTGTGTTGACTTGTTGAGAGATTCTTTTGTTGAATTTCACTTTTGTTGGTAAAATATTCCAAAGTATCTTTCATAAAAGAAGCTTGTGACGGTCATGAATTTTAAGGCTCCACAATGGCTTAAAGAGAGGGTTTTGATTCTGAATAACCGATTCGTGGTAGTCGACTTGTGCGTGATAAGCTGTCTTGACTGAGTATTTCTCACTGTGATTAAGAGCCCATATCTCTTTATCCTCACCTTGTGCTGTTTGAGACAACGGAATCTTCAGAATTTCCCTTATGTTGGGTTGATCAAAAAAGCTTCGTAATTTCCTGATATCCCATGTTTTTGGGTTATTTTGGATGAGGTAAGAGACTTTGATAAAAGGGTGGATGGTATCCATGTTCATGATGGGTGTTGGCTTGAATGTCTTTAAAGTAGGGATCCATGGGTGTATCCAAATATTAACCAATTGGCCATTGAAGATTTGGAAGCACCTACCTTTAAAAAGTAGGTCTTTTGTCTTGAGAATGCCTTTCCACATTGGAGAATATGAAATTCTTGAGATTGCCGTCTAGAAGGTTGTGTTCCTTAGGTATTTGGAGGATAGTATAGAGTGCCATAAACAGATTTTTGGTCCACTTAGTTCCCAACCTGTTTTTGCTAAGAGAGCTTTGTTCATATTTTCTGTCAATCTGATGCCCAGACCTTTCATTGTTTTTGGTAGATAGATTGACTTCCATGATTTCAATGTGAGATTGTGTATTTTATCTTTTGGGAAGCCCCACCAAAAATTTTTCTGGATTTGATCAAGAGTCTTGGATACTGATTATTTTGGAATCTGGAAAGTGTTCATGCATAAGAGGGAATGGAGCTTGCCACTGATTTATCAACATTGTGCGCCCTGCTTGTGCTAAGAGTTTTGCTTTCCAACCGTCTAATTTTTGTCTCACTTTATTTAGCAGATCTACATAATTTTCTCTTTTCCTTCTATTAAAAGAAGTTGGGAGGCCCAAGTATTTCATTTTTGCTGAGGAAGCTTTGTAAGGAAGCCAATTTGAGATAGCAGCTTTGTCTTGATTGTTTGCGTTCCTTGTGATAAAAATTGATGACTTTGAGAGGTTTATTTTTTGACCTGACCAGCTTTGGTATTTTTCTAGACATTCTGCTATGGCTTTTGCATTTTTCTCTGAGGCTTTAGTGAAAATGATTGTGTCATCTGCAAAGAGTAAGTGGGAGACTGACGGGCTGTTTCTGCTTAATTTGATCCCTTCGATTTTTTGTTGTGCTTTAGCTCGTAGTATTAACCTTGATAAGGCTTATGTGACTAAAATATAAAGAAAAGACGATATTGGATCTCCTTGTCTTATGCCTTTTTCTGTTTTGAAGAAACCTCTTGGTGAGCCATTAATTGGCACTGAGAACATAGATGTTGATATGCACTCTTTAACCAAATTGATCTAGTTTAAGCTAAATCCTAGGCTATTCATTATTTCAAAAAGGAAATTTCATTCCACTCTGTCAAAAGCCTTTTCCATGTCAAACTTTAAAGCCATCAAGCCTTTTTTCCCAGATTTCTTTTTTAGTAGGTGGAAAAGCTCATGAGCAATCATTGTGTTTTCTTTTATATTCCTTCTTGGGACAAAAGTTGTTTGTAGAGGAGAGATTATTTTGGAAAGCATCTTCTTTAGTCGGTTTGCCATGATTTTGGTAATGATTTTATAGCTGACATTTGTAAGGCTTATTGTGATGACCCGCTTTTATGTGTATTTTCACTGAAGGGATATTTTAATTTAATTAAATATTTTATAGTGCTTTTATTTTAAATTATCGAGTTTTAAATAGATTTTATTGGCTGTTGAATTTAAATTGTGATTTAATTTATTTTGGCTTGTTTTTTGTTTTAAAAATTTAAATAATTGGTTTTTACTAGTTATTTATTTTATTTTAGCTTATTGATGTGTTTAAAATATTTTATTGGTGTTTATTTATTTATTTGATGTAGTGTTAATTTATTTTAATCGTTTTATGTTTTTTTACCGTTTTCGGCTGATCAGTCTTCGGACTTCCAACGTGAGGACTGGACCTCATTAATTTCCTTCATCTTTTCTTTTCCTCTTCTTTTTCTTTTTCTCTTTTTTCTTTTTCTTTTTTTTTTTTTTTTTCCTCTCCTCTCCCGTTCGGCTCTCTCTCTCCCCGCGTCCCTCTCTTTCTCTCTCTCTCCTCACCCACGCCGTAAAGCTCCCACCGCCCAGCCCCGCCGTTCGCCGGCGTCGTGCCCGACGCCACCCCTGCCGGTCGACTCCCCTCCGGCCGGTGATCATCCCCTCCAACTCCCAGCCCCAACCGGCCGGCCGTTTGGCCGGAAAACGCCCAAAAAGCCGCACGGTTTGTGGCTCGATCCGCCGCCGTCGCTCCACCTCCGGCCACCACCTCTTCACCACTTCTTCCCCTACTCCTTGCCGACCTAACCCACCCATCCCCGGCCTCAAACGGTCACCGGAGCGGCTCCCACGAGCTCAACTCCGATTTGCCCTTTTTCCGCCCCTACCGGCGTTTTCGCCGCCACCCACGGCCAAAACTCACTTCCACTAGCTTCATAAACATCTCTAGACCATTCCCTATCAATTTGGTGTCTTGGTTTGTCCCCGGTCAAAAGTGGGTATTTTGCGACCCACGGGAACAGTGCATTTGCACTGTTACGTTGCTTTCGCATCGCCGTTCGCTTCGCGCCGAACCTTCTAAAAATCCTATATAGCGCTGTAAGTATTTTCCAAACGCTACTTTTAGATTTAAATGTATTTTACTCTTTCAATAAATTATTTGGTTGGTTCGCTGATTCCGGACTGAGTCCGAGGAGTTCGGGGGTCGGATGGATGGAGGACGGAGTTGCTTGATTTGTTGTGCTATGGTTGAATTTATTTGTCGAGCATTGAAATTGGCATTTACATGATGCATGCACTTGTATTTTATTTTATTGGAAAAATCATGTTTTATTGGCGTAAATGATTTTTGGGAGTGTGCGTATCACGAGCCCAAGCCGGGATGGGTTATTATCTCGGTGGAGCTCCTCTGGTCACTCGGGAGTGGATAATACTGAGTGACATCCCCTGGGTTGTCGCCGGGCGACGACCGGATCGCACGATACGGTAACGCTGTCGTGTCGACTCCGTGGTCCTTTTAGTGGCGGGGACTAGAGGATGGCCTGGCCAGGTACGCGCGAGTTGGAGGCGCGAGTCTGGGCATCGCTCGTGTAGGTGTCACACGCGTAGACGTTACCTGCGGTGTGGCACAGAGCCAGAGTGTGCGGATGATCCCTAGGGGAGATCATGGTGCATGCATAATTGGTTGGTTTTCATGGTTTTCGGATATGGGCCATTTTCTGGGAAAATGGCGATGGTCTTGTGATCCATTTTCGGGGAAAATGGTGGTTTGGGCCATTATCTGGGATAATGGCGAGGCTTGGTTTTTAAGGTTATGTTTTTAAGCCAAATGGGTTTTTGGCGTGCGTGGAAAATATGATTTATGAGTTTTGGAGCATTGACATTCATTCATACTTGTTGTTTGAGTTTAATATGCTTTTATCTAGTGGTGTTTGGATTTTACTTACCTGCGGCACCATTTTTGGTACCGTAGATTTTGATGCAGCGTTCGAGGAGGAGGAGGAGGCTGAGCCCGAGGATACGGCTCCGCCGGAGTTCTGATTTGAAGTTATGCTTTGTACTTAGTTTTAAAACAATATTTATATCATGTAATATTTTATTATGTGCCTTTGAACCGTTTGTATTTTATTTAAGAAAAAAATAATTCTGGTACTTAGTATTTGACTTTGCTATCCGCTGCGTATCTTCTTGTGCACATTTGTCGCTTGCACACACTTGGCACTCTTCGATAGGGTGGTGACCCGTGATGTCACCATCCGGGCGCCTCGAATTCCCCGTTTTCCGTACGTGGGGATTTTGGGGGCGCCACACTTATAGGATGGTAATGGCTTGGAGAATTTGAACATGGTGATTTTGGAATCAGTGCTATGTTTGTATGGTTCATCTGCTTTAGGAGTTTTCCACTCAGAAAAAAGTTTTGTATAGCCTGAGTAACTTCCACTTTTATGATTTCCCAATAGTGCTTGAAGAAAAGAGCTGTCATACCATCAGTGCCAGGGGCTTTGTTGTTTGGGATTTGTTTGAGAGCACTGAAAATTTCTGATTCATCCGGGATTTTGTTGAGCATGTTGTTTTCTTCTTCTGTAATTTGCTTGTTGAATAACTGGTCCAGTTGTTCAGAAATTTGAGGCTTTGATGAAGTATAAACAGTTTTGAATGGTTTATGAAAGCTGATTCAATAATTAAAGGGTCCATTGACCAATTACCTGGCCCCAATTTGATTGATTCGATAGCATTCCTCATCCGACGAATTGTGGTTGTCAAATGGTAGAACTTCGTGTTGAGATCCGTTGAGGTGAGCCAAGTAATTCGAGATTTTTGCTTCCATAGAATCTCCTCGTTTTCTCTCAGTTTATGGAGTTTGCTCTGCAACTCAATCTCCAATTCTTGATTTCTTGATGTTAACATGTTGCTTTGGACATCTAATAAGTCTTTTCTGTTTGCTGGATGTTGTTCTGAATGCGCCCGAAGTGGTTTTTGTTCCATTTTTTAAAGCTTCTTTTGTTGAGCTGATTTTCTTGCATAGAATGTAAGCATGATTACCTTGAAAATTTGTACTCCAGGTTTCTTGAATTATTAGGTGGCTCAGGGGTTCTCGTGTCCATAATTCTTCAAACTTGAAAGATGGAGCGTTTCGCAAATTTGTTGATGTGTTGAGTAGAATAGGATGGTCGTCAGACGCTGAGGAAGCTAGGTGTTGCAGAGAAGCATCGGGAAAAAGTAGTCTCCATTCCTTATTAACAATGACTCTGTCTAGTCTTTCTTTAATAAGGGCAGCTCCTTGTCTTTTGTTGGTCCAAGTGTATTTTGGTCCTGTAAATCAGACGTCTCTAAGTCCATTGTGATCCATTAGTGTTTTTAAGCCTCTGTTTGGATTGATATGGGCTGGTCGACCCCCATATTTCTCTGTCTGATTTATCAAGTCATTGAAGTCCCCCATGCATGCCCAAGGACCCAGGAAAGTTTGATGTATAGAGTCGAGGTGACTCCAAAATTTTTCTTTTTGATTCAAGTGAGCCAGGATATATACATAAGTAATCAACCAAGGATGGTGTGAAGGATCAGAGTAAACAAGAATTGAGATAGCATTAACATTAATATATACAGGTTCCAGATCAACTCCTGGACGCCATAGCAACAACAAACCCCCTTTTTTACAAACAACAGGAAGATGCACAAAATGATGGAAACCAAGACTATTTACAACAAAAGTAGTGTGGTCATCCGACACTAAGGTTTCCGATAAGAAAATGACATCCGGGTTATGTATCCTAATATTTGCCCTTAAGTTTCTAATCGCCTTGGGGCGGGCGAGCCCTCATAAATTCCAAGCAAAAGTCCTCATGGATTTTTTGGAGGCATGTTGAAGCTTGCCTCATGAGCTGACTTGGACTTTTTCTGGGACTGGATTGCTAGTCTTGTGTACAGGTTCATTTTTTCTTTCCCTTTGGATTTTTTTCCCTTTCCACCCGAACTGGTTTGCATTGCCATTAGAGTGAGTGCTGAAATAGCTTCCTCTGATTGAGACTGAGTTGCACTAGCTTCCTGTTTATTTGACTCAATTTTGTCCATTTTTATCAAGCGTTGTGACTTGTGCTTAGGGGCCTCCTTACCCTCTATTTGATGTTTCCTTTTCAAATGAAGGATGTGGCTGATCTGACCCGTTGGTGGGGGGGTATGGGACGAATTTGAGTCTATTATTATAACCTCGTTGGAGCTGAGTGTAGAGTGTTGTTGAGCTGGTGGATTTTCGGTCAGTGCAGGTACTAATTCAGAGAATTGCTTTACCACATTTGTGAGGATGATTGCTTGTGCTTGAGTTACCTCTTCACTTGGATTATTCTCTCTTGTGATAATCTGTTCTTTTTCTTTCAAAAACAGAGTTATAGATTTCATCTTCATGCTTTGTTGTGTTGACTTTAGAGAAAAACAATTGTTGTGTTGCGGAAGATGGGGAGTTATGGAGAAGAAACTCTGTGATTTTATTTTAGGACTGTCCATGAAGAGTGGACGGGTTTCGGTGTTGCTGAGTTGAGGCTGAGGAGAAAGTCCTTCCAGTTTCGACGTGGAATCAAAAATGGGTTTGACTTGGTCTTCTTTATAACCCTGCATAGCCGAATATACTTTCTTCCACAGTGCTCTCCATGTGGCGTTTTTCCTTGTTGACAGAGACTCTAATGGGAGAGGTTTGATAGAGTATAATAGCTATGAATCTATCAGAGGCTTCGACATTACTCCTTGGGTCAGTAAGGGAACATTACTTTGGTAAGTAAATGGGTTTTCAGACTGGGTGGTTTAGATAACAGTAAAGGGTATAACTCCTGTTGGTGGAGTAATGAATGAAGAAAGACCACTGTAGCTGGACTGAGCATGCAGAGCATTCGAGGATTGAGGAATTGTGAGGAATCTGCTCGTGTCCAATTTCCCATGCAATGAAGATGAAGGAAAGAAATTCCTCAGTTCCAGTTTATCTTCGGACAGTCTATGATCTTCTTTCTTGCAGCTATATGATTGCAGATTTAACATAGATGAAGAGCCTCCGTGTTCTTTCCCAGTTTTGCTGCTGACTTTTTCTAGTTTTTCCCAAATTCCGATTTCCAGTTTAGCATTTGGGATTTTATTTTGTGATGGCATAGATTCTTCTGCTTCCATATTTCCCACTTCATCTTCAGGTTGGTGCGCTGAGGGGTGACTTTGCGGGGAATAATATTCAGCTCTTAAAGCTGGACCAAATCTGATTTTTGATTTTGTTGAAATGGGAAAGCCACAAAATATTTGGGAATATCCTAGTCTACCACATGCATAGCAGAAGTCGGCTAACTTCTTATATTTAAAAGCAATCCAAACTTCTTTGTTTCCTAGTTTCGTTAATGGGAAACCTTTCTTCAATGGCTATGTTACATCAATGTCCGCTTTTACACGGATGAACTTTTGAAAAGACAAGCCATAGATCGGGTCTACTTCAACTTTAATAAGATTTCCTATCACCTTTCCGATGTCCACTGCATTTTCCAAGTTAAAATGATCTAGGGTTAACCCGTGCAACTGAACATTGAAAATTGCCTCATTCAAGCTTATTTCTTCTATGGTTGCCCCAGGTGACCCCATTGTTTTAAGATCATCAAATGACCTTTAAAGTTCCAAGGGCCTTGGTTTTGAACTCTAAGTTTGTCTTGAGGAGTTCTAAATGTAAACATAAATTTGTTTACATCCATGTCTTCAATCAAAAAGTTTTGAATAAATTTCCATGAGGCTTTTATGGATGAATGTATAGCAAATTTGTTCAGGGGTCGATTGGCTCCTAACCTTCCAATCAGAATTTTTTCAGATGATAACTTTGTCGCTTCTGGAGTTGTTTTGAGATGAAGGTCCTGCCATGATAATGCTTCCATCTGATTGATGAGAGCTTCTATGCCCATTTGTTTTAATTTCTGAAGTGAAATTCACAGAGGTGGAAAACTACCTTCACACCACCTTTAGGAGATACACAAAGTCAAGAGGAGCAACAAAGAGTGCGGTAGGGAAGAGAGCATCTCCTAGAAAGGAAAACTCAGGAAAAAAGGCATCTGATAGAGGTAACGGGGGAAGGGGTTTGTTCGGCTTGGAAAGAGAAGCGCCATGGAACAAGACGCAGACCTGTCTACTACTCTTCTATTTGGACATAATGGTCAAGTGGATTCATTCTGTAACACCTCGTCCCTTTAGGGTTTTAAAACTAGAGAAATTGAATGTCACTAACCTTAAAACATTAACATTTTTAGCGTCTGGTATAAAATATCTCATAAACAGCCGAAAATCAGAGTACCTTACTAAAGAAAAACAAACAAAATAGTTATGTGCTTCAAAATACTCAAACTGTAAATAAATAAAAGTTCTCCTTAACGTTTCAAGCCCCGATGTCATCCCTAAACTTCAGTCTATCCTACAACATCCTTATAATTCTCCCACCTAGATTAGGAAAGCATATAAATACAAAAAATGAGTTGAATACTTAGTCATGCAGTATAGGTTTTTCAGTCAAATATTAACATTCTCAAGAAGAATTAACCTCACAGCATACATAACATTAACCTCAAAGCATACATCATTAACCTTATATCCTTAAAAGAAATGATATTTACAGTGTTACAGACTTTGCGTGCTCCCTTTGAAGAAAGTGGATGACTCTAAGATGTATATGAAAAAACTACTATTTTAATAGTGGATCCCACTTTTTTTTTTGAAAATGTAGTACGTGGGTCTTGCATGCTCTAAGACTATATTTAGTATTACTCTATCCTTAATGGCTGTGATACCCTGTTCCTTGGTAAAGAGCCTAGCGAGAATCCAGGGTGCTAGAGATGTTAGTTGGTATGCAACACACCAATATTACTAACTAATCTAGGCCCATAATCATGGATTGAGTACACGGTATGTAGAATAAGTTGCAACAGAATAAGTAAAGTTTATTCACAGACTAATGCTAATTGTACTAAAGATCTAAACTGGTAAAAGGTTCATTCATTATTAATAATAATTACAAGTAATTGTCACTTCTCCAAATACTATTATACAACACCAATTGTTCATCACTCTCATCCGAGTATGACATACTGAACACAATTTGTCACTTGACTAAATAGTACATTTCCACAAGTACAAACAACTAATATCAAAGACAGCCTTCATTTCTATCACTCGCTCGGGTTGGTGTTGGGGGGGGGGGTCGATCCTTCCTCTTTGGGGACCTCCTCTTATACTACATATGCATCAAGACCTACTGTTCCGATAAACGAAATTGGGCCCACAAGACTGTGGGCTAGGAGCCCAATTGGTGACCCATATCCATTGGTTAGCTCCTATAGGACTCATAATGGTATCAAGCCCTCTCTAGTTACGTAAAGTCTTATGACATGTAGTGTGATGACACTTGTAATCATAGCATCGTTTTGTCATCCAAGCCCTGCTATTAGAGCGTCATTTTATCTTCACACTCTTTCGCATATTAGCCATTGCTCATATTTATAGTTTCGAAATTCCTTTCTCACTTCTCGCCTTTCAATTTACCCCCTTTTCCTTTGCTAAAGTGCCTTGTTGTTCTTGTGTCCTTTATCTCCTTTCAAATATTTCATCAACATTATACCTTCCTTCACAACTTTCACTACTTTCCAATGGCTTCTTCCAAAAGTAACCCCTTAGCCTCTTCTCGCGGGGCTGGTTCCTCACATCCCCACAATTCCCCCATTTGTACTGAAGAAACCCACATTAACCATAATAGAGAAGGAGGGAAAGCTCCTCGTTCCATATTTGAGGGCCATCAATCGTCCTCCACTATTTCCCCTGATGAACTAGAGAGTGCAAGGGATAAACTTCAACATTCCAGACTCAGTGACCTTGAGGCTACCTCTTCAGAACCGGAGAGCCATCGATGCTGGAGGTATGACAGTTTCTATTACTTTGTACCTTACTATGTTCACGATGGGGCTTTGTTTACCCTTTGTGTAGCCTGTTTGCGATGTTTTAGACGTCCTGGGGCTTTCTCTAGACCAATTGGTGCCCAATGCTTAGAGAATTTTGATGGCTTGTTGTGTCTTGTGACGGAGGGTGTTGAAGCCTTCGGGTGATGAATACCTTGACCTCACGGCCTGTGAGTTTCTTTTGCTCTATGAGTTTAGGTGTTTGGATGGAAACGTCTGTAGCTTTAGGTCCCATAGTAAAATAATTCAACTAGAGCACAAGTATTCCCACGCCAAGGACTGGCAGAGGAAATTTTTCTTTATCTTTAGTGTTGGTTGGGAATTTCTCACGGATGAGGCCCCAAATCGGGAATTTCCTTTTAGAGCTTGTTGGTCTCCAGTCCTCGACAAGCACAAATGTCCTTCATTTGATGTTTCTAGGGGTTCCCCTCGGGTTGAGGATGCTAAAGAACCATTGACTATGCTTGGCTTGCCCATTGCTTTAACCATCTCAGGTGGAGTTACTCCAAACGTACCTTTTGTTTTCCCAACTATATACCCTGGGAGCGGAAGTAGGGTATCAATCCTCTATTCACCTTTTAGCATTTCTCCCACCAAGTGTAGTGAGCCTTCTTTGACCTTCCCAGAGGAGAATCTTCTCGCTGGTCCTACTCAGGCACCACCTCCTCGAGGCAATGAGGGGAAGGTACTCTCAGGTTAACAGACGAGGCTGCATACGAGGTGTGCCCTCTTGTTTACCCAAGGTCAGTTCAAGATGTTCTTGCCTAAGGGCGCTTCGCTAGTGTTTCCTTTAGGATTCTAGATCCACGGGGTTCCTCCAATTCTCATCCATCTAGCCCTTCATAACCTTCATGTGCTCGCTAAGAGGAGGCAATTCATTCCATCGTTCACCATCTTCGGTGATTGGTAAGTTCCTTCACCTCTAGTTTCTTTTCTTTTCTTTTTTCTTTTCACAAGTTTGTGTATTTTCCTGTAAGGATTTGATTGCCTTGCAGCCAATTTGGTTGAGGACTGTTTGTAACTAGAGGAGGAGAATCAATCTATGTTGTCTTTCATCGGTCAAACCTACTGTGCCATCCGCATTGCTCGCGTCAAGAAGGAACAAATGGTTGGTGAATTGTCTCGAGTCGAGGCTTGTTCTTGCAACCTTGAAGGCAACTTTGCCTCCCTTCGTGTGCTTCGCAGAGATTGGTCAATTTTTCCAAGAAGCAAAGGCAGTCGGGAAGGAACGAGATGAGCTTATCGTTTGCCTTAATGAGACGAAGGCAATCGGGAAAGAACTAGATGAGCTCGCTGTTCACCTTAGCCAAGCAGAGGCGATCAGGAAAGAATGAAATGAGCTCGTCGTTTACCCAAACCAAGTGAAGGCATAAATTCAAGAACTTAAAAATGCTGAATCTAACTATGCTACTTGCTTGGTTGCCACCGAAGATGGACGATGAGAGGCTAGAACCAAGCTGAGCATAGTAGAGGGCAACAAAGTTAGAGCTGAGCGAGAGCTGGCGGAGGTGAAGAAGGAACTTAAGGATCATGACTGCCATTTCTTGTAGCTGAATCAAGTTCTAGAGACTTGTAAAAAATAGTTGTCAAATTCAAAAGCTAAAGTAATGGAGTTGAACGTCGAGTTAGGCTACTCCCAAGGTGAACTTGCTCGTGTACTTCCCCAACTAGCGAGCTTGGGGCCTTGGCTTCAAACTTGGGATCAAACAACTACGTGAGTTTCTTCTCAACAACCCTGAGGCAGACCTCCGCACTTTGAACTGGAAATCCATCAAAGCTAGCTTTGCTACTTACCACGTCTTTAATTCTTTTGGTCATGACACCATGCCCGACGCCTTTCCTCTTTCTCACCCAACTTGAAAATTGTTTCTCTTTAGTTTTCGTGTAAGCAACAAATGAATGACTAATATGTGACTTGTGATATATTTAACTTCCAATTTGGTTTTCAAACGATGTATATGCTGTTTTGTTATCAACTCTGCTGTTGAAATGAAGAAACGCTATTTTGTTAACTTGCCCCCACAACTTCTCTTCCTGGATGGGGATGGAGTAAAAGTTATTTCCTCAAAGTTGATGTTATTTTGCAAATTTATTCCCATGACTTCCCTCCCCAAATTAGGATGGTGAGGAGAGTGTGGCAGGAAAGTCCTTCAATCGCATAACCTCGGTGCTAGCCATAACTGATCTACGCTAATTCCCATC
The DNA here is from genome assembly GCA_011037825.1 of Carya cathayensis. NCBI lineage: Eukaryota > Viridiplantae > Streptophyta > Magnoliopsida > Fagales > Juglandaceae > Carya > Carya cathayensis. The sequence continues at coordinate 2,332,042 of QGSO01000195.1, read as the reverse complement.
TTGGCGAAAGCATCCCAGAATAGGATATCCGCTTAACTTCCATTATCGATCAGTATCCTTCTCATTATATAATTTGCCACTAACATCGTTATCACCAATGCATCATCATGTGGTTAGATGACTCCCTAACAATCCTCATCGCCAAAGGATAATGTAGGGGTGACCTGCATCCGAGGTTGTTTGATAGGCCACTCCAAAATTGTATACTTCTTCATATCTCACCCATCTAGCATATGCTTTCCTCTCGGAGGAGGTTGGACCACATCCAACATATGCTCTAGCTATTGTCCGTATCTCCCTTAGAGGGGATTTATTCAGTCTATGTCCAACCTAGGCCATAGATTTCACAGTTCCTGCAACCTCCTTCTCATTTTTGGTGAATCCCTCTGTCTTGGGCTCTCGCTCCATCGAGGCTTGTGCTCTGGTTTCTAGTCGCCTGTATGCCATGGGGGAGTGGCGTTCTATGCAACCAAGTGCTCTAACTCGCCATTATTCCTCATGTCTTAATTTTCTGCTTTAGAAATTGGAAATCTTCAGTTCTATGCCCATTTGTATTGGGTTATGTGCAGTACTTCTGGGACTATCGCCCATGATCTTCATCATGCCTTGTCTCCTTTGCCTTTTCTCGGCTATGCACACTAGAATAGTGTACATAACCACCATTTTGTCACCTTACATTTCCATCCTGCTTTTGCTCATGTTGATCCCTCCTCGCCTTCTGTCCTCCATCCCAATCCCTCTTCTAGCCTCCCTTCGACACATGTTCCTCCTTCCTCTCCGATCGGGCAGTTAAGGCGATCAATATATCATCAGCGTTGACAAAGTCATTGGCTCGGTCCATGAATTCCTGCAAGGTGAAAGGGGTATTCCTTGCCAATTCGGCCAAGAAGGGACTCCTTGTCCTTATGCCCCCTAAGGAGAGCAACTAGCATGATCTTCTAATCCTGGTTGTTGGCCATTATTCTTTCTTTTGTTCAACTGCGCAAGATACACTTTCAAACTCTGTTCTTCTCTTTGTTTTATCATTAACAAGTATGTTGTCAGCCTTCTATGCCTTCAACTTGCCATAAACTGGGTTAAGAACTGCTGGCCCAACTCCTTAAAACTGTCTATGGATCTTGGCTGCAATGTTCCAAACTATCCTTGAGCTATCCCCCTTAAAGTCAGAGGGAAAGCCCGACACGCGATCTCATCAAGGAACCCTTGGAGTGTCATGTGAGCTATGAAGGTTTCCAAATGCTCCACAGGATCCTTAGATCTATCATATAGGTCTATTGAGGGGACTTTGGATTTTGGCAGTAATGGTACCATCATTATTTCATGTAAAAAGACAGATTGGCGCTGGACAACAACTGATCAACCGAGGAAGACATTCTTATCTTTTTGGCCAACTCCTCATATTTTCCATCAAACTACGTAGATCGTGATGCATCTTCTTTTGTTTTTTCATTCTCCTGGGGGTCTTCCTACCCCAGCACCGTGCGCTTCCATTTCCACTCTATCGCCCTAGCTAGGCGCCGTGTCTTCCCTTGAGGGGTCGTTCTTTGCTCTAAGAACTTTGTTCTCCTTCCGTAGTGACTCTAGTTCGGCAGTAAGTTTCTTCATTACTTCCTCCATCTCTACAAGTTTTCCTTCCATATTTCTCAATGACACCTCTTGATCTCTAGCTGCTTGTGATCGAGTGTTAGTGGGCATGTGAAAAACATGCTGGTTGTAGGACACAAATTAAGATCTCACAGATGATGCCAACTGTTATGGACGTAGTTCACTGCCACTCACACACGATCACCTGCAACCAAAGAGTAGAGTAGCTTGGGGGTTCTGGGGAATGCCTCTTACACCTAAGTAATCGCAATGTAATGCACTCTTTTTAATACCAATGAATCAAACAACCTCTACATATACATACCTGAGTTCTTTGTATATATAGAGCGCATGAGATGTCTGTTATTATGTGATAGTGAAATTATTTGCTATTCAAAATTCAAGTTTTGGGATGAATGACTTATCTGATACTCAAATGATAGCTTTCCTCACCTTATGGACTCTCAAGCAGTTATCCTCTCAGTGGCTAGGATGGATTGGGCCCCTAGAGGTGGGCCAAGTTTCCAGAGGACCATGGGCTAGGAGCCCAATTGGTGACCTAGATCCACTGGTCAACCCGATAGGCCTCATAATGGTTTCGAGCCCTCTCCGTTGGGATAGCCTTAAAGCCATGTTTAAGAATTTACAAAAAAATCAGTAGAAAGAAAATAAAGAAAGAATCGTGAAAGATTATTTCAATATTAGAATATAAAAAGAATAGGGAGTGAGATATATGAATTTTAGGAAAGATGAGTTGTTAAATTAGGGAAAGATGATTTTTGAGTAAATTTTGGCAAATAATTTGTTCACCCCAATTAATGTGGATGCTCTTAAACACCCAAGTTTTATTTGTTTCTTTCTATTACTAATTGTTGTTATTTGTGTTATGCGGTTTTGTGGTGAAAATGATTTTTAAAGAATTGAGGGAAGAAGAAAGGGAACAAGCGGAGAAATGGATGGTTTGTATTCTTTGGTTCAAATTTTTCCGTTCTACTTTTTCATTCTTTTCTGTTTTTGGTTAAATCCAACTTGTGGTTTTTGTTTGTTTCGATATATAGATCGATGCTCAAAACAAATGGGGGGTGAAAGATCACCTTATATATATAGTTTATCTACAGCTTCTGTATATATATACATGTATATAGAACACGAAATGAAATGTGAAAACTTTTTGGATCTGATCTCTGTAGTACTCAATTCTTTCATTCACAAGTACTGAAACGTACATAGTAAATAATTTCCATTAATTTAATATACCACATGACCTTGGGATGAAGGATTATGGTAAATTATAGAGACGATGAGTGGTATTATTCTAATTTTTTTACGAGGACTAATACTGTCCTTTTTTATGATTAATTCTGTCATTGTGCTAGCTTGCAATTAATTAATGGACGTTGATGTTTGTGTACAACTCATAACCTTCCTGCATCATGTCGATCTTGTAATTTTGATTATGCATGTCTCCTTTTGGTGCTGATTAATTTCATGACTACGCACGGGAAACATGCATGCATGGAAGCGAAGACGTGCAACGTACGTCCTATGCTTGGTTTTAAGTTCAATGTGATTATTCTCCAAGCATGAAATGTTGTCTTCGATCCGTACTAATAAATAGATACAAATAAAATAGAAATTAATTATCTTTTACAAACAATTAATTCACCATCTTAAATATTATCATATTCAACAACTTTCGGTTACGAAGAAATGGTCATTTAAATTAATTTATTATTGGAGACCAGCTTAAATACAAAGCTAATTAACTTTTATATTTAATTTAAAATGATCATAATTAAGAGCCTGATAATAGCCTAATGACATATGATCTAGTTCTTAAAATAGAAAACTTGAGTTTAAAACCCTCCATCCCCGTATTAATTCATTTTGTTTAAAAATACTGTGCAGCACTTGTATAATGACGGATTTTCAAATTATTTGGTGCCTGTGAAATAACAAAATTAAATTACAGCATAATTAATTAAAAACCTCTTTTTTTCTCTTTCTAACGGCCTCAAACTAAATCAACAATTTTAATTCAAGATCATAAATGCAAATTTGGAGTCATAGAGCAAGCCGCACTCATTTTGATAAAAGTACATAAATATAAAATTTACATGAAAATGAATTTTTTATAATACATGATCATCTCCCTGCCCTCTTTTTCAAAATAAATAACTGGCGTTTGCACAACTCACGCCATAGTACTGTAGCTATCAATAGTACTCTAAATTCAAGAATCAAGAACAGCTAGCCCTTTCAAAATCCCATGTTTCTGATCATCATGCATATGTCCCGAAGCAGCTTTCATGACCGTTGAGTCTCTCGCATGGCGCGACGTGTAAGAAATCTTCATAGCCGAGAAAACATTAATTAGAAACGCCAATCAAATTTATTACACGTACCCAAATGCCAGCCAAGCTAGATTTTCATAACCTTTCCCTACTGTCATTGCATTTTGCATGCTCTACAACGGTCACCTATACACCTCACCAGCCTCTCTTTATATATTTATCTATCCCTCGCTCATCCGCCCTCATTCTTATCGCACCTCTCTTTCTCTCTCTCATTGTAGTCACAATTTGCTTGCTGATCTTGTAATTTGAGTGATTCTAGTTTGAGGGTCTTGTAAAATGGAGTCTATGAGAACAAGATTTCTAATTGGGTTCCTGTTTGTGATACTGCTGTCGTTTCTTAGCTCGTCTCAAGCTTACACATTCTTCGTTGGTGGCAAAGATGGCTGGGTTTTAAACCCTCCTGAGAACTACAATCACTGGGCTGAAAGAAATAGGTTTCAAGTCAACGATACTCTCTGTAATTAATCTCCTCTCTTTCCCCATATATATCTTATCTGCATCAATAATTTTTTGTTTCCTGACACTGTTTTATCTTACTTTTGAGCTCTGCGTTCTGAACATTCAGTGTTTCTTTTTTTGGCACGTGCAGTTTTCAAATACAAGAAAGGATCTGATTCAGTCTTGGTCGTCACAAAGGACCGTTACCATTCATGCGACAACACGAATCCTATACAGTCTTTCACAGAAGGCGACTCAGTCTTCAAGTTTGATCGTTCCGGCCCATTTTACTTCATCTCCGGCAAAGGTGACCACTGCCAAAAGGGTCAGAAACTCGTCGTCGTCGTCTTGGCCGTGCGGAACAAAACTCGCCACGCTCCTCCGCCTTCTCCTTCTCCTTCTCCGGCCGCTGACACTCCAACATTGCCTCCTACGGCACCAACCCCGGAAGGTGAGTCATCGCGTAGTGGGGCTCCAGCGCCTGATCAGAGTCCGTCAGATATTCGGGATGCTCCGGCACCACTTCCATCGGGAAAATCTGGTGCAGTAGCAGGTCGTAGAGTTTTTTCAGTTGGGTTGGCTTTGGTTATCAGTATTGGTGTGAATGTTGTTTTGAGAAGCTTTGTCATGTGAATCGTGTAGAGGCTATATATAATATAATTATTGGAGTCACAGAAGCAATCTGACTTTGTTTGGATGTTCAATGTCGCATTATTTTCAGTACTGATGATCTTCTGGGTAAGATCATAAATGTTATTCTCTCCCAGTAATTCAGTTTTAGATTTCCATTATTAGTCTTTTAGAACGTAAGTGCCTGTCTTCTTTTATCTCCTATGGAGACAGTTTACATTTTCTTTTATCTTATTTTATCTGCTTTTATCTCCTGTTTCGCTATATAATCAACATATATACACTCCATCTTTTGGTAAACTGATCATGACAAACTTCATTCATATTAACAAGTTATTCTCTCTGAAAAATAATACAGATTACACTCTCATCTTGTAATTTCATTCTTATTTCACTAGCATATATATTAATAATGTAGTATTGTTTATTATTTTTTTGAGTTCCTTTAATTTTCTGAAAAATAAGAGATTATAAAGATAATAGAAAGTGTCACATGATTTACAAAGTAGCATAAAAATAAGATAGGTGTACCACATGATTTACAAATTAATTGTATATGGTATGTATTCTGAATACAAAATCCTCACCAGTATGGATCGATCTAATTAGTTGTTAGATGAAAACGGATTTTTGCGACCAAAATTTTATTACAAAAATGATCATTTCAAAACAAGTAGGACTAATATCTTATAGGACTAGTATAATATGTGTGGAGCTGGGAAAATCTAGTTTTCAAGAATCTTTCATATATTATAAGAAATTAATTAATGAGATTTTTTTGAGGTTTTCAAGATTTCGTTTGCTTGATTTCAGGCATAAGACTATGTACGTAGTATGTGCACCTTTCTCACAAATGTTTTATTAATCGAACAAAGAGATCAGAACACTTTGAGAAGGTTTGCATATATTATTCTTTATATATATATATATATATATATATTTTTCTAAATATTTACATGACAAAGAATGGAATTTTCTATTCATCCGGGTTTATACAATTTTAATTTTATTAATCAAAGTCCATTGTACAATAATTAATGCATTTGATCTTCTGTGTCTCTTTTCCCAATTTCTTATATGATTGATCAGTAAATTTTTTGTTTTGCTCAATGAACTTTTTAATTAATTTTCTCATTTCCTATATTAATGCAATATTTCGTGACCTAGCTAGCATGAATTGATTATTGCTAGCTAGCTAGCTGAATATATAACAATTAATTAAGCTAGCTCAATTAACGTGAAAGATTTTCTCTTGAACTCAGTTCGAAGAGGCTCAGAGTGGTTTACTTCTGGCATTTAAGATACAAGTTACGTGCATGGCTGAAGAACTGTCTAGTCTCTATGAGGGCCTCCATCTCACAGAGGAGGAGAAACAAGAAGTCTCCATACCTTTAGAGGAAGTCCTTATCTCCATCGAAAAAAGCAAGAAATGCTTGGCTGCCCTCGTTGTAGTAGAAAAAGAAGTTAACAGGGGAGCTTTTCAGGCTACTATGAGCAAAGCATGGAAAGTTGAGGGCCAGACCTCTTTTAGGAACCTTGGTTCAAACAGATTTTTAGTTGAGTTTCAAAGCTCAAAGGAGAAGGAACGAGTACTAGCGGCTAGACCCTGGTCTTTTGACAGATCCTTGGTTTGTTTGTTTAACTGTGAAGGCTGCGTGACTCCTAAGAATATAGTCTTCAACGAAGAACCTTTCTGGATATAACTACATGATCTGCCTTTTGCTAGTATGAATAAAACCATGGGAGAAAGGTTAGGTGGTGCTGCAGGCACAGTGCTATCGGTGGATGTAGATGCTAGTGGTATGGCATGGGGCAGTTTCCTCAGAGTTAAAGTTCTTATTAACATACTTAAACCCCTCACTCGTGGTAGGTTTATCATATTGGGAGAGAAACGATTCTGGATTCCTTTCAAATATGAAAGGCTTCCCTTGTTCTGCTTCCATTGTGGTGTCATTAAACACACTGGATCCTATTGTCCAAAATCACCTTTGAGGGGTAAAAGTCATGAAGGAACCTTTTCTCAATATGGTTCCTGGATGAGGGCAAGCGCCCAGCTGAGAAGCTTCCAATCGTTTAGCAGGAAAGAGGGTGAATACGAAAACTCCAGTAATTGGTGCCAAACCAAACCTGAGGACAGTAGACACGGAGAAGGTGGGATGGGACAGAATGTCTCTGGGACTCTCAATACAGATTTTGAGCAAGCCGACCTTGGAAGCTCTGACAACTACCAGCTGAGGGGACCTCTACATGGAAAAGGCAAACGGAACAGCACCAAGGGTCATACAGGCTTTCCTCTTCAGGGAAGCTCTGATCGCCTCGAGACCACCCCTCTGACTGATGGGCACTCTAAGGATACTCTGATTTCTAAAGGGACTCTGTCTAATCTCAGTCCTCCTTCGGCTCCAAATGGACCTGCTAACTCTAGTCTTCCCAAAGACCCTGACCAGGTTAGTTCCCCTTCACATAACTCCCCCATGAAACAACCCATCACTGGCTTATCAAAAGGGCCAACATGGAAGAGAAGAGCAAGAGGCTTGGGCTTCGAAACTCTTGGCCCACCTAACACTATCATGGTTGAAACTACAGCCCCAAAACAAAAGAAAAGGTCTGGTGTAGACCTTATGGAACCCATCATGACAAGGAAAAGAGCAAAACAAGCTAGAATGGCAGTGGCTGGTGTCCAGCCCTGCCAGTCCCCATGAAACACCTAGCCTGGAACTGCCGAGGGCATGGGAACCCTCGGACAGTTCGTGAGCTTCACCTAATGGTGAAGGAAAAGAGCCCTAAAATAGTATTTCTATGTGAAACCAAATGCAACAGGAGTAGGATTGAAAACATCCGGGACATTCTGCAGTTTGACCATTGTTTCTCTGTCGACAGTATTGGTAGGAGTGGAGGCTTAGCCTTTCTGTGGAAGCAAGAAATTAATGCTAATCTGGACTCATACTCTAACCACCATATCTCAATTTCTATAACATCTGACTTCCTTAAGAGGAAATGGACTCTAACAGGGTTCTATGGGCAACCTGCATCCTCTAGAAGAAATGAAAGCTGGGACCTTCTTAGACTTATTCAGTCCAAAATCCATAATCCTTGGCTTTGCATGGGGGACTTTAATGAAATTTTGTATCAGGATGAACAATTTGGGCCCTCTACCCGTCCCTTTAAACAAATGGAGGACTTTAGATTAGCTCTGGAGGATACTGGTCTTATAGATATTGGTTCTATAGGCTCAAAGTTCACATGGAGTAACAAGAGAACTGGCTCATATTTCACTAAGGTTGTGCTTGGCCACTAAGAATTCTCAGATGAGAATTTTGAGTTTTAAGATAAAATATTAAAATATTATATTTTAATATTATTATTGTTTTGAAATTTGAAAAAGTTAAGAAAAAGTTGAATTATTTATTATATTTTGTATGGGGATTTGAGAAAGTTGTAATGATGAGATGAGAATTTTGATTTTAAGATGAAAATTTCTAATAGCCAAGCACATCCTAAGTGTCAGCTTGATAGGGCCTTAGTTAATGATAAATGGCTAAACCTTTTTGAAGTAAACCAGGTTTTTGTCCTACCAGGTATATGCTCAGACCACAATCCTTTACTCATCCAGAGTTTGATACCAACTCAAGTGACAGGCTACAAACAGAAGGTTTTTAGATATGAAGTAGCTTGGGGACATAAAGAGGAGTGTGCAGAAATTATAAAAAGTGCTTGGATGCAGGGATACCACCGGGGGTCTAAACTAGATATTGCTCGAAAAGGTTTAAAGACCTACAGGGATAAAGTGAGGGTGTGGAGCAAAGAAGCCTTCAGAAACCAGAAAAGGCTTCTCAGGCAACAGATAGAAAAGATTAGAGTCTTATAGGATTCTAATACTGGCCAATTCACCAGTCAAATCAATTCCCTACAGAAAGAAGTGGATGGCTACCTTGAAGAAGAAGATTTGAAATGGAGGCAAAGAGCCAAGCAAAAATGGCTTCAAGATGGTGATAGAAACACAAAATTCTTCCACAAGAGTGCTTCTCTCAGGAAAAAAGTGAACTCTATCAAACAAATTAAAAGTGAAGATGGTATTTTAGCTTCCAGCAAAGAAGATATAGCCAGGACTTTCGAGGACTACTTCCAAAACTTGTTCTCCTCTTCCTACCCGAGGAATATAGAGGCTGCTCTCCACTCCTTTCGTCCCTCAGTTTCTGAAGAAATGAACAGTTCCCTTTCTAAGCCTTTTTCTGCTCAGGAAGTGGAAATAGCCATCAAAGCCATGAATCCTCTCGGATCTCCTGGCCCAGATGGTTTCCCAGCAGTTTTTTTATCACCAACATTGGTCCAGCATTGGAAATGAAGTAACAACAGCAGTCCTTGAAGCACTTAACACAAGAAAAGGATTTCAAGAGATCAATCAGACTTTCATTGCTCTGATACCCAAGAAAAAGTGTCCTCAGCTTGTAACAGACTTTAGACCCATCAGCCTTTGCAATGTTTTCTATAAAATCATTGCCAAAGTGATTGCTAATAGACTCAAATATATTCTGCCCAATCTCATCTCCCCCACTCAGAGTGCTGATAATGTGATTGTGGCTTATGAACTGCTGCACTCTATGCAAACCAGATTGAAAGGGAGACACAATGGATTTATGGCCCTTAAGCTTGATATGAGCAAGGCTTATGACCGGATTGAGTGGGAGTTTCTGAGTAGGATGATGCTTAAGATGAGTTTTGAGAGCAAATGGGTGAAACTAATTATGCAGTGTGTTTCCACTATCAGCTACTCCCTTCTAATCAATGGTGTCCCCCAAACTTCCTTCTCCCTCACTAGAGGAATCAGACAAGGGGACCCTCTATCCCCATACCTGTTTATTATCTGCTCTGAATTTCTAAGTCACAGCCTTAACCAAGCTGAAGTGCAGGGCCTCATATCAGGAATCCCAGCTGCTCGAGGGGCTCTACATGTAAACCATCTTTTCTTTGCTGATGATAGCTTAGTTTTCTGCAGATCTAATCCATCTGAATGGAGTAAAGTGCAAGAGATACTGAGCAACTATGAACAAGTCTCGGGGCAAAGGCTTAATCTTGACAAATCCTCTATTTATTTCAGCAGTAATACTAAGATTGATACTCAACATGCCATCCTTCAGCTTGCAGGAATGAAAGCTTCAGGATCCTTTGAGACTTACCTGGGCCTTCCTTCCTATGTGGGAAAAAATAAAACCAAAGCCTTTAACTCAGTGCTGGATAAGATCAAAGCTGAAATGGCCAACTGGAAAATTAAGATGTTGTCTCAGGCTGGTAAAGAAACTTTACTAAAAGCTGTCTTGCAATCCATTCCCACCTATAGTATGGGAATATTCAAATTTCCCAAAACCATCCTCAAGAGAGTCAACCAACTTCTACAATCCTTTTGGTGGGGTAGAACAGACAGAGCTCCTAAAACGCATTGGTTGAGCTGGCAAACTCTAGGGAAATCAAAACAAAATGGAGGTTTGGGCCTTAGGGACTTTGAACTTTTCAACTTAGCTCTTCTTGCTAAACAAGGGTGGAGGGTGATACAATCTCCCCTTTCACTTGTAGCTCAGGTTCTCAAAGCTAAATACTTCCCCTCCTCAGACTTCCTCTCAGCCAAATGCAAACCAAACGACTCCTATGTGTGGAAAAGTTTCTTCTCAGCAAGGCCAGTCCTGAAAGAAGGACTTCTTTAGAAAGTGGGTAATGGGAGTAACATTAGAATCTGGAAGGACAGATGGATTCCTAGGCCCTCATCCTTTCAAGTGCAGTCACCTGTCAATCTCCTGGAGGCAGATGTTGTAGTCTCTGATCTCATTAATCCAACATCTATGCAGTGGGATCTTCCCCTTATCTATGCAATCTTTACAGAGGCAGAAGCAACCATCATTAGAAAGATTCATATTAGTCCATGCAGAAGCTAGGATATACTGTCTTGGAGATGCTAAGCCAATGGCAAGTTCTCTGTAAGAAGTGCTTATTATCTACAAGGCTCAATCAAAGAGAATAGAAGGGGACAATCCTCAAACCAGACCTCTACATCAAGCTTCTGGAATCATATTTGGAGTATCAAGGCAACTCAAGCTACGAAATCCTTTCTCTGGAGAGCAGCAACTGAATCCCTTGCCACAAACCTCAATTTGTACAGAAGGAAAATGATTGACTCTCCTCTTTGTCCAATATGCTCCCTTGAGCCTGAATCTATCTCTCATGCCATCTGGTCCTGTAATGTAGCCCAAGAAGTGTGGTCTATGAGCTCTAGAAGAATTCAAAAGCTGAACATCCATGCAGGCTCTTTCAAGGAAATTCTGCTGCCTATTTTGGCACAGCTCCTTCCCTTGGAAATTAGTGAAGTTGCCGTCACGGCTAAAGCTATCTGGCATAGAAGAAATACCTGGCTTTTTGAGCAACAGTTCCACTCCCCTTCCCAAGTCTCTAAGCAGGTCAACAACCAGATGAACTCTATTAAATCCTGGCTAGAGGGTGAACCACAACAGGTAAAGTCTTGTAGGCCTCGAAGCACCAAATGGTCTGCCCCCCCACCACATATCTTCAAAGCCAATTGGGATGCAGCCATTGATAAGGATAATTCTAAACTAGGCATTGGAGTGGCTATTAGGGACTCGGATGGTTTCTTTGTTGCGACACTTTGTTCCTCCATGGATCTGGACCCTGATCCACTATTAGGTGAGCAGTAGCTGCTCGAAGAGCTACCTCCCTCTGTGCTGAATTGGGACTAAATGAGATTATTCTTGAAGGAGATTCACTGGGAGTAGTTAAAGCTATCCAACATAGAGAAGACAGCTGGAGCTCCAGTGGCATTATCATTAAGGATATTAAGCTTATGCTTTCTAAAACACGGTGCTGGTCAATCCATTATGTGCCTAGGGAACCAATGTAATTGCTCCTCACTTGGCTAAGTTTGGCCTTACTTGCTCTGAAGATTGTACCCTGATTGAGGACTATCCTCCGTGTATTCAACATTTGCTCTAATGGTTGAATTTTCGATCCTTTAAAAAAAAATTAACGTGAAAGCTGACTTTGACTCTTGCACTTTAATTATGCAGTAGTACTCCTCAATTAATGTCTCCGTGGACGTGAGATCATGTGATGGTGCTCTTTTGGCTGGTTTCCTTGTCTATCAAGAGAGCAAATATATCAATGTGTACCCATGTAAACATCGTAGAAATTAACAAACTACATTGGCAATGTTGGTAGCTAGCTAGTAGAACCGGCCACCTAATAATTAGGGTAAAACTCCACCTAGTAGGAAGTAATGGAGTACTGATGAATTAAGCGACATGAATATTACAATCAAAATGGAGTGATCAGTCTCTCAATGATTCCGTTTCGATAACTACGGTTGGTCGGAACAAATGAGTTTTCTAATGACTTTTTCTGACGAGACTAGTATTGGAAAAAAATCATTTTGCCGTACAAAGTATGATATCATTTAGTTGTGTATAGTGGGAAAAAAGTATTTCTCACAAAATGGTTTAGCTGCAAATACTACTTCCGACAAAATGTTTGGTCCAAATGTATATTTGCAAAGATATAAGATCGCCGAAAGGAATCATTTTCCTCTATATTCACAGCATATACTAAAATATTTCAGAAAAAAATGTAAAAGCAAGAAAATGAGACTGAGCCAAAAATATTTAAAAGAAATGCTCTAATATAAACTAAAAAATTATATACAAACCCTGAAGATCCAAATTCACACTCATATAGCAATGTCCAAAAAACAAGTAAATCCGTACTACCATGTTCACCGACTCAAACATCATCAAAATAACAGAAAATAAGAAACCTAAATGACACATTAATTACATAAATTAAAGACCACAATAGAAGAATGATCTTTTAAAAAATATGAAGGTGCTTGTGATCTTAAAGGACTATATATTCCCCTATCGATTGGTCATGCCCTAACCTTGAACAAATGAGCTTATCCCAATGAAGAAGTAAGTTACCTTGACCAATTAAACTACGCAAATGGCGAAAATCTATGATGTCGATAAAAATCTTACCAAGAATATGACAAGCAAAAGGAATGACGTTTGGTCAACAAAATTTCCCTAGCTGATATATATATATATATCTTTCTCTCTTTTAATAGGACGGTACTCCAATTTTATTAAATGTTTTCACTTATGGCGGAGAAAAACCGTAGTTACAACTGGATACTTGGGATTGGGTTACATATAATCCTAAAATCCAAAACCAGGTGTCAAAATGAAATGCAATAATACAAATAAAAGAAACAACTAACCATAATACACAAAGAACACACGTCAAATGAAAACACAAAAGGGCATGCTTAACAAAACCTGCAATCAAAGCAAGACAAAGTAATAACAAATTTGTAGAAGTCATGTTATCGATGTTGTATAACTTGTAAACCTCCTCGATCCATTCGAATAGCTCCCTTAATTACTTTTGGAAGATTGTCTCTAGTATTGAATAACAACTATGTACCTCTAGTGCCCAATTTAGCTAATCCATATGCAACATGGTTTGTTTCCTTAAAAGAATGATCAAGATGTATCACCATTGAATGAGCCATCTCTCTAGCCTCTTTCCAGTATCTCTGACTATCCCAAGGAACTTGCCTACCTTTCTCCCACCAATTAACCACTAGCTTAGAATCCATTTCAACCTCTATGTGATTAATATTCATTTTCGCACACAAACTAAGACCATCAACTAGGGCTCTTATCTCCGCAAAATTGTTAGAATTAATACCATAGAACCAGGAAAAGGCAAAAAGCATATGATCATTCTCCCTCCACCTCCACTTCGACCTGGATTACCAAGGCTACTGACATCAATGTTAAGTTTAGCAAGTCCCTTAGTTGGGCGCATCCACTTCAATATCTGCATAGACTTTGTCTGAGCATATTCATTAAACTGAGTGGTTGTAAACTCATCCCATTTGAGCATTTGGTGAAGGGCTTATACATTTTTGTATTCATGAGTTGAGCCAAAAAACTCTTGATTTTGTAGCACACTTGCTCTCTAGTTTGACTAACCCGCTCCATTCTAACTTTACATCTATACAACCATAGGAACTAGCTTACTAATGAAGGGAGAATGCTAGTTGCAATGTTGATTTGCGAAATCACTTGAGCCTTGGAGAACCATTGTTGTATTTTACCATGCCATGTATTGGTAGATACAAGATTCAGATCTAGTGCTACCTCAAAATACTTCCAAACAATGGTTGGAATCTCTCCTAAAAATAACGAATGATTTAAACATTCCTAATCAGCCTCTTGACAACATTCACATTTAGAAGCAATAGAAATATGCAACTTCATAATATTATGGTCAAAAGTCAAACCGTTAAACATACCTAATGCATGACATGGTTTCAGCTGCCATGTTGAGTAACCATTTACCAGAAGACATGGCGGGACTCTAGTACATCTCATGCATGGTGCCTAAAATCACGACATCAAAGAGCTTTCCTAATTCTAATTGCTATGATTTCCATTGATTTATGCTAGTTTGTTTGTTTCCTTTTTGCAAGTTATTTCCTTATAGAAATGTCCACTATCTTTTCATGAATTTTATATATTCGGCTGTCATTGTAATGGGATGAACATTGAAAGATAAAAAGAAAGGTTGAATATTATTTTCTAGCAATTTTTGTCTGAACAAAAGACACAGTTCTTCCATTTTACTCTGTTTTACATTTTTCGCTACGCCATTTTGGCATCAGAGCAAGGCTTTACCTGGCTTGATGGCGAGAGACAATACCAACGAGGAGGAACGTGGCATGCAGGCTGTTTGGGCAGCCGTTAATGCTCAAGAACAGAGGAACCAACAACGCTTCGAAGGAATTGAGCGTATGTTGCGAGAAATCCAGACAGCCATCACAGGTGTTCATGTTGGCGAGAATGAAAATAGAGATGGGGAGGGCCCAAACCATCCAGGAGGATATCGCAATTTTGCGCATCGACGGAGGAACCAAGCACCAAATGACAACAACAACAACAATTTTAGAATCATGGAAACCATCTAGGAGGGGTTTGCTCATGGAAACCATGAGGCCAGGAGGGTTCCGGACAACAACAACAATTTTAGAATCAAGATTGACTTGCCTTGTTTTAATGGGCACCTTCATGTTGAGAATTTTCTCGATTGGATGCTCGAGGTAGAAAATTTCTTTGATTATATGCAGATCCCCGAAGCACAACAAGTGAAGTTAGTCGCTTACATGTTACATGGTGGTGCTTCGGCTTGGTGGGAACAGTTGCAAAACAACAGGAGGCGTCAAGGCAAGCAACGACTGAGAGTTTGGCCCAAAATGAAGCAATTGATGAGGGCTAGATTTCTTCCACCTGACTACGAGCAAATTCTATATCAGCAATACCAAAACTGCAAGCAAGGGGCGCAGACTGTGAGCGATTATACGGAAGAATTTTATCGATTGAATGAATGTAACAATCTATCCAAAATTGAAGGAGAACAGATTGCAAGGTACACGGGGGGTTGCTCGTAGCCATACGAGACAAAGTAGCACTACACACCGCATGGTCTCTATCAAAAGCTGTAAATCTTGCTATGAAGATCAAGATGCAGCTGGCCAGGCCACCACCAAGGATACAAAACCCACCACCTCAAGCAAGGTCTGTGGCGCAACCTTCACAACCCAACGATACACGTCCACTTCCATTTAGTAAGTTCCAAAAGGGGAGAGTCGCACTCAACATGCCAAAACTCCAGTTAACAAGGAAGGGGGAAGCAACAATCCCTACACACGGCCTATGACTGGAAAATGTTTTCTGTGTAATCAACCTGGACATCGATCTAATGAATGTTCCACGCGCCGTTTGGTCCATGTGATCGAAGAAGGAGATGAAGAACCGAGGGATGGAGAAAGCAGCGATGATGATGTTGTTGAAGAGTTTGTTGAAGGCAACAAAGGAGACCCTATAAGCTGTGTCATTCAACGGATTCTGCTGTCACCAAAGGTGGAAGAGAAAAATCAACGGCATTCTATCTTTAAGACACGTTGCACTGTCAAAAATAAAATGTGCAATGTAATTATAGATAGTGGGAGTTGTGAAAATATAGTGTCCAAGGCCTTTGTGAAGGCACTCGAATTGAAGACTGACAAACATCCACGCCCGTATAAGATTAGCTGGATCCGAAAGGGGGCTGAAACCAGTGTTAGTAGTGTTTGTTGTGTCTTATTTTCCATTGGAAAGCACTACAAAGATGAGGTCGTGTGTGATGTTGTGGACATGGACGCCTGCCACATCCTACTTGGGCGACCGTGGCAGTTCGACGTGAATGCCACCTATAGAAGACGTGATAACATGTATTCCTTTTGGTGGAGGGATAGAAAAATTGTATTGATGCCTTCTGGAGATAAGGTCCCTACCTCACAACAGACTGAAGACAAGAACGCCCTCCTCACCCTCAGTGAAGCTCGGTTCTTGGAGGAAGCCAAAGAGACTAGTGAAATATGGACCTTGGTAGTAAAGGGAAAAGAAATTGACGTAGACCTTACAATACCCCCACAAGTCCAATATATTTTGACAGAATTCACAAACATTACGCCCCAAGAATTGCCTGATGGACTACCGCCTATGCGAGACATACAACACCATATTGATTTAATTCCTGGAGCCAGCTTACCGAACCTGCCACACTACCGGATGAGCCCAGCTGAATATGAGAATTTACAAGGCCAAGTGGAGACACTTCTTCACAAAGGATTAATTAGAGAAAGCATGAGCTCGTGCGCGGTACCTGCATTAATCACACCAAAGAAAGATGGAAGTTGGCGGATGTTCGTAGATAGTCGCGCCATCAACAAGATAACGGTAAAATACCGTTTCCCCATTCCTCGACTAACTGATTTGTTAGACATGCTTGCAGGGTCTAAAATCTTTTCAAAGGTTGATTTATGGAGCGGGTACCACCAAATAAGGATTCGGCCAGGTGATGAATGGAATATGGCTTTCAAAACCAAAGAAGGCCTATATGAGTGGCTAGTAATGCCGTTTGGTCTCTCTAACGCACCAAGCACTTTCATGCGCATCACGCACCAAGTCCTCAAGCCCTTCATTGGAAAATTTGTAGTGGTCTATTTTGACGATATTCTCATTTACAGCCATAATGAGAATGATCATTTGAGCCATCTCAGAGAGGTTTTATCCACTCTCTCCCAGCATAAGTTATTCATCAACCTGAAGAAGTGCCACTTTTTGAGTAGCAGGTTGATGTTTCTCGGGTTTGTGGTGAGCGCCGAAGGGATACACATGGATGAAGAGAAAGTTCGTGCAATCCGTGAGTGCCCCACCCCGACCACCGTTGCCCAAGTCCACAGCTTCCATGGCTTGGCTACTTTCTACCGTAGGTTCGTACGAAATTTTAGTTCTTTGACAGCCCCAATTATAGAGTGCATGAAAAAGGGACGATTTACATGGGGGCAAGAACAAGTGGAAAGTTTCAACGCCATCAAAGAAAAATAGTCAACCGCTCTGGTGTTAGCCCTTCCCAGTTTTGACAAGCTCTTTGTGGTTGAGTGTGATGTATCCATTGTTGGCATTGACGCTGTCCTAGTCCAAGAGGGCCATCCATTGGATTTTTTCAGTGAAAAACTAAATGAAGTGAGATGCAAATGGACCACATATGAGCTGGAGTTCTATGCAGTTATACGAGCTTTGAGTGTAACAGCCCACTAGAAATTCAATGGTAGAATTTTTATAGACTTGAAGAACCTAGTGAAAACTCCGTAAGTTTTCACGAATCAGCTAATCGCAAAGGTTTTAGTCTGTCAACATAATCAGTGTTATTACTCATTAAGGTGCCAGAAATGCTATTTTAATTGTTTGAGGTAGTTAGAAGTGTCAGAATATGTTATGGTCTAAGCCACTAGACTCAGTTGAATATTTAAGATTTTATAGCGCAATAACCTATTTTCATAATTTCGAACGAGACGACTGTTCGAAACTGTGAATTTATTTATAGGGGCACTTCAGGATTGAGTTTTGGTAAACGGTTTTTACTGTAGGTTAATATGAATATTTAGAATTTTTCAGTACTAAGTTTATTACGCTTTTTTGGAGTAAATAGTAACCTCGATAAGCATACTAAGTGTAGTGTTTTCAAAATCACAGTGTGAAATGTCCAAATTAGGTTAGAGAAGTTTTATTTAGACACTTGACAAGATCTTAGCCCCAAATAGTGAATAGTATTAGACACTTGGCACAAAGAGGAACCATCAGATGGATTTGTGAAGGAAATCAAGGTGTGAGATCATGCCACCTAAGCAAAACCCTTTTCATCTGATCAACCTTTTGAGCCAGATCAAAGAGGGTTTCAAACCTAGTGAAACCCTAAATGGTTGGAAACCAATTGAAACTCCAAAAACTTGGTTGAAACCGAAACCCTAAACGGCTTCCCCAAACCCTAAAGTTGGCCTTCAAACCCTTTTTTATCCAATTTCTAGCATTGTGTTTAATCACTTGATTAAATCACTTCCACATGCTATTAATTTCTCAAATCCTTGTTATGACATCATTATCCAACCTTTTAAACCTTGGAAAGTTGATTGGGCCAAGAAAAATTGGATTTGGGTTTGATAGCATCTCAAACCCTAACCAAACCCCCTTTAAACCCCAAATTGAAGCCCACTTGGTTGAGGCCCACCAAGGCCCACGAATTTGGCCACCTTGGCAAAGCTTATTGAAGAAGTTTCCTCCCCCACATGGCACACCATTCACTGCCCTTGGCTACACCCAATAGTGCCTTGATGAGATGGAGAAACCCACCCCATCAACCTCCATACCTCACAGCTTCTGCAGGCAGTCCTTTCCCCTCTCCATTCTCCACTTTATGTCACATAGCTACCTCCAATAAATGGTCATTCAAGTCCATATCTTCCCCTTCCAGAAGTATAGAGTTGTTCAAGACACACTTCTTTCCTTTTAATCACTTCTTCACCCCGTTCTTAGAGAGAAACCCAAAAGAGATCTTTGAGGTAGAGTTCTGGGTCTTTTTGCGTGGAGATTTTTGACCCTTTGTAAGTATTTTCACATGGTGAATTCTTCATAAAAATTGTTTCTGTTTGAGTATTGTTTCCGTAGATATATTATTTGTATCATTCCATGGTCATTTGGTTGGTCAAAAGTATTTTTAACCATGTAAAGGTCATTCTATTCGTGAATCTGGAGAGTATGTTATGTTTTGGAGTTTTTTACCAAGTTAATGGACATATCTTGGTCCGAAAATTTTATGGAGTTTTTTTAGCATTTTTTTAAGAGTTTTCATTGAGGTTTTGTTGCATGGCTAAAGCTTTTGATGATATATTTTCTTAGATCTAGAAACTTGAAAACTAGAAGTGGCAAAACAGTTTTTATTAGGAGAAAGTTTGAATATTTCGAGGTTTGATCTTACTCTAAAGGTTTTGATATTTTTATATGATGATCCTAAGTCTCTTATTTTCATGTTATGATGTTATTTTGAAGATATTTAGTATTAGTTTCAAAGATATGATTTTTCTATGCAAGAGGATTTCGGTTAGGCCTATGATTTGATGTTTTTGGATTAGATCCATGTTTTATTGATTTTTAGCCATGTGATTTTAAGTTTGATGGTTGGATACTATTTAAGACACATTCTTAAACCATGTGATGCTTTATTTCGAAGATCTCACCATCTTCAGCCATTGATAAAGAGATTTATCAAAGCTAGTTGAGGAAAAAGTTTCTGTTTTTGGACTAAGTGTAAAACCAAAAACTCCAAGCGTTATTTTATGATTTTGGTGACTTTAGTTTGATGATTTAAAGCATGGTTTAACTTAGGATGATGTTATGAATATGTTAGAATTAATATTTGATTTTTGGAATTCTTGGAGATGTTTTGATTTAGGGTCAAAACTTGTGATTCGAGTGTTTTGATCTTTTTACAAAAAAATTTTGGTGTTGATTATTAGCTTTTTCTAAATGGATATTTTAAGTATGGTTTTAAACTAAGGATTGGAAGATGTTTGTTGCAAAATTTTGGTTTAAGCATGAGTTTTAAAGAGAAATGACCTATGGATGTTTCGGCCATAATGTGTTTTCTATAGTTGTGTTTTTTTTTTAAATTTTTCTAAGTTGATATTTAAGTTTATGACAAAATTTGTATGAGGAATGTAAATTTTGAAAATTTTTGGAATTAGGATGTGAAATCCTTAAGTTATGAGTAAAATGATCATTTTCCTACATGTAGAGGGTAAAATGGTAATTTTACCTTAAGTTAGCTTGTTTTCATGTTTCTAATTGTTAGTAATTAAATTTCTAACTTTTAAAATACCCTCTTACAGTTCATCGTGTTTCGCACTTTATTCTCATAGAACACGACAATCGAGGTTAGTTAGCTTCTAACTTACTATCAGTTTACTATGTATGTATGATGGTTAAGGGAACTAAAATTTATGTATGTATGTTATCATATATGCCATGCCATGCCAAGTCATTACATGTTTATGTTAAGTATGCCATATGTTACATGTATGTCATATCATGTAATATTCACCATTGCAAGTATGTCATGTTAAGTAAAGAAGTCAGATTAAGTTTATGTTAAGTCAAGTTTCAGATCACGTTCAAGTTAAGTTATTCATGTCAATCACGACCCTAAGTGCTAGGATGTGGTAATATCCTAGTGAAACTCCTTTGTTCACGCTGGAGTGTCTAAATATGTGTGAAATTCTCTGGGTTGACGAAGTACAGTCAACAGGTTGTGAATGTGGCCTAACTAGCTGGTCACTGGAGCGCGCCGGGCACTAACGCCGATCGAGCCATATTTTATTTTTATGTGTGTTCACAAGAAGTGTGGCACAAACAATTCATGGGGTTACAACAACTGTGGAGCATATACTACGTGAGACACATCAATTGTGACATGTAAAATACATGGGGCCACAACAACTGTGGAGTATGTATTAACGTACTCACAGCTCGTGTAGATACTTGTGTTGTGATGCGGTAATCAACAGGGACACACGGCTCAAGGGAACCCGTGTAGCACCTATATGGTCATGTTATTAATTAAATCAATTGAACAAGAGTCCAAGTTTATGTCAAGAAGTTAAGAATTAGCAATCATGGTAATCCCATGAGATAAGAATAAGCAATCATGGAGACCCCATGAGATAAGAATAAGTTTCAGATCAAGTTCATGTTATGTTATGTTATGTTCACGTACATGTTATGTTCATGTTCACATTAAGTTTCAAATTTACGTTCATATCATGTTATGTTCACGTTTATGTTATGTTCAAGCTCACGTTTATGTTATGTTATGTTCATGTTCATGTTATGTTTCAACTTCACGTTCATGTCATGTTATATTCACGTACATGTTATGTTCAAGTTCACGTTTATGTCATGTTATGCTCAAGTTTATGTTAAATTCAAGTTCATGTTTATGTTATGTATGTTCACGTTCATGCTATGATTCAAGTTCATATTATGTTTCAAGTTCACGTTCATGTTATGTTGCTAGCCCATGTTATATTTTTAGTTCAAGTTCATGTCATGTCAAGTCAAGTTCAGTTCACGTTTCAGTTTAGGTTATTTCAGTTATGCCATGCTATATGTCAAGTTATGCTATACTTACTTACGATTTTAATTATGCATTCATACTTTTACTGCCTTGCATGCATCATCAACCTGTGTGGGAGTTTCATGTTAACTTATTGAGATTTGTAATCAAATCTCACCGTGGTAGTCCCAACTACCATTCCCCCCGAATGGTAGGCAATGTGTCAGGATCAGAGCAGGGAACAAACATTGGTAGACTGAAGGAGGTTGACTAAACGCCGCAGAGCTACAGCTTCCATAGTTAGTTTTTGGACAGTATTCTGGCCTCGTTAGTCGAGTTACTCGACGCACTTCCTCAATAGTGTATTTTGATAATGTAAATATGGAGTTTGGTCTCCCATGTTTTTGAGGTTATAGTCTTCTAAGACTTAGACTGAAATCGTGGATGTTTATTTTGTTAAGTATGCTTGGATTACGATTTAACTATTTGGGATATTATAAGTTTGGTGCATAGTATTGCTTAAGAAAAAAAAATTATCCGTTACGAATATTGCATAATTCTAGATGCATGTTAGGAACATTTCATCTTATATGTCATGAACATGGACAGGTAACCATGTGTTGCATGTCCCGACACTTTAGATGTCCGTTCGATCCCAAGCGGAATTTGGGGGCGTCACAGTGAGCACTATCTCATTCAACGTGAGTTTATACTTTACAGTGATCACCATGCTCTAAAGTTCATAAATACCCAGAATAGCTTAAACCGAATGCATGCAAGATGGATTTGTTTGATGCAAAAATTCACTATGGTGCTCAAGCACAAGTCGGGGCAACAAAACTTAGTAGCTGACCTTTCAGTCGACTTGCATCCATGCTTGCCGTTATGAGGACTGAGATCACTGGTTTTGATCAGCTAAAATATTTATATGCCAATGATGAGGACTTTGCCGAAATCTGGAAACAGTGCAATTCAGGACAGCCCAAGTTAGATTTTCATGTGCAAGAGGGATATCTCTTTCGGGGAAATCAATTTTGCATCCCTCGCACATCACTATGCGAACATGTCCTATGTAAGTTGCGTGGGGGTGGACTAGGAGGACATGTAGGCTGCGACAAGACCATTTCCTTAGTGGCAGAGAGGTATTTTTAGCCCCAGCTACGAAGGGATGTGGGGAGGTTCATTTAGTGTTGTCCTATTTGCCGAGGAAAAAAAGGCCAAGCTCAAAACACTGGGCTGTACACACCATTACTAGTCCCTCCAAACATTTGGGAGGACTTGAGCATGGATTTTGTACTCGAGTTGCCGCGAACTCAATGAGGAGTTGATTCCATCTTTGTGGTTGTGGATCGATTCTCCAAGATGGCACACTTTATTCCTTGCCGAAGACCTCAGATGCATCTAGCATTGCCCACCTATTCTTCAAAGAAGTTGCTCGCCTACACGGCGTTCCAAAAACCATCACCTCCGACAGAGACACCAAATTCCTTAGCCATTTTTGGATCACAATGTGGAGAAAATTCGGGACGTTACTCAAATATAGCAGCACTTGTCATCCACAAACTGATGGCCAAACTGAGGTGGCTAACCGGACATTGGGTAACATGTTGCACTGCGTATCTGGGGACAAACCGAAGCAGTGGGATGTGAGTCTTCGTCAGGTGGAATTCACTTTCAATAGCATGAAGAACAGGTCAACCAGAAATAGCCCCTTTGAAGTAGTCTATACAACTCCCCCACGATACACTCTTGATTTGGTTTCCCTTCCCAAAACTCCCGGAATCGGTGTAGCAGTTGAGAATTTGGCAGAAAAAATTCAGGGGGTCCAAACTGAGGTGCGCAATAATTTAGAGAAGGCTAACATGAATTACAAGAGTGCAGTAGATAAGCATAGGCGAGCCAAAGTATTTCACCAAGGAGACTTAGTAATGATACACTTACATAGAAATCATTTTCCAGCAGGCACCTATGGAAAACTTCAAGATAAAAAATATGGTCCTTGTCACATCTTGAAAAAGATTAATGATAATGCATATGTCGTTGAGCTTCCAGAAGATATGTCAATCTCCCTTACCTTCAACATGGCTGATTTATTTGAGTATCATCCTCCAGATGAACAACTCAATAACGATCCAAACTCAGAGACGAGTTTCTTTCTAAGTGGCGGGGAACAACTGATGCAGGACATGGATGCAGGTAACAACGTGGCAGCTGAAGGATCTAACTCCTGAGTAACCATTTACCAGAAGACATGGCGGGACTCTAGTGCATCTCATGCATGGGGCCTAAAATCACGATGTCGAAGAGCTTTCCTAATTCGGATTTCTATGATTTCCATTGATTTATGCTAGTTTGTTTTGTTTCCTTTTTGCAAGTTATTTCCTTACAGAAATGTCCACTTTCTTTTCATGAATTTTATATATTTGGCTGTCATTGTAACAAGATGAACATTGAAAGATAAAAAGAAAGGTTGAATATTATTTTCCAGCAATTTTCATTTGAACGGAAGACACAGTTCTTCCATTTTACTCTGTTTTTACAAGTCTTTACCCTGCTTCCATACTTGTTATGTTTTCCGATACGCCAATACCTTTCCACATAATTATAGAGATATTACTCAGAATTAATTTATGCTAGATCCATTTAACCCACGACACTTTTCTTTAGGATCATGATTGTATTGCCAAGTTGTCATTTTGCTCCACTCTCCATATATGAATATTAGGACCTGAAGAGAGAAAAATGTGTTGTAACTTCAGCTCTTCATAGATGGGGTTCCCTACTATCTCCTGTGTTTTCTCCTAGTTACCTTCCATATCTGAAAAGACCATATTGACAATCAAATGGGGATCTATTACATCCGAGATTTTGCTAATAATCCCCAAAGATTACAAGTTTTCATACCAAAATGAGATCTTGCCTTCATTGATATCTCAAGCCTCTAATCACAGCTTTCATTAAAGGTTTTAAAGCCTTCCAAAAATGAGATTCGTAAGAAATGTGATTATGAAGAAAAGGGTGAATAGGAGCTTTATGTTTTGCTCGAAAAAATTAGCCCAAAGTGAATTACCATACAGAATTTGCCAAACAAATTTCATATGAAGGGCTTTCTTTATCTCTTCCAATTTCCAAATACTGAGACCACCTTCTTTTGTAGGTCTACAGACAATATCCCTTGCTACCCTTTTTTTTTTTTGGTTTTTCTTTTTTTTTTCTTGTTGTTTTTTGCCATCCTTACTACCCCATAGGGAATCAGGAAAAAATCTGATTTATTTTGTGTATGGCACTTTGGGGTATTTTAAGCACATATAAAAGGTGTATAGGAATACTAGATAGCACAAGTCTACCACCCTTTGAGAGTAACGCACCTTTCCACGAGGCAAATTTCTTTTTAACTTTCTGAATTAAGGGATCTACATGAGTGGCCCATATACTACCTGCACATACAGGTGCACCCAAGTATAAACATGGAAAAGCACCTTCAAGAAAACCCATAGTTTGTAGCCCAATTTCCTTATGTGCTGTGGACACTTATTTAGCAAAGAACATTGCTAATTTGGTATGATTTATCTTTTGACCATAAATGTTTTCATATGTGTGTAGCATATCCATACAAGCATTCGAAGAATTTTTGGAGCCATTTAAAAATATCATGTGTTTAGGCAATGGGAACAATGAGATATATATCAGCAAAAAAAAGTAACGCTACAAGGTGGAGCCTTTTTTTTTTTTTAAATAGAAACTTGCATCACAAGTATTGGTACAACCACTAATGCTAAGAGCATCCTTGCTTAAGGCATGAGCAACTTCATTGTTTGCTCTAACAATATGCCTTGTTGACCATGAATTCAAAGTGTTAAGGGTGTCTCTAGTCTCTACAATGATCAGGCCTGTATAGGTGAGGTCATTTGTCTTTGAAGTGAGGCCTGAGACTACCAGCAATGAGTCTCCTTCCATGATGATGTCCCGATATCCCAATGACTTGCAGAAAGTGGCTACCTAGAGAGCTGCAAATGCTTTTGCCATTAGCGGATTCGGGAATAGGTCATGCCTTTTCCTAAGGGTTGCTAACACTTTGCTCTCCCAATCTTGAATGATAGCTCCCACTCCTACCTTACATGAGACTTTGTCAACCGATGCATCCCAATTTACCTTGACTTTGCCTTGAGGGGGTGCCTCCCAATGTGTGTTGTGATGCTAGCCAGATGCCTTGGTCTTCTTTTTCAAGTCAAGTTGTAGAAGGTCTTCAACAAGTTGTTGGGATTGTTGGACCATAGTAGAGGGTTGTGTAAGGAGTCCTTTGAATACCACCTCGTTCCTTCTTTTCCAAATGTTCCAAGAGGTGATTGCAAAAGTGAGTAGTTCTTCTTATCCCAAGGAGTCTGCAAAGTTTTCAAACAGCTCTACAAAATGAGGTGAATATGAGTTGGCCTTCTGAAGTTTTCTACTGCTTAGTGCCCAAATGTCCCTTGCTGATGGGCAGTCCCAAAGGATATGTTCAATGGTATGGTCTCTGTTGACTGTAGGCAAATTGGACATGCTAGATCCTTTACTACCTTCCTCTTGGCCAAGTTGGCTCGGGTGGGTAGTGCCTTGAGGCAAACTCTCCATAGGTAGGTTTTTGTGGCGTTTGGGATGTTTAGTTTCCAAAGGCTAGTCCATGGTGTCTTTAGGGGACTAGGGTTGGAGGATTGCCCTTTAGCTTGGTTATCCAGTTCAGTTAGGAGATGGTATGCTGACTTGACACTGAATTGACCTGTTGAGGTGCATCTCCAGTATTGCCTGTCAAGTTTAGATGAGGGGCTAATAGGAATTTTTAGGATCAACTTTGCTTCATCCTTAGTGAACATAGAGGTAACCAAATCCCTCTTCCACTGAAATGTGGATTTGTCTATGAGGATCGATACTTTTGTGTTCTCTTGTAGAAATCTGATTGAGTTTTGTGTCTTGAAAGTGTTCTGCTTGGTGAGCCATTTATCCTTCCATATCTCAGCTGTCTCTCCATCTCCTATTCTCCACATCATCCCTTCTGAGACCAGGGATCTTGCAGCAAAAAGCTTTGCCACACAAATGAGCTATTTTGGCCCATTTTTGTTGTGAGGAATGTCTTGTTTGGGAAGTACTTTTCCTTTAGCATTCTAGCATCTAGAGAGTCAGGCTTGGTGATTAGCTTCCATCCTTGCTTAGCTAATAGGGCTAGGTTGAAGTTTGCAAAATCTTACCAAGGCCCCCCTGACACTTGGCCCTTTTTATCTGGTTCCAACCCACCCAATGAATTTGGTGCTCCTGAGCTTGTTGGCCCTACCAAAAGTTCCTCAAAAGTTTGTTAATTTCGTGAACTAGCTACTTGGAAAGATTGAAAATGCCCAAACTATAAGCTGCTATAGCCTGAATGATGGCTTTGATGAGCACTTCTTTGCTAGCTTGTGAAAGGAATTTGTTCTTCCAGTTGGTGATTCTTGCCTGCACCTTGTCTAGGATACTCTTGAAAGACTGAGCTCGAGATTTACAAATGAGAGTAGTGAGTCCTAAGTACTTTTAATACGAGGTTGTGGCCCGTATCCCTGCAATGTTGGTGATGATGTCTTTGATTTCCTCTCTGGTGTTGGAACTGAAGAATATAGATGTTTTTTCCTTGTTAAGCCTTTGGCGTGAGGCTACCTCATAAGTTCTGAGCAAGTAAGGTGGAGCTTTTTTAAGAATAGCAAATCTGTAGGTGGAGCTTCAAAGTCAAATGTTCCAGATTTGAAGTTGCAGCGTTGTCTAGAGGGCAACAATGCTACAAATCTCGCTTCTAGAGGGCATCGATGCTATAGATCTTGACTAACTTCATCACCTTCTCTCTCTCTCTCTCTCTCTCTCTCTCTCTCTCTCTCTCTCTCTCGGCATAGATAGAACTAGTGGGTCGTAGATCGAAGAAGCCCAGGTCGAAGGCAAAGGTGCTTGAACCTTTGGGGGTGGTTACTACTACTATCACTTGTACTGGAAGCTATATCTGTGAATCTTGCGTCTATTGTGGGGAAGATCTTTGGGGTGAAACTATTCGACGGAATTGGGAGAAATGATAAGCAAAGTGCTGAAGGAGATCAAAGGGGGAGAGTTGTTTGGGATGATTGGAAGCAATGGAACCTCCTCTAGCCCTGTCAGCTTTGATAGTAGGGTCCTCCTTCATGTTTTTAGATATGTTTAAGCAGTCATAGATGTGGAATCCCTCTACTGGAATTTCCATGGTGCCTCCGATACAACTCAATGGACATCCTGCTTTCATCTTCTCGAAGAAGGAGATGGCTATAGTTGAGAAGAATGTGAAAAACACTTCGGTCCTGAAATTCCCTCAGGGTCATCCATCTCTTTAATCCATCAAGTTGCATGTGGTGAAATGCTGGGGGCTTTCTCATATCTCAACTATTGGGGTTTTTGATAGCCACAGCATCATGGTGATGACAAAGTCTAATGTGGATTTTGCAATAGGTTGGGCATGAGAAAAGTGTGAGATGGAAGGCTTCATCTATCGGGTCTTCAAATGGTATCCATAATTTAATGGGCGTGAAGAACCACCACTAGTTCCTATTTGGGTAAACCTTCCTTCTCTCCTTCGCATTTGTTTTTTGTTTTCCTTATTTGCGTATGTTCTCTATTGCTATGGGGCATTTTCTGAAATCTGATAAATTGACTATGAATAGAACTAGACCATCTTGTGCAAGAGTTTGTATAAAAATGGACATATCTAAACCTTTGGTGGAGGGATTTTGGGTGGGTACATCGGATTCTAATGGACTTTGGCATTTGTAGTATATGAGAAGCTACCAGCATATTGTTCTAAATGTAGACAACAAGGTCACTTGGTAGGTGTTTGTCGAAATGACACTAAGAATAACCAGGTAATTAAAAAGCCCAAACAACTTAATAGGAAATTCATTGTCAAAACCATGATTGTAATAAAAGAGGATAACATAGAACCTGTAAATCAAGAGGCCCTAAAAGAAGACAATGAAAATATAGGACCCGACTCTATAGCATAATACGTTGGGGAGAAAAAGAGTAAAAAATGAGAAGGGAGATTACTCTAAGCATACAGGTATAGGAAAAGAAGTCCTAACAGTGGACAAGTCAAAGGCCAGAGACATAGGACTGGTGGTTATTGAAGAAATCTTAAGTGGAGAAGTAGGATTAGGCTGGTGGCAATATGTCATATGACCCGTTAACCCAACACGAACACGACACAATAATGGCGGGTTAGGGTTTAACCTTAATGGGTTTGGATCAAAACGGGTTGACCCGTTAAGACACGATTGCTTAACGGGTTAATAACGAGTCAACTCGTTTTGACCCGTTATAACCCGTTATGACACGTTAAGAAAGTTAAAGTTACAATTATACCCTTATACCTAAAAATAAAATTGTTAGAATTTCAATTTCGATATTTTTATTATTTGGATTGTAGTTTTGGACTTATAATTAGTTTTATAATTTTTATAGATATTGTGATTTTAACATTTATATAAAATTATGCTAAATTTAATCAGGTTAAAAAGGTTAATTTCGGGCATATTCAACCCATTTACATAAATAATTTAAAATGAGTTGTATTGTGTCTTATTAACCTATTTTGTAATATTTTCTTAATTTCTTTGTTTACTTATAAAAAAAAAAACATATTTCGTAATATTCATTAATGTGTCAAAACGGGTTGACACGACACGACCCGTTATGTTAATAGGTCGTATTAGGGTTTGAGATTTTGACACGATAAGCTTAACGGGTCGGGTTAGGGTTGACCTATATGACCTGTTAATACGATTTGACACGACACGAATACGACCCGTTAACACGATTTAACACCCCTAGGCCATTAGCTGATCTAGGTTTAGATGCCAGGGACATAAATGAAAGAACTCAAAGTTCCATTCCTTCAAAAGAGACAAATGATAGAAGTCTTTATATGATAGTGAGAGAAACAATGTCGTGGCTTACAATGCAAGTATACCCCATAATGAGGTTGAATCAGACATAGAATAGGCAATCACGACGCTGATCTCAAACTCTTTCAATGCTCTAATGGATCTTGATGATGAGGAAGAAGTATTGCAAGCCATAATTAGTTCTAATAAGGGGGTATAAATCACACTCTGAAAGGCAGGTTCAAGCTGTTAGAAAAAAGGGCAAGAAGAAAAAATATTTGGCCCTTGTTGATGGGACTCTTTTTATTGACTCCAAATGATTCCAAAAATTCTAGTTTGGAATATTCATGGGATTGGGAATATGCCCACCATTGGTAAACTGAAAAAATTTGTTAGGAAGTGTCAACCTCATATTATTGTGCTCTTTGAGCCTTTCATTGCTTTTAGTAAAGTCAATAAGATAGCTAAGGTTTTGAATATGCACAACATTTTAGCTAATGAAGATCAACTAGGTAAGATTTGGGTTCTATGGAAGGATGATATTACTTTTTCTCTTGTTTTGATCCATCAACAATCCGTTACGGGGGTAATTACTAGGGGCACTTTGTCTCTTATGGCCTCTTTTGTTTATGCTATATGTGGTTATCTTGATAGAAAAAAACTCTAGATTGAACTTCAAAATGTATCCATGCTGAATCCAAACTGGATTATATGTGGCAATTTTAACACCATTAGAAGCAATGATGAAAAAATTGGAGGGCGAGCTAAGCCTCAAGTGGTTATGGATGACTTTAACAACTTCATTCATTACTGTCATTTGTTGGAACCTAATACTGAAGGTTCCAAATACACATAGTGTAATGGGCATGAGGGGACAACTCAGATATGGGCCAAACTAGATATAACGCTAATTTCTCATAACTTACTCGTGAAAGTTCCTTAGATCTACACTTCAGTTTTAGCACGGACATGCTCTGATCATAGCCCCTACTTATTGAAGCCAAAGAGGCAAATGATAAATATGGTCCTCCAATTTTCAGATTTATGCGGATGTGGTGCACTCACAAGAATTTTGATAAACTCATACACGAGAACCGAAGTCAACCTTTGTATGGAGGAGGGCTTACAAAATTCGCTGCTAAAGTAAAATAGTTAAAACCGATGCTCAGAACTTGGAATAAAGAAATTTTTGACAGAGTAGATAGTCATATCAAGATTGCAGAAGATGATTTATGAATATAGAAGCTCAACTGCTAGCTAATCATAGGTAAGATCTTGAGATGCAACTTAATTCTAAACAGAGAGAGCTAGAAAATATTTTGCTTCAAGAAGAAATTTTACTTAAGCAGAAATCTTGAGTGAAATGACTTGAAGAAGGGGATTCAAACTCAAAGTTCTTCCATACTACATTAAAGCTTAAACGAAATAGAGAGATGCTGCAAAAGATGAAGTTGGATGATAGAACAATGCTTAACTCACCTCGGGAGATACACGAAGAAGTGGTTAAATTTTTTCAGGATGCCTTAGCCACAGGAGGGGTGCAAAAGCTAGATACATGGCAAAATTTACTCCAAATAGTTATCACATAAGAGTAAAATGACTCATTATGCAAAAGGCCAACTTTGGAGGAAGTCAAAACTGCTTTATTTGATATTCCCGGAGATAGTAGTCCTAGACCTGATAGATTTGGGTCCTTTTTTTATGAAATGCTGGGAAATTTCAAAGAGGACATGGTTGAAGCAACTGGTAATTTTTCAATGGGACTCCCCTTCCAAAGTTTTATTCTTCTACGCTCATTGTCACTATTCCCAACGAGGAGAACCCATCGAGTTTTGCTAAATTTAGGGCTATTAGTTTGTGCTTGGCGATATATAAAGTGTTCTCTAAAATAATGGTTAACAGACTCAAAGCTTTTCTTTCTAAAATTGTCTCAAAAGAACAAGGTGCATTCATCAAAGGCAGGAACATACATGAGAATATAGTGCTTGCCTAGGAAATGATTCATAGCATTAACTCCAAGGTTCGAGGAGGAAATGTGATGATTAAGTTGGATATGATTAAAGCTTATGAGTGGCTCGAATGGAATTTCTATTGGAAGTATTAAAAATCTTGGGTTTTTCTGAAAAGTGGAGACAATTGATAGGTAATTGCATTACCATGCCACACTTCTCTATTTTAATGAATGGCACTAGTAAAGGCTATATTAAATCTTCAAGGGGACCTGTTGTCCCCCTACTTATTCATCATTGTTGAAGAAGTTCTGAGTCACTTAATAAATAAGAGTGCTGAGGGTAAGATGACTGATTACAAAACACATAAAGGATGCCATGATAATCCTAAACAATTGAAAACTCAATTTAGAAACCATAAAGTAGCATATAAGATAAATAAGTTCAATACAAAACACTATAGCAAAACAATATAAAGCCACAAAGAGTGTTGGCTGCAGGGGAGTTACCTTCAAAGATCTGGGAACTGGCTAAGATAACGTTGAGACTTTCGCGTATGGTAAATCAATTGTGGTGGGCAACGGTGACGCATTGGTTTTCTTATGCAAATAAATCATCCTAGCGTGGTGTAATCATAGGGATCCTTCCATGCATTATCACATGGAGACTTTGGGTGCGCCGTTGTAAGGCAAGGATGGAGGGAACTTTGAAACGGTGAAAACGGTTTGGCTAGCAATCAAAATCTGGTTGTAGAAATTTTCGGGTTTGTTTTTATGAGCCAGGTCTATATCAACAGAGGATATGTCCATCTTGAATGCACTTGATGTTCCCTTATGCAGTGTTCGAAGGCGAACAGCGTAACTGATTTATTGGCACAAACCAGTCGAGGGGTGGGTCAAGATTAATGTTGACGAGAGCTGTCGAGGCAATCTTGGGAATTGCGGAGGTGGCTGGGTGATACGGGATCATGGGGGAAATTTCATTGGTGCTTTTTCGGCTCATTTTGGTCATGGTACAAATAACATGGCAGAATTGAGAGCCCTTTTACTTGGTGTGAGCATGTGTAGGGACATGGGTTTTACGCAGATGGAAATAGAATGTGACTCAAGGCTAGTAGTCAACTGGCTATCGACTAGGAAGTGTTTAAACTAGTACTTGTGGGATTACTAGGACAAGCTTCTTAGTTTGTTAACGAGACTTTATTTCACAGTTGCTCATCAGTTCAGAGAAGGCAATGGGCCAGCTGATTTTCTTGCACGACAAGGGGAGGAGGGTATTGTGCGGCAATACATGAATTGGAGTTCACTTTCGAGAACGTTAAGGGGTATGGTTAGGATGTATAAATTGGGACTGCCATATATTAGAGCTCGAGGATGTGTTAATATTTTTTCTTTCGTTTCGTATGGATGTTGTTGGTTTTGTTTGGTTCCAAGGTATTCCTCCGCCATAAATGAGGAATTTGTTTTTAATAAAATTGGGAGGAGGTCACTCATGGACAGTTGGCTCTCATCTCTTTCGAAAAAAAAAAAAAAAAAGTTGGAGACTACCCAGAAGTTGAGGCTTTAGAGTACAAGTTCGTATGATCGTCTACAAAATCAAGGTGCGTGCCTACAAACAGCATTTAAAGTTCAGCATATATCAATAAAAAAGAAACTAGTAGAAAAAAAAAATGAAGTCCTATAACAGGTGATATTGAAGTAAAATATCAGGAAAGGCATAAAACTCTAAGTAGCTAATAACAACCACTTACAAAATACGCAAAGTTAGCTGTCTATTGATCGTAACTAATACATCAAATTAAATAACAACCACTTACGAAACTCATGCTTACAAAACCTCCAACTATTAGAAGTAGAGGTAGGATACCTAAAGACAACCAAAATAGAGTCAATCTATCTATGCATTCTAGGCACAACCATCTAAGTATAGGAGACCGGCCCGTGCACCTGCATGGCCGGGAAATATATATTGAATATAAATAGATAATTGGAGTCAGTCAGTTGTTGTGATATTTTTGGCAGAATCAACCCAATATAAGATCAATAATGACTTGTACAGATTCTAAGTGTGGAAGTCCCGCTCAACTTCTTTGAAAAATAATGGCCCACATCATAAAAAAGTATGAAAAATTAATTAATTTTTTTTTAAAGGAAATCCACTTTTTTTTTTAATAGAGCAGGACTGCGTGAAATTTGCACAATTAAAATATCTACCTAGCATTAATTACTTAATTGAATTGGAAGGAAGGGACGAAGAGCTACGCGCGCAGAGGCCCCAAGGAGAAGTACCACCTGATCATGTTGGTGCAGGTTAGAAACCAAAATTTCCAGTTAGTTGAATTGGAGGGCCGGAAGGGATTAAGAACTGGCGGCCTGTATAAAACTATGTTAAGTAGGTTAATTTTGAGAAAGCTAATGAAATCTTTATTATATATTTGTGTTTTGCTTTTGCTTTTTAAATGTTTAAAGAGATCTTAGTGTTGAATGAGATGACAACCAATTAGATCCTTATACATGTTAAAGAATGGATTAAAGCTTGCAGCAAAGAATCAAGACTCGGGTAATTAGATTACTTTGAGGTGGAGGGCTGCAGGGTCATTTTGTAATCTATACAAATGTATAAATGTGAGGTTCTGCAATGTTTTGCATATACAATGTGATAGAAAAATACAGGAGTACAAGTTAAAGAAAAGACTCGACAGAGAAGTCTTTGAGAGAGAAAATTTGTGAGGGTGTGATCTTGTATACAAGCTGTATTGTTCATCTTCATCAATAAAAGAATAAAGCTCCTAGCTGTTCCTGCCATGGATGTAGATCATTACGATGGAACCACGTAATTCCTCAGTGTTCTTGTGTACTTTAGTTTCTGTTTTTCATCTTGTTTAATTTCTTGTGCAATTCTTGACATTCTGGAAGAAGGAAATTCTGCTCTGGTATTGAGACACAGGCCGGTGACAGAATTTCAACACTTGAGAATCGAATGTCCTTATATAAGTGTGTACATGATCCTTATCAGTAGATGATCATTATGAACATGATGAGTTAGGTAGTGCACGGACGGGTGATGATCGAATGAATGCCTGGGAAAAGTAATTAAAGCACTTTCAGTTTTCATTTTACAATCAAAATCATGATAATTACTGCTGTGTTGGAGAACTTTTTTATTTTTCAGATAATGATAACACCAACCTTATTTTTGTTCCTGCTCATGTCACTTTTTCACTTTTCTTCTAATTTATTTTTCAATAATCAAATACTATGTTGTGATTTTTAAAGAAACAATTATTTTTTGTTCATAATTTCATTAAGATTAACCCCTAGCTTTTTGTGACATAATATGTAAAATGAAAATCATCAACCTAAATAAAAACTGGAAATCATTATTTTCTTCTATTGTTGGCAAAAACAAAATTGTCACATTGAATGTTTCACAGCTTGTTGGATATGACAACGCAGCTGAGATACCAAATATATATTGTTAAGATATATAATAAATAATAAAATGTATTTATTTTAATCAGTTAAAGTTTTTGAGAAAGTGAACCAATAGAGAGATCAGTGAGAGCTAAAAGCAATAGATCATATGCGTGGGACGAGATACGAGGGTGGCGTGGGACGAGATACATGTGGGAAACGATCGACAATGGTAGCCAGATCAGTTTATTGAAGTTAGGCAACAGAAAAGTGACTTTGATACGAAGAGGAAAGAAAAAGGAATATGAATATTTGACTCATGTAGAGATAATAGAGAGAATAAAATTAATGTTTGTGGGTTCTAGTTGGTATGTAAACATGCAGCCCTATTAACCATNAAAAACAAAATTGTCACATTGAATGTTTCACAGCTTGTTGGATATGACAACGCAGCTGAGATACCAAATATATATTGTTAAGATATATAATAAATAATAAAATGTATTTATTTTAATCAGTTAAAGTTTTTGAGACAAGTGGTGATTTGACATGATATTATAGCAAATGTCTGAATTCAAACTCTACACTCTACTCTAATTAATTAAATATTATTTCATGTGTTGGATCATCAATTAAGGGGGAGTCTGATTCACATATAAGGAAGAGTATTACGATATAAAATAAATAATAAAATCATCATATTCTCGTCAGTTTAAGCTTTCGGAAGATAGAGTTTTCTATTAGATTGGGTTGGACGAAACATTTTTCCGAATTCCGGCTCCAAACTCATCTATATATAAATATGAAAAGTATCCATTATGCATATCATGAGAAGAATAAATATTTTTAGAATTTAACTTGAAAAAATTAACATGCATTGCATGCGTACGTGTATCTTCATTAAAAAATAAGAGACACGTATATAAGACTATTAGCAACCAATTTTAGTTACTAATAGTCTTTTCGTTGTTATTAATTGATCGCAAAAATCCATTTTTCTTGTAATAAAAGTTTTCTTCCGACACAATTTGAATTATAAAAACAGTCCACCACAAAAGTCTATACAAAGAAAAGAAGGGACAAGGAGTTTGGTAGAAGTGAATTAATTTTTCCATGATGACTGCGAATCCTAGGTACGTAGTTAGAGCATTTAACTCGACAATCTAAGCTAATTACAGGTGAGAGATTCACGCCATAACATATACCCACATGATATAAACATTAATTGATGATATATATATATCTATATATATAATGTTAATAATGCTTTTGTATAAGATTTTCTATGACAATCATTTGTCGATTTTACTTTATCATCAATCCGTTGCTAATTTGTCTCACAAGCTGTAAACAACTTTCGAGTCCATCATGAACAAATCCGAAGCCTAATATTGTGATTGTCGGCATATGCCGACTTTGTTGATGCTTATACAATATTAATTAACATGCGCGTCCTTTCAATTTGAATTTTGAAGCTTAAGAATTGGTAGTCGCATGGATACTAGACCGATTTCATGCGCGCGTCTACTTAATTTTTTGACTAAGTTTTAAGATCAAGAAGAAAGATAAAAGCATTAAGTACTAGATATCACTTAAAGAAAAGTACTTGTAATTTATGATAGTTATTTTCTGTTAAAATAATTATTTTATGTCAAAATAAAGTTTATTATCTTCACAAATAGTCATTCTCATCGCATATAAATCGTCATAAATATTTATTTTTCTTGTAGCGTGTTATATTTGTTCCAGTAAATTTTTTAGACAATATTAAATGTTTAATAAATATTATAAAACTATTTCATATGTCTATTTCTCTCTAAGTTTAAATTTTAAACTGACCAAATTACTCTATAAAATCTCTGTTTATAAAACCCACAAAGAGGTCTTGATCATATGTGAGAATATCATCATCTTGCAGTTAGGTATGAATAATCGTCATCACGCATGCAGTGATGACGTGTGAAAAAATGTCTTTAGGAATTTATTCCTTACTTGGGCTGAGTCTACTACCGAATGGGTCGAAGAAAACGTGTGAAACATGGGAGTCTTTTTGTCGTGGCTTTGTACGCACCATCTCGATCGGTGTCAACGAGTCATTGGTGGATTGCTGTACTATAAATTAAGGTAATTAGCTGAGCTACAGAAGATTGCGATATTATTTTTGGAGTTTTATGATTTCATTGGCGACATATATTACTTATAAACGTGCTTAATTTAAGCAGAGCTTATAGTACTCTTTTACGTCTTTTAATGGGTGATCCCTGAGAGCGATCGAGCGAGTGAAATGGACCATTTTGTACTGCTAGGCGCTTAAACTTTAGTTTTCCATCTTACCATGTGTTTTAGATCGACAATGACACAGACAAAGACAAAAGTTTTTAGCTTAGATTGAGCGATCGAGCGAGTGACACGGACCATTCTAGCATTTGATTGACAAAGACAAAATTTTCTAGATGTGTGGAATATCTCGTTAGTGTCTTATCCAAGTGTAATTATTTTAAAATGTTTTAAAAAATTACTATTAATAAATTTGTGTCTTTGTTTTTTAACATTTCAAAAAATCAAAATACATTAGGAGGCACTTTTGCGGGCATCCTAACATCACCCTAAGGGCAATAAGTTTTTATTTTTTTGGAATAAAACTATCTTCATTGATCACTGGTACATAAACTCTCACTCTCTACAATTCTTTGAATACAATTAGGTTTGTCTTCGATCCAAACCAAATTAGTCTGTATATATAAACTTTCCCTTGCTAATAAATGGGTGGCTTCATTATTAGTTCTGTGAGTATACTGTACTATCCACTTAGTCATCTGCTTCAGTAACATTTTCATGCCTTCTATTAAGCTACCTGTTGCCCAGATGACTAACACAATAGGGGGGGTGAATTGAGTTGTATTTAAAAAAATAACAATTATAAATCAAATATACAATATAAAATATAAATAAAATATAAAATAACAATAAATATAAAGAGTAAGGATAAGAGAAGCAAACTCAGTATGTTAACGAGGTTCGGCCCCACTACCTACGTCCTCGCCTCAAGCTACCCCTTGAGGATCCCCGAATTCACTATTCAACCTCCTTCAGGTGGAGATAGAAACCTATTACACCTTTGAACAACACAGCTACAAAGGATCCGTGTAGAACACCCTCTACACTTGCAATCACCTCACACGTGGTGATTCAACTATTCCCTGTGTAGAACACTTTCTACACGCACAAGGGTTATACACACCCTTTTACTGATACAAGAATTGATAGTGGGTAGAATATCAGAAAACACTCCTCAATGAGTGAAATAAGAACAATACAGCACAAACTATATCTCTCAAAATGAACAAGGGTTAAGGCTCAATGCTTAGAGAAGAGAGAATGAAAGCTTTGAATGAATATTGTATGCTCTTGGTGTTGTGAATGTGAAGCTCTCAAATGATCTATTTATAGGCATATGAGACTTCATATTCAAATTTAAAAAGATTCACATGTCAAAGACATCATCATTCACTTTTCAAAAATTTAAAACTAATCTTTTTACTTTTTGCATATGACAAAAAGAGCACACTTTACTTTTCAAAAATTTCAAACCTTAATCTTTTACTTTTTGCATATGACAAAAGGAGCACACTTTACTTTTCAAATTTTTCAAACAAAGACATCTTACTTTTACATAAGTCAAGAAAAGCATCAATCACTTTTGAAATTATTCAAATAAAACATGCACATGTGAAAGATGACAATCAATCATCTTTAATATTTTCAAAGTTCAAACCTTTAATCATGGCATGCACATGTGAAAGATGACAATCAATTATCTTTCAAAATTTTCAAATTTAATTTTCAAAATATTCATGCACATGTGGAAAATGTATTTTAATGCTTTATGATAAAATATTAATTTTGAGCCTTAATCCTAATTTCAAATTTTAAGAAATTTACAACGTTACTCTATGAGTTTAATGTGAACTTGTTTCCTTCTTGCTCATGCTTGGTTCTTTGATGTGCTTGACTCCATTGTGTGGACAACTTGAGCTGGAGACTCCTTCATTCTTTGAAATCATTTGTTATCATCAAAATCCATGTGTACATATATAATTACACAAAACTTGAAATCTTAGGTTCAACAATCTCCCCCTTTTTGATGATGACAAATATTTGATAGAACTTGAAACCTGTATTAATACTTAAGCTCCCCCTGAGAATATGCGTTAGTTTTTCAAGCAAAAGTATAAATATAATTCCAAGCATATATAACAAGTTTAGCAATTTAAACAATGTTAATGTTCTAGTCTAAAACTTCTCCCCCTTTTGGCATCATTAAAAAGGATCGGCAGCAAGTAAATAGACTGAAGAAAACGGTGCGTTAATAGACACTGAAGATAGTTGAAAAAGGGAGCCGTTCGTGACCCGACAAGTGCTGCAAAGCCTCGACGCCTAACTCTATGAATTTAGTGCGGCTGGAGATTTAAACAATCGCCTGATGTTGTTGACAGACGTGATTGAAGGGTCTGAGTTTCTATAAAAAAAATCATTTTCACCTATCGGATACCCAAAAAAAATACATCTCTTCTTGACTTGAGTTCTGTTTTTCCATAACGATAGAATGGCTGAACAATTCTCTTCCACTAATGTTCCAGACTTGAATCAGGAACCCTTGACGCATCAACTACCAATCTTCTCTCCTGAGGCCGTCAATACATGAATTCACATAACATAAAATATAATACGTACTCCACAGTTGTTGTGGCCCCACGTATTCTACATGTCACAATTGCTGTGTCTCATGTAGTGTATGCTCCACAGTTGTTGTGGCCCCATACTTCATGTAACATAAAATATAATACGTACTCCACAGTTGTTGTGGCCCCACGCATTATAAGTAACATAAATATAATACGTACTCCACAGTTGTTGTGGCCCCACGCATTATAAGTAACATACATAAATATAATACGTACTCCACAGTTGTTGTGGCCCCACGCATTATAAGTAACATAAATATAATACGTACTCCACAGTTGTTGTGGCCCCACGCATTATAAGTAACATAACATAAATATAATACGTACTCCACAGTTGTTGTGGCCCCACGCATTATA
This sequence comes from Carya cathayensis, assembly GCA_011037825.1. NCBI lineage: Eukaryota > Viridiplantae > Streptophyta > Magnoliopsida > Fagales > Juglandaceae > Carya > Carya cathayensis. The sequence goes on along the minus strand of QGSO01000195.1, from coordinate 2,292,117 downwards.
ATAACATAACATAAATATAATACGTACTCCACAGTTGTTGTGGCCCCACGCATTATAAGTAACATAACATAAATATAATACGTACTCCACAGTTGTTGTGGCCCCACGCATTATAAGTAACATAAATATAATACGTACTCCACAGTTGTTGTGGCCCCACGCATTATAATAACATAACATAAGATATAATACGTACTCCACAGTTGTTGTGGCCCCACGCATTATAAATAACATAACATAAATATAATACGTACTCCACAGTTGTTGTGGCCCCACGCATTATAAGTAACATAACATAAATATAATACGTACTCCACAGTTGTTGTGGCCCCACGCATTATAAGTAACATAAATATAATACGTACTCCACAGTTGTTGTGGCCCCACGCATTATAAGTAACATAACATAAATATAATACGTACTCCACAGTTGTTGTGGCCCCACGCATTATAAATAACATAACATAAATATAATACGTACTCCACAGTTGTTGTGGCCCCACGCATTATAAGTAACATAACATAAATATAATACGTACTCCACAGTTGTTGTGGCCCCACGCATTATAAGTAACATAAATATAATACGTACTCCACAGTTGTTGTGGCCCCACGCATTATAAGTAACATAACATAAATATAATACGTACTCCACAGTTGTTGTGGCCCCACGCATTATAAATAACATAACATAAATATAATACGTACTCCACAGTTGTTGTGGCCCCACGTATTATACATATCATAACATGTCTTATCTTCTTAATGCATGAGATATTATTTAATATCATATACTTTTCTAACATGGCGTATACTTGTAAATGGCAAATATGATTTAATCATAAACATTTCATGGCATACATGTATCATATGGCATACTTAACATGGCATACTTATAACATACATCATTGTATGACAGAAAAGATTATGTAACAGATAATTATTCATGAGATATTAAATCATACGTAACAGATGAACATATAATGACATATCATGACATGGCATATACGATAACATACATACATAAATTGTAGTTCCCTTACCCATCACACATACACAATAAACTGATAGTAAGTTAGAGGCTAACTTACCTCGATCGTCGCGTTCTATGAGAAAAGGGCGCGAAACACGAGGAACTGCACAACAGCTGGAAGAGGAACACTCAAGTCCTTAAGATTTTCACTTCTGAACTCAATTGTCATATTATGAGCACTTGCAACACCACGGCAACTTGAGGTTTCACTATACCTCAGAAGAGATAATTTGACTTCATAAAGCCTTTGCACTAAAACAAGTTCATTAAAATTATCAATAATAACCAACAAACAATTCCTTTCTCAATCCATATACTCTTAGCCATAGTCAACCACAAGATGACACCAGTCACCCCAGACTATAATCCATAACACCACTGCTTCGGGACACTGTCATACAGTTTCCCAACACTACACCATGCTCTACACTTCTCTGTTACGCCATCCAACCCTTCGTGACACGCCATCCGGTGTTTCACGACTTAATACAGAGTACACTCACGTGAACTCTCTTCCATCCACACTACAAAACCCATCACTGCGATACACGTCTCACAGTGCATCGCTACGCGACACGGAGTACGCACTACGCGTACTTCCTTCGCTACAACACTCATCAACACGATGCACATCACACGATGCATCGCCATACAACACGGAGTACACTACATGCGTACTCCCTTCCTTCTACGACACACATCAATACAGCGCACGTCGCGCGGCGCGTCGCTGCATTACACAGAGTACGCTACACGCGTATTCTCTTCACACAACCCGCCGTATCACATCTACGGCATCCATCTCACGCCTATACTTCACAGCACAGTCCACAAAATACACAATCAAACTCAACACTTCACAACCACACTTCCCTTCACAACTACGCAACGAACTCCACAAATACAACTACACAATTCACAAACCAACCAACTAACTATTTTAAACGTAAAATAACTAGAGATAGAAGGTTATACCATCGACGGGATAACCCGTGCGTCGCTCGTTGTTCGTCACGAACATGCGTCGGAGGAGCGTACGTGGCGGTACGGTGTCTGTCCACCACATAAAGTGGTAGTTTGGGCTTGAGAAAGGCTAGGCGTGGTCTTGGAAGACTCACGGTCGCCTCGTGGTGGTCAAAGGTGGCGGAGCACGGCGGCGTCACGCCGTGAATAGTAACTCCGAACGGTGAGCGGAGGAGACGCGAGGTAGCGAAAAGCCATAGAACTTCATGGAAAGCTAGGGAAAGGTAAAGGAACATGTGGTGGAGCTGTGGTGGCGAGGTGGTGGTCGGACGGTGGCTAACGGCGGCGGATCGGCCGTTTGAAACCATTTTTGGCCTTGGAGAGTGAGGGAGAGTGTGAGCTCTACGAAGCTCCGTTGGCCATGAAATTTCTTGGAGAGGTTCATGAGGATGAGAGGAACAAGATGGTGGTGGTGAAACACCACGGGTGGCCGTGTACGGCGGCGCACGGTGGTGCAACCGAACGGGTGTTTTGAGAAACCCATATGAAAAAAGTGAGAGTTTGGGAAAAAGAAAGACATGGGGAGGAAGCCCTTGATGAGGTGAGTCCAATGGTGGTGCTTGGTGGCTGATTTGGCCGTGTATGGTGGTCCAAAATGGTGAAAAACCTTAAAAACCCATTTGTTTGGAGGCGAGAGTGGCGGCTAACGGTGGCTCGGATGGAGGTGAAACTTGGAGGGGATGTTCACCGGTGAGAGGGGAAGAAATCTGGGTGGGTGGTGTAGTCCACGCCGCCGGCGAGCGGCGGTTCTGGGCGGAGAAAGAAATCGGCAACAGGGGAGAAAACAGGGCAGGGGCAGCAACTTCCGGCGGCTCTCGGAGACTAACGGCTGGTCCGATGCTCTGAAAATTGGAGGGGATGAACTTTGGTGAGAGAGGAAGAGAATGGCGGGGACGGTGTACGACACCTCCACCGGACGGCGGAGAAACGGGCGGTCAAAGGGGCGGCGACGGTAATGAGACAAGAAGGAAGAGAACGGTAAGAGAGAGAGAAGGAGAGGCCGGTTTAGTACACCACCGGCGTGGTTGGACTCGCGGAGGCCGGAGGGGAGGTGGGGTCCGGCGGCCGGAGGTGGCGCCGGCTGGAGCCTTGAACCGATCGGCCATGGTGGTTCCTTCATCCATCCGTCGGCCAAGAGAGAGAGAGAGGGAGAGAAAAAAAATAAAATAAAAAGAAAAAGAGAAAAAGTGAAGAGAAAAAGGGTAGGGCCAGAGTATATTGCTTCAAATCTATATTTCGGGATCCTCAAATAAACCAACAGTGAGTTAAAACACTGATTAAAAACGCTTAAATGTCTTATTTTAAATAAAACACTTTAAATAAAACACTATGATGAATTAAGGTAGAATATTATTTTATAAACTAAAATTTATAAAATAATATTTCTTCATCATTATATAAAAATGATAAAGTACCGTTAATTAATCAAAGTGCATAAAACACTTAAATTTAAATAAGAATTTTCAACGTAAAATTAAACCTCTTAATATCTTAAAACAATTAAAATATTTAATCTAAATAAATATCCACAATTATAATATTTTCAGAACTCATTAAATTATTATAATTGTGCTACTTTAAAAACAAGCTTATTTAATACTTTGAAATTCGATGGATAAGATCCGGAAAAACGCCATCGAGGTACAACGCTTAGGATAAAACTGTTCATGATTTTACAGCTGTCGGTGAAGAACAAATTACGTGATTTACGGAAAAGATAATCTATACGCGTGATTCCAGATGAGGGTAAAGACAAGAGAGATGTGATTGCTGTCGGGAAATAATCCAAAACTGATAATTTTAGCGGGCTGTTACACCTTCCCCTCCTAAAAAGAAGATTTCGTCCTCGAAATCGACGCAAGTACAAACGTAAAACACGCTTAAAACATTGTAGATAGTTTGAAAAAAAAGAACCGTCCGTGACCCGACAAGTGCTGCAAAGTCTCGGGCCTACTCTATGAATTTAATACAGCTGGCGATTTGAACAAACGCCTGATGTTGATGACAACCGTGATTGAAGGCTTTGAGTTTCTATAAAGAAACAGGATCATCTTCATCCATCGGAAAGAAAAAACATCGCTTCTTGACCTGTGTTTTGTTTTTCCATAACAAAATAATGGCTGGGCAAAACTCTTCCACTAATGTTCCAGACTTGAATCAGGAACCCTTGACGCATCAACCATCAATCTTCTCTCCTGAGGTCGTCAATACTACGATAGGAGCAGCGAACTGTTCTTCTAGTAGGACTGATTCTGAGATTATTACAGAATCATGGAAGCTCAGTAGTCAATATGCTGCCTCTGTTACGATCATGTCTCGGAGGTTACTGGCGAGGGTAAGTGAGATTGATCATCTTAACATCCAAATATCTGAGTTACAACAGAAGCTTGCTAATAAGGATAGAGAAAATAAAAGGCTACAGCAAGAAAACCAAGAGTTGAAGAAATTTGCAGATTGGTATGCTCATGATCTGCAACCACGAATAGAAGAGCTGGAACGAGAAAGGATTCAGATACAGGGTCAACATCGGCAGCTAACAGCAGAGGTTCATCGTTTTCTAGAGAAATAGGGACAAACTACTGTTAATCTAGCTGGCTTAGAAAGAAACTTTTGACAAAGCGTGTCCAGCAGATCTTGTATTTCTTTTGACTAAATAAGATTTGAAGAGATAAAAGTTTGTCTTCTTCTTTATGTTATCTCTATAAAATCAGTCTTCAACTCAATCCAATATGCATCAAAACTTATTCTCATCTCTATAACTCCTCTGCATTCCTTCAACATTCTCGCCTTAAGTTTTCAATTCTTTTCTCCATGGCTCACTCTTCTAACATTTCTCTAGATCCAACCATGAGGTATTCAGCACCTCAACCTCCTGTCCTTTCTGCAGCTGCCATAGGTGCCATGCTGCAGCAAGAAAATACTAGTATGGCTAATAAGTCAGACTCCGATGCTGTCTACGACTTGGTGAGTCTTGGGACTCGCTACTCATCCTCTATTATTGCTTTTTCCCAGCGGGTACAAGCCAAAAACCATGAGGTTGAAAGGCTTAAAGAACAAATTGTTGTACTTCAACGAATTGTTCAAGAGTCTCACACCAGGGAAGGAATCCTTCGGCAGCAGAATAAACAGCTGAAAACTCTATTGGATTCTTCATTCCGCTTGCCAGCTCCCATGAATAGGGATGACATGATATTGTATGAAGAGAATGAGCGTCTCCAACATGAGGCTAAGAACCTCAAGTTTATGTAGAAGCATTTTTTTTTTTTTTTAAAACTCTCTATATTTATGAACTCTGGTTTATCCTTTAAGAGATATTCGTAACATGCTTCATACCTATTTCTCTTCTAATCATATATAATCTATCTTCTGGTAAAGGTTTTGTGAATATATCTGCTAACTGATCATGTGTTTGTGAACTCTAATACTATATCGCTTTTCTGCACATGATCTCGAAGAAATTCAAGCCTAATGAATACTAAAATCTCAAGCCTAGTATTTGGTGCATTTCCTAAGGACATGTGGATTTATAACCCAGAGACGTATTGCTCTGATACCACCTGTGACGCCCCCAAATTCCGCTTGGGATTGAACGGACATTTGAAGCGTCGAGACATGCAACACAAGGTTACCTGCCCCCGTTCATGACATATAAGATGCAATGTTCCTAACATGCATCTAGCATTATGCAATATTCGCAGCGGATAATTTTTTTTTTTTTTTAGCAATACTATGCACCAAACTAAAAATATCCCAAATACTTGAAACATATTTCATACATAAAAACATACTAAAAAGCCGTGATCACTACACTAGTCCAAAATGGTTGTGATCAAAAGAATACTTGAGATACAACTCCAAAAGTACAAGCATTAACCTAAGTTAAATACTATACCATCATCAACATCGCACCGTGGCCTAGTTGACCGTATTCAGATGGTCAGATTCCAATTCTCCTTTGGGTCCTGTAACAAGATCTACCATTCGGGGGGAATGGTAGTTGGGACTACCACAGTGAGATTTGATTACAAATCTCAGTAAGTTAACATAAAACTCACACACAGGTTAAAGATGCATGCATGGCAGTAAAAGCATAAATGCATAAGTAAAGTCGTACATAAGCATAGCATAACTTGACATATAACATGACATAACCAGAACTTAAACGTGAACTGAACTTGACTTAACATGACATGAACTTGAGTTTAAAACATAACATGGACTTGAAATGTAGCATGAACGTAAACATGCATAACATAAATATGAACTTGAAAATAACATAAACTTGAACATATCATGACATAAACGTGAACTTGAGACATACTGTAAACGTGAACTTAACATGATGTGAACATGAACTTGGAACATAACTTGATCATGAACATAACATGTACGTGTACATAACAAAACATGAACTTGATCTGAAACTTGACTTATCATGCACTTGATCTGAAACTTGACTTAATACGTACTCCACAGTTGTTGTGGCCCCACGTATTCTACGTGTCACAATTGCTGTGTCTCACGTAGTGTATGCTCCACAGTTGTTGTGGCCCCATACTTCATGCTCCACAGTTGTTGTGGCCCCATGAATACACGTAACATAAAATATAATACGTACTCCACAGTTGTTGTGGCCCCACGTATACACGTAACAGAAAATATAATACGTACTCCACAGTTGTTGTGGCCCCACGTATACACGTAACATAAAAAATAATACGTACTCCACAGTTGTTGTGGCCCCACGTATACACGTAACATAAAAAATAATACGTACTCCACAGTTGTTGTGGCCCCACGTATACACGTAACATAAAAAATAATACGTACTCCACAGTTGTTGTGGCCCCACGTATACACGTAACATAAAAAATAATACGTACTCCACAGTTGTTGTGGCCCCACGTATACACGTAACATAAAAAATAATACGTACTCCACAGTTGTTGTGGCCCCACGTATACACGTAACATAAAAAATAATACGTACTCCACAGTTGTTGTGGCCCCACGTATACACGTAACATAAAAAATAATACGTACTCCACAGTTGTTGTGGCCCCACGTATACACGTAACATAAAAAATAATACGTACTCCACAGTTGTTGTGGCCCCACGTATACACGTAACATAAAAAATAATACGTACTCCACAGTTGTTGTGGCCCCACGTATTCACGTAACATAAAATATAATACGTACTCCACAGTTGTTGTGGCCCCACGTATTATACGTAACATAACATGTCTTATCTTTCTTAATGCATGAGATATTAATTAATATCATATACTTTTCTAACATGGCGTATACTTGTAAATGACACAATATGATTTAATCATAACATTTCATGGCATACTTAACATGGCATACTTATAACATACATCATTGTATGATAGAAAAGATTATGTAACAGATAATTATTCATGAGAGATTAAATCATACGTAGCAGATAAACATGTAATGACATAGCATGACATGGCATATACGATAACATACATACATAAATTGTAGTTCTCTTACCCATCACACATACACAATAAACTGATAGTAAGTTAGAGGCTAACTTACCTCGATTGTCACGTTCTACGAGAATAAAGTGCGATATACGAGAAACTGTAAAAGGTCATTCTAAAAGTTAGAAATTTAATTACTAACAATTAGAAACATGGAAACAAGTTATCTTAGAGTAAAATTATCATTTTACCCTCTACATGTGGGAAAACGACCATTTTACCCATAACTTAAGGATTTCATATCCTAACTCCAAAAATTTCCAAAATTTACATTCCTCATGTAAATTTTGTTCTAAACTCAAATATCAACTCAGAAAAAAATTTAAAACAAAACAACACTATGGAAAACACACTATGGCCGAAACATCCATAGGCCATTTCTCTTGATTTTTGTTACAATTCCTTCCAACTTCAAAACTCATGCTTAAACCAAAATTTTACAACAAACATCTTCCAATCCTAAGTTTAAAACCATACTTGAAACATCCATTTAGAAAAAGCTAATAATCAACACCAAACTTTTTTGTAAAAAGATCAAAACACTTGAATCACAAGCTTTGTCCTTAAATCAAAACATCTCCAAGAATTCCAAAAAATCTAATCTTACTTCTAACATATTCATAACATCATCCTCAGATAAACCATGCTTTAAATCATCAAACTAAAGTCACCAAAATCACAAAAATAACACTTGGAGTTTTTGATTTTACACTTAGTCCAAAAACAGAAACTTTTTCTTAACTAGCTTTGATAAATCTCTTGATCAATGGCTTAAGAAGGTGAGATCTTTGAAATAAAGTATCACATGGTTTAAAAACGTGTCCTAAAGAATATCCAACCATCAAAATTAAAATCACATGGCTAAAACCCAATAAAACATGGATCTAACCTAAAAACATCAAATCTTAGGCCTAACCGAAATTCTCTTGCATAGAAAAATCATATCTTTGAAACTAATACTAAATATCTCCAAAATAACATCCTAACATGAAAATAAGAGACTTAGGATCATCATATAAAAATATCAAAGCCTTTAGAGTAAGATCAAACCTCAAAATATTCAAACTTTATCCAAATAAAAACTGTTTTGTCACTTCCAGTTTTCATGTTTCTAGATCTAATAAAATCTATCATCAAAATCTTTATTCATGCAACAAAACCTCAATGAAAACTCTTAAACACATTCTAAGAACACTCCATAAAATTTTCGGACCAAGATATATCCATTAGCTTGGTCAAAAACTCCAAAACATAACACACTCTCCAGATTCACGCCCAGAATGACCTTTCCATGGTTAAAAATACTTTTGACCGACCAAATGACCATGGAATGATACGAAAAATACATCTACGGAAACTAGACTCAAAGAGGAACAACTTTTATGAAGGAGTCATCGTGTGAAAATACTTACAAAGGGTCGAAAAACTCCACGCAAAAAGACCCAGAAATCTGCCCGAGAGAGCTCTTTTGGGTTTCTCTCTAAGAACGGGGTGAAGAAATGATTAAAGTGAAGTAAGTGTGTCTTGCACGACTCAAGACTTCTGTAGGGAGAATATTTGGACCTTAATGATCATTGAGTGGAGGTGTAGACATGTGACATAATGTAGAGGATAGTGGGGGGCAAAAGACAACTTACAAAGGCTATGAGACATGGGACTTGATGGGGTGGGTTCCTCCATATTAATGAGTGCAACTTGATGCAATGAATGGTCTGCCAAGTGGGGGAGGAAATTTCTCCAAGAAGCTATGCCAAGGTGGCCAAAATTCGTGGGCTTTAGTGGGCCTTAGTGGGCCTCAACCAAGTGGGCTTCAATTTGGGGTTTAAAGGGGGTTTGGTTAGGGTTTGAGATGCTATCAAGCCCAAATCCAATTTTTCTTGGCCCAATCAAATTTCTAAGGTTTAAAATGTTGGATAAAGATGTCATAATAGGAATTTGAGAAATTAATAGCATGTGAAAGTGATTTAATCAAGTGATTAAACACAATACTAGAAATTGGATCAAAAAGGGTTTGAATGCCAACTTTAGGGTTTGGGGAAACCGTTTAGGGTTTCGGTTTCAACCAAGTTTTTGGGGTTTCAAAAGGATTCCAACCATTTAGGGTTTTACTAGGGTTGAAACCCTCTTCATCTAACTCAATTTGGTTGATCAGATGAAAAAAAACTGTTTTGCTTAGGTGGCATGATCTCACACATTGATTTCCTTCACAAATCCATCTAATGGTTTCTCTTTGTGCCAAGTATCTAATACTATTCATTATGTGTGGTTAAGATCTTGCCAAGTGTCCAAATAAAACTTCTCTAACCTAATTTGGACATTTCACACTGTGATTTTGAAACCACTGCACTTAGTACGCTTATCGAGGTTACTATTCACTCCGAAAAAGTGCATAATAAACTTAGTACTGAAAAATCCTAAATATTCAACTGAGTCTAGTGGCGTAAACTATAACGTAATCTGACACTTCTAACTACCTCAAACAAATAAAATCACATTTCTGGCACCATAGTGAGTGATAAAACTAATTATGTTGACATACTAGAACTTATGCGATTAGCCGATTCGTAAAAACTTATGGGGTTTTCACGAGATTTCTAATGTCTATAGAAATTCCACCATTGAATTTCTAGCGGGCTGTTACATCCTCCCCTCCTAAAAAAAAGATTTCGTCCTCGAAATCGACGCAAGTACAAACATAAAACACGCTTAAAACACTGTAGATAGTTTGAAAAAAAAAAAACCGTCCGTGACCCGACAAGTGCTGCAAAGTCTCGGGGCCTACTCTATGAATTTAATACGGCTAGTGATTTGAACAAACGCCTGATGTTGATGACAACCGTGATTGAAGGCTTTGAGTTTCTATAAAGAAACAGGATCATCTTCATCCATCGGAAAGAAAAAACATCGCTTCTTGACCTGTGTTTTGTTTTTCCATAACAAAATAATGGCTGGGCAATTCTCTTCCACTAATGTTCCAGACTTGAATCAGGAACCCTTGACGCATCAACCATCAATCTTCTCTCCTGAGGCCGTCAATACCATGATAGGAGCAGAGAACCGTTTTTCTAGTACAGACTTGAATCAGGAACCCTTGACGCATCAACCACAATCTTCTCTCCTGAGGCCGTCAATACCATGATAGGAGCAGAGAACCGTTTTTCTATAGGGCTGATTCTGAGATTATTGCAGAATCAAGAATGCTCAGTAGTCAATATGCTGCCTCTGTTACGATCATGTCTCGGAGGTTAATGGCGAGGGTGAGTGAGATTGATCATCTTAACATCCAAATATCTGAGTTACGACAGAAGCTTGCTAATAAGGATAGAGAGAATAAAAGGCTAAAGCAAGAAAACAAAGAGTTGAAAAAATTTACAGATTGGTATGCTCATGATCTGCAACCACGAATAGAGGAGCTGGAACGAGAAAGGGTTCAGATACAAGGTCAACATCGGCAGATAACAGCAGAGGTTCATCGTTTACTAGAAAAATAGGGACAATCTACTGTTAATCTCGCTGGCTTAGTAAGAAAACTTTTGACAATTGTGTCCAGCATATCTTGTATTTCTTTTGACTAAATAAGATTTGAAGAGACAATGTTTGTCTTGTTCTTTATGCTATCTCTATAAAATCAGTCTTAAAGTTCATCCGATTTGCATCAAATCTTATTCTCATCTCTATAACTCATCTGCATTCCTTCAACATTCTCGCTTTAAGTTTTCAATTCTTTTCTCAATGGCTCATTCTTCTAACATTCCTCTAGATTCATCCATGAGGTATTCAGCACCTCAACTCCTGTCCTTTCTGCAGCTGCCATTGGTGCCATGTTGCAGCAAAAAAATAATAGTTTGGCTAATAAGTCAGACTCCGATGCTATCTACGACTTGGTGAGTCTCGACTCGCTACTCATCCTCTATTGTTGCTTTTTCCCAGCGGGTACAAGCCAAAAACCATGAGGTTGAAAGGCTTAAAAAACAAATTGTTGTACTTCAACGAATTGTTCAAGAGTCTCACACAAGGGAAGGAATCATTCGGCAGAAGAATAAACAGTTGAAATCTCTATTGGATTCTTCATTCCGCTTGCCAGTTCCCATGGATAGGATGACATGATATTGTATGAAGAGAATGAGCGTCTCAAACATGAGGCTAAGAACCTCAAGTTTATGTAAAAGTATTTAAAAAAATCTCTCTATTTTTATGAACTCTGATCTATCTTTTAAGAGATATTCATAAATGCATCATACCTATTTCTCTTCTAATCATACATAATCTATCTTCTGGTAAAGGTTTTGTGAATATATCTGCTAACTGATCATGTGTGTTTGTGAACTCTAGTACTATATCGCCTTTCTGCACATGATCTCGAAGAAAATGATATCTTATTTCAATATGCTTAGTTCTAGAATGTTGTATTGGGTTCTTTGAAAGATTTATAGCACTTGTATTATCACATTTGATTGGAATGTGATTATACATGAGTTTAAAATCTTCAAGTTGTTGCTTCATGTAAAGAACTTGAGCACAACAACTACCCGCAGCAACATATTCTGCCTCAGCAGTAGATAGTGCAACAGAATTTTGTTTTTTACTAAACCAGGAAACTAGTGCATGACCTAAGAAGTGACATGCTCCACTAGTGCTTTTTCGATCTATTTTGCAGCCAGCATAATCTGCATCTGTGTAGCTGATTAGATCGAAAGATGTGTGCTTAGGGTACCATAACCCTAAGTTAATTGTACCACTAAGATATCTAAGAATGCGCTTAACTGCAATTAAATGTGATTCTTTTGGAGATGATTGAAAGCGTGCACATAAGCACACACTGAACATAATATCTGGTCTACTGGCTGTCAAATATAATAAGCTACCAATCATACCTCGATATACCTTCGAGTCAACTGGCTTACCGGATTCATCTTTATCAAGTTTAGTGGATGGGCTCATTGGTGTTCCAGTTTCCTTAGCACCTTCCATCCCAAACTTTTTCAGCAATTCCTTAATATATTTTGATTGATTGATGAATGTCCCACTTTTTGCTTGCTTAATTTGCAATCCGAGAAAGAATGTAAGTTCTAAAAAAATAAAATAAAAAGAAAAAGAGAAAAAGTGAAGAGAAAAAGGGTAGGGCCAGAGTATATTGCTTCAAATCTATATTTCGGGATCCTCAAATAAACCAACAGTGAGTTAAAACACTGATTAAAAACGCTTAAATGTCTTATTTTAAATAAAACACTTTAAATAAAACACTATGATGAATTAAGGTAGAATATTATTTTATAAACTAAAATTTAAAAAATAATATTTCTTCATCATTATATAAAAATGATAAAGTACCGTTAATTAATCAAAGTGCATAAAACACTTAAATTTAAATAAGAATTTTCAACGTAAAATTAAACCTCTTAATATCTTAAAACAATTAAAATATTTAATCTAAATAAATATCCACAATTATAATATTTTCAGAACTCATTAAATTATTATAATTGTGCTACTTTAAAAACAAGCTTATTTAATACTTTGAAATTCGATGGATAAGATCCTGAAAAACGTCATCGAGGTACAACGCTTAGGATAAAACTGTTCATGATTTTACAGCTGTCGGTGAAGAACAAATTACGTGATTTACGGAAAAGATAATCTATACGCGTGATTCCAGATGAGGGTAAAGACAAGAGAGATGTGATTGCTGTCGGGAAATAAATCCAAAACTGATAATTTTAGCGGGCTGTTACAAGGAGGACTGACCCCCCGACCCTGCGAAGAAGGCAACGAAGTGGCTTGGCTCGAAGATGCCAAAAACCCTCCCTATCAAAAGGGGTGTAGGTTGCTGAACAAATACCTGTAAGGAGGACTGCCCAAGAAGAGGGACAATGTCGTCATTAGAATCTAGCTCAACAGGCGAGCTCCCCCTGGGCTTCTTTCCCTTCTCCTCCACTGACGGGCTAGCAGAATGCTTGCACCTTGGACAACTGGTTGGCTCCAATAGGGTGGAGGTCTATAAATGGCACAACGCGGTATGGGTGGGCAAATAACACTGCAAGCTATTAGTGCTCAGTAAGGCATCTGTGAAAACCTCTACTGGGTGGGCGGTAACCTAGTCCCACACAATCTCAATCCGACAGAGCTCATCTTGGTTCGCTAGCCACCTCACAAGCCCCTCCTCTCGAATAAGGAAATCTTGTCGAGCAGCCTGTCCAGGTGGATATTCCTACCCGTCACCCAACACAAAGAAGAAGTGCTTGAACCAAGGCTGCTTGTCATTTTTTTGCTCCAGGTTAGCCAATGCTTGGGTAGAATGAAAACTGCAAGTATTCCCACTCCTCTTCAACACGTGGTGGGTGAGAAAGAGCTCCTAGCCTGTGAGATCTAGCCAAGCCTCCCCCATTTCCTCCAGGGCATGTCACCAAATAACACAGCACCCCATAAGGATCCTCTAAGAGTTGGGATGAAGCTGGGTCCGGGCCATACAAGCTATGTCCAACACATCACGAACTGGGCAACAAAATGGCAGCCACAGGCCATTCGAAAACATGGAGGGGAACAATGTGACTTTGTAAGCAAACCCATCGGGATCCACAATCCCCTCATCTGGTCGTAACACCTCGAGGACCGCACCTCTCGATACACTGTACTCCCATCTCAGCGAGTTCAAGTTAGGAAGAGTCACCGACGACCGCCACAAGGAACCTACATACCTTTGGGCCTTTGTAGGCATCTTTGAAAGCCCCAGCTATGCTGGAACGTTGGAAGGACTAGGGGCTCTGGTGGGTTTAGGGCCCTTAGAACCTTTCGGGGCTATGCGAGAAGGATTCTTGGGTGCCATTGAAGGAGAGAAGGAAGGAGATGAGTACAAGAAACAAAAGGGCTTTGAAAGTGCACAACAGAATGTAGGATAGTAGCATAGGACGGTTTGTTCCCCCCAGGGATTATATATGCACCAGGAGGGATGGTTCAAATTCCAAGATTGGGGTAACCCATATGCCGCATTAAAAAGATGAATTTGAAGCACAAGGAGAGGACGTGACAGGAGCCGTCGTCTCATCAATGCGGATAGCACAGAATGTGCACCATCAAGTACTTGGAGAAAACTGTTGGAACGTGCCATTATAGAAGGGGTGAGAATCGTCGAACCGCATCAATAATGTGCGAGAACCAGTCGCGAGGGGACACACGAGGGAACCACCGAACAGACGAATTAACAGCACTAAAGGTAGAAGTAACCCCGATCGATCAAGTGAAAAGGCAAAAAAAGTCTACAGGAAATTCCCACCAAACCACTTCGGTAGGAATTGGTGGGGGTAACTGTTGGGGGGATTTTTCCTAGGGCCTCAGGTCCAGACCAGGTGTCAGGAGGACCTTTGCTAGACCCTAAAGGTTCGGGAAGCCAAGCCTAGTACCTGAGGGCCTGAATCCGCTGGATACAAGGTGTCGGGTCAAGGATGAGTTGCAGTTCTAGGAACACGAGAGGCTACTCAGATGAAGGAGAAGGGAAACACACCATTTCAATGGGACTAAACTCTAAAGCAACACCAGAGAACGACGCCACATTAATTACTTCATTAGGGGGCCACGTCGCATTAAATGCAGCCTGGTAGAAGTGGGGTCTGAGGAGACATCCCTTCACTCAACTGCAGAGCATGGGCCTCTGACCCCGAATATAGGTATAAAAGCAACTCCCAGACTCCGAAATGGGGTTGGACTCTCTCTAGACTCTGCTTGCCACAACTGCCCTTGAGCTCTCTCCTTTGAACACTACTCTTAGGCATCAGAGGCTCTACCTGGCCGCTGGATTTCAGAGTTACCTTTGTGTTTGCAAGCCTCAGATCGAAAACCCGAGTTATAAGGCCAAGCCCAAAAGCGTACAAAACACGATGTCAACACCGAGAAAATATGGTTAATAAATAAGTCAATTGTTGGTCATCCCATGACACTTGCAATCAACCCATAAGTCCCTAAATTTTTTTTTTCAAGTTCTATAAATGTTAATTTTTATGTCTTTATTTGTTTGAGATGTAATTTTCATATTAGTATTTGACTTTTTTTTGTTAATACGTGATTTTTTCAAGATATTAATTTTCGTATATATTGGTGGTTTGAATGTTAGTGATAAATATTTTATGATAAATTTAGTTGTAATTATGAATTATTTATATATTTATCCTTATATTATATATGAAATTATGTTAATTAGGTTAAAATAAATATACAAGTCAACTCATGCTATTTATATAAAACAAGTTAAATTGGTTGAAATAGGTCGCCTTCATATTAGCTCAATAAAGAACTAGTTATTAAATAGGCTACACCAGTTATATCATGTCACCTATTATTTATATAATTTGTATTAGAATTGTAGGGTCAATTCACCTCATTTATAATTAAATATATCAGGTTCAAATTAACTCATATAATTGAATACCCATAACTTGACACAATATGAACATAAATTATCGTCGCTACGAGCCATGTGTAGATTTGACTCCTATGACATATAGGCATCATAAAACATTTTAGAACGATGTAATCAGTTATCAATAAGTTCAAGGTAGTTGGAAATAACCTTGCTAAGGAGCAAATTAACAAGTCCAATCAGTGATATATGATGTAAGGATCAACTAAATCTGAAAACATTTGGAACCCAAACTAAGATCAATCGGGTTATGCATCTTCTTCAAATTTGTTATCGCGAGGAGATTCTGGCTACCATTTCCGAGAAATTTATAGGCTTGAACTTTTATCTGGCTACCATGGGAATTAATTACAACCATTCACATTACATTATATATCTTCAGAAATCCCACGGTTCAGAATGGATATTGAAGTCCCACAGGTCTGGCTCCAGTTGATCTACATCACTGGTGGATCCGTAAACTAGTCTTTTCAGCCTCTCAGTCACTTTTGCAGCTCCAAAGTCGAATGAAGATCCCAGATTCTACGCAACAGAAATCGAACAAATCTAAATCCCCCAACTTAATTATCCAGCAAAGAGAAAATATAACGTTTTCTCGAGAAACAGAAGCTATGGAAAAGCATCATATCAAAACAAGAAAATACCTCTGCGTGCACTACGTGGAGAATCGAGTCCCCAGCAATCGAAAAACTGGCTGTCAGCACGTCCGCTTGTTCTTCATGAAGAATGTGAATAATTTCGTAGAAGATGAACTGTTTATCTAGCCCAGTTACCAAAACGACCTCCGTGGTAGAACCCATTTCACGGATTTCGATTTTCGGAGATTTTACGGTCGCCTTTTCTTCAAAATTTGTGCATGGATATGATCTTTTTCTGCCTGTTAATCTCTGTTTCATCTCCTTAGATTTCTTCAGCTTTGTCTCTAGACTTTTGATGTAGTTTATTGCCTCATCTATTTGATCAGGTACTGATACTGGCTCCTGTATTTACGTCCAAGATAGACAATTCTTGATCAGTACTCTACGACTTTTACAAACACAAGTACCTAGTTTTTGTTTTTTGAAGGTACTACAGACACTGATTCTGTAAAATGAAAGGAGCCCATGTGGTGTTGTTCACTCTGAGAGAGAGAGAGAGAGAGAGAGAGATACCTTGGAGTTGTGATTAGGGAGGAGGGAATTGAGCCTGGAGTAGAGGAATTTCATCTGATTTCTCCTATTTTTCTCAGTGATGCGTCTTTCTACTTTCTTTGAGGTGGATTGAGTACTTGGTTGATCCATATTTTTCTGAGGCAATTCAGTTCATCAATTAGAACATGAGTCCCATGAACAAATCTTAATTTTGCGAAGACTATGGTTTTCCCCTTCCTGACGCTTATATATAAGCTTGAAAAAGTGCAAGACATAGGGGGATCAGGAAGTAATCAATCCACGAAGATCAGGTCGTCATGCGCGGGAACGTCAGCCATAGAAGTCATCTATCAGCCGCCCAAGTTGGAAAAACAAAAAAAGAATTGCAAAATAAATTGGCACGTGGGTTTCTTTTAATTTAATTCTAGCTTCATATCCAGGAAGGAGCACCCTGCAGGTCCTTGCTAGTCCTAATTCTAATTTAGGTTGAAAAATAAACTCTCTCTCTCTCTCTCTCTCTCTCTCTCTCTTTAAAAAAATTTTAATTTTTTAATTAATTTATTTATTTTTAAGTTAACGTAAATGGCATTATATGATATAATTTATATCCAAATATTCTTCGCTTTTAATATGTTATTACTTAATTGGCAATATAAATTTATAAATTATAATTTTAAAAAATATATCCTGTCGCATTATGTTCTGTTTAGATTCAGAGTTGATCTCAACTCATCTCATCTAAAATTTTTTAAATTTTTATATAAAATATAATAAACAATTCAACTTTTTCAAATCTCAAAAAAATAATAATATTAAAAAAATATTCTAACAATATTTAATTTAACTTTCAACTTTTATCTCAACTCATCTGATATCAATTTACTATTAAACCTTCATTAAATTATTTCACGAAAAGCCGCATAGTTTCAAAAGGTTTTGTTTCGAAGTTTAGAAAAGTTGTTTTGAGTTTTGTATTTTGATAATAATTAAATGAAAAAGTTAAATATTTAAAATTAAAAAGTGTTTTGTACTTGAAGGACGTTTAAAAAGAAAACTATGAGAAGTTTTGAGAATATTTAAAAATATCTAATACCCCTTAATTAATAATACACGGCTAAAAATGATAGGTTTTGAGAATAATACTACCTTAATATCTAATACCCCTTAAAACCTTTCAATTATGAAAGGTTTGGAGAATATTTGACAATAAGAAAGAAAACTTAAATGTCCAAACATGCCCTTACCCCAATATTAAATTCTCACCATTTCATCATTTCCTCCAATACACCTTAATTAATAATAAACGACTAAAAATGCCACATCTACACATGAAATAACTTATTTAGATATTGTTTGATAACGTAAATGATATAAGATGAGATAAAAGTTAAAAGTTAAATAAAATATTTATTTTTTAATTGAAAAAAGTTAAATTATTTATCATATTTTATATGAAAGTTTGGAAAAATTATAATGATTAGATAAGATGGTTTATATAACCAAATCAAACCTAAGTCAGGTGTTTAAAAAATGTTTTTAAAAAAACAAAAAAATAAATATTTTAAATAAAAATATTTAGCTTTTAAAATAATTAAAACACGGAACAAAAAAAAAAAATCAGATTTGGTCCAGGCCGGATAACATTTAAGAATACTTATAATTGACTAAACAATGAGAGTGCACCCCTTACTTTCTACGAAAATACATAAAGAGAAAATTGTAAAGTAGCTTTTGTAATTATTTAATCTTTACTTTTTAAAAAGCATTCTTGAGCTAATTTATTAGTACCACATACGGTAAAGCAATTACATTGACTTCTACGATAGAAATAATTCATGAGAATTGCCAATCTCTATAAAAATAAAATAAAATTCACAAAAAAAATATCTCATAATGTGACGTGGTATTATGTGAAATATTAGATTTATTTTACATGAAAGAAAATGTATGATCTAAAATATTATGTCATGCCACATCACTAGCTTTATGAAGTAATTTTTTATAAATCTTTTTATTGATAAATTATTTTTCAAAATTTATAAAAATGTATCAAGAGTACTAAATATTGTAGAAAGAAAATTTTTACTTATGAGCTTTACATCACACACCTGCTAAGAAAAAAAAATAAAAAAAAATAAAGAGTTCTTCTATTCATCATTGGATCTACACAACAGTACTTCTGCTAAGGGATGACGAGTAAAATATTTTATTTTTTAAAAAAATTTCACATAAAAAATATATGATGTATATATGATTATTAGTAGATAAGAGTACTGGCATTAGTCTAGCTAAATGCTAGTGCTTAGTTAAATTTTTGCTAACTTGAGCAAAAGTAGTTTGCATTAGAGTTGTCAAAACTCCTTGGTTTCAACTCCTATTTATCTCCAAAATAATATTTTACTCTAAAAATATTTTTAAGTGTGTTTATTCGATAATTAGGTTAAGAAAAAAATAGTTGAAAAACAATTATTTTAAGTAAAAATTAAATTATAATTAATATATTGAGTGTAATTGTAAAATATAAAAAGATAAAAAAATATTATTAAAATATATAATATTACATTATTATTTTAATTTTAAGATAAATAATCTAATATAGATTAATATCTCCATTAATTTTAATTTTAGTCAAAACCTCAACTTTTAAACAAATTTGACCAGATGATTGTCAGTCCGTCTATCACTCCGGAATATTACTTATTCATAAATAAACAATAATAATAATAATAATTAAAAAAAAAAAACAACCTAAAAAATTGAGACAAATATCTTCTCTACAGTTTACTTTGACGAGTTTATACATGCATAAAGGGCATGTGCCGAAAGTAGGAACTCAGCCCTACCGCAAAAAGTTGCCTTCAAATGTCCCCTCGTACTTGATGTCCGTGTCAAGCACTGGTTGGTTGAATTTTTATTAGAAAGATATAAAAAAACTATACAAAAATAAATTTATAAATTAATAATAAAAATAATTTACTTTACAATTTGTTTAGGAAGTAAAATGAGTTGAGAATATTTTATCTCACTTCAAAACTTCTCATAATATTTTTTCAAATATCACTAAAATACAAAATGTTTTTTAATATCAAATTTTCAAAATTTTCATTTAATTGTTATAATTTTTTCAAAATTTTGAATAAAACTAAAAAAAAATAGAATTTTTTCAAATTAAAAAAAAATAAAAATTATATAAAATCTTGTTAATATTATAATATTTTTATTCACTTTCTTCTAGTTTTTTTCCTAAATCCAATAAAATATTTTAACTTAAACAATTTTACTACTATTCATAATATTTTTTATATCTTATTTTATTATCCAAACATGCTCTAAACCAACCCATGTTAAAAGTGTATAACTATATATATGCACGAGTAGAATTACAATAAGTAAATTATAAATAATAAAAAATCATTTAAAATTTATTTGCATATAGTTTATTTATTTATGGAACTAGTTTAAACTTTTTCACTAGCTTTTTATATTTTCAAAATATATTATTTTTATTAATCTTAAAAAGCATTATATATAAATTTTAACAAAGTATCTTTGTAGTTTATAGATATTTTTATATATTTAATGATTATATTCATAAGAATTTAGTCATGTATTGTGTTAATAATTAATAACATAATATATCTTATCATTTAAGAAGTTACGGGAACCATCAAATAGACAGTGACCAATGAAATCAATGAGTTGAAGTTGTGTTTGGATATTAAATTGAGTTGATTTAAATTGAGTTAAGATAAAAATTGAAAGTTGAATAAAATATTATTTTTTAATATTATTATTATTTTAAAATTTATAAAAATTGAATTATTTATTATATTTTATATTTAAATTTTAAAAATTTATAATAATTAGATAAAATGAATCGAAAAGAATTGATAAACCAAACTGTCCCTTATAATGAAAGTTCTATGCTAGCCGCTAGGTAGGTAGCCGTCTTATGGTGGTCCCGAGAGCAGTTGATAGTGCCCCTCTGTTCTTCCCAAGTAGTTTCCTGAATGAGCCATATTGGCCGCTACTTGCCACTAGGCAATGGCTGTACCGATCCAGTAATCCCAAATACAGTTTTAAAACGTGTAACAATTAGTAATCTAAGATACAGAGAAAAAAGAGTTTTATTACGTATAATTATTTTTATGAAAATTAATGTGATTGCCTATCTTATATTTTTTAAATATAAAATAATTATTTTAACTAATTATATTAATAGAGTATATAAAAAATACATAAAAATAATTTTATATAACAAAACTCATAGAATTAAAGATGTATTAAATTATGTTGAAAATGAGAGTTCCTTCAAGTAGATTTCATATTGTATTCGTTCTGTTTTTTGTTTTTGGTTTTAAATAAGTGAGATTTATATACTTTATAGTTGTACAGTTCATTTTTTAGTTGATATACAACAAATGCAATAAAATAGATTTTAAAAAAGTTTTGTTGAAAGGAGTCTGTACTCATTTTTATAGTAAATAACTAGTTAGAAATACTTATATTTGACACCGATTATGGTTAGACCTTAAACCTTGTGGCTGGAATATATTTTACTATGGTAATGTGACTGTGCAAATTGCGGCCTATCTTTATTTTAAGTATATGAAAACCAAATGACTTTGACCAAGAAGTCGTTCCATTGAGAGACCGGCCAGACCCATGCCACGGTGCACACTCAAAACAAAGTCAATCAAAAGGTTGTTAGGTAGCACCACATAAACGATAACAAAAAGGGCACTACACAAATACCTGTCGTGGTTCTTTGCAACTTCATGGAAATGGGGGGAGAGGACCCATTAATATCTCTTTCCATCAGTGGCTATAAGATTGTCCTTTGAAAACCTTTCCCAAATACATAGATTTAAAAACCCTTATTGATTAGGAAATTGGGCTTTTTTTAATGTATGTAGAAGCTCTTGTTGATAATAAAGTAGAATAAATTAATAAGGTAATGATGGTATGAGGAGATGGAAGACATGGACAAAAATACACGCTTTAGCGTGGCTAACTCGTGTTACAGAAATTTGAAGATATCATTGACGAAAAGATGATCAATACATATTTGTAACTTTTTTTTTGTTTTTTATTAGCATGAGGTGTATGCATTAGAATAAAGTTCTGACTAATCCCAGTGATACACATGCTCTCAACAAAGAGTTTCCTACAATTGTAGTTTGGATAATTTAAGGATAAGGGAAAAGTTTCCCAGCCTCATGACCCCTACGAATGTTTGCACCCAAAATCAGTGCATATATGATAACAACATAACATGAGAAAATTCAAAAGATTCTTAGTATTCTCTCTAATCTTTAGAACGAGAATTAACAACTTCCCTCTCTTATCTTCTCTTATAAATAGTCCCTTTTTTTTTTCTAAAAAGCTCTGTCTCTCATATAGTTCTTCTCTCACAAAAAGGACCAAACACTCTTCTCTAGGAGCTTAGATCTTATCTTACTAGATGATTTATACAATCGATCAGGAGTAGAGACCTCCCTTAGTTTACTTTATCTTTCTGCAAGTAGAATTAACACTACTTAGGCCTTCTCTAGATGTGGCAAATCCATTGCAAGACTCTTCAAGGACTTCCTTAAAATTAAAATCAGAATAAGAAATAAATAAAGAAGATAAGTATTTCTATTACATCCTTTATCTTGGCTCTCTTCATTAGAGTAGAGGCCGGTCCTGATCATGACTGTATACTCCACCATATATTTAATTTCAATACAGTAGAGGCCGGTCCTGATCATGACTGTATACTCCACCATATATTTAATTTCAATACAATATATGTGTTTTGTTTTTATCTAATTTTTATTGTAGTGTGTTGGGTTGAGTTTGTATCAATAATAAACTTGACGCGTCAATAAGCAAATTTATCAATATATATTTACTTTTGATGTCATGCGTGCGTTGTGATAACCATTTAGGATGATTGTCATTGCCCCAACCCTTCCGGCAACCTAATTGATTTCTGTAATCTATCTTGAATAGGTAAATATATTACTTTATATGTAAGAATCCAAACATATCGTTGACGCAAATAATGTATTATTATTTTTACTTGAAATAGGCAGTCTTGTTATCTCATAGGTACCCAGAAAAGAAATATCATTACAAGTGGCCTAACTCTTGACCAAAGTTTTCCCACTATCTAACTATTAGCTAGGGATTTGATACCTTCGACTCCAAGCTACCAAAAGTGAAATATTACACTTTCAAAGTATTAAACTTTTGCAACTCCCATTAATCAACATCTTATTCGTTAATATTATGTTACATCATCTATTTTTCGCTTATTTTAACGAGAAAATTTAGATGCGAGCAAAATATTATATATATTTGTCAACTTTTTGTTGTTATAGAGTACAATGTGTTAGTTAATTTTGATAGTTTGGAGAGTAAAACATCTAATAGTTGGAGCTACAAATTGCATTTTCCCTTTTTAATTTATAACTAAGTTACAAGTTAATTAGGCCTGTTCATCCGGATTCCAACCCGGAATCTGAAATTATCCGGATTTCAAACCAGGGCTGGAACCCTGACCGGATTAGTCCGAATCAGAGCCGAGCCGGAACCCGAATGAACCCGGGTTTTATAAAAACCCAGATTCTGGGATCCGGGTTGAACCTGGGTTTTTTTTTTTTTAATTTAAGCATAGAACTTTTTATTTCAGTAAGATTTAAAAAGTATAATTTTTTTTTTTAATAAAGACCTATATTATATTAAAGATTTTTCAAGAAAAAACCCTTATGTAAAAGCCTATATTTATTATAGAAATTTTTAAAAAAACTTGAAAATCTTAATTTTTTTTTATAAAAACCTATATTTAGTGTGAAAATTTTCTAAGAGATAATGTTAAAAAGCATAATACTATTTTCCAGAATTATAAAAATATATAAAAATGAAAAACTAAAATGCATGTAATCCACTACATCTTACATTATTTTGTTATTTACATATTACATTACAATACAAAATACAAAACTACAAGACGAATTACAAAATAATTACAAAACAATCATGTTTCCCACTAAATAATCATTGCCTAAGCAGAAACATGTGCTATTTCATGATCTTCATTTCCTCTCCTCTGCTACTTCAATCTGTTAAGCAGATGCATAAATGGAAGAATTAGATAGCAATAAATTGAACTGATCTGCAATTATAACCTCATAAATTCACAACTTCATTTCTAAATAAAAAGAGATAAATGGGATATGACAGCAGAAGAAACTCTCACAACTGAACATTTGAATGGACTCTGTTTTGCTTTATGACATAATCAAAGTTGCATTAACTTACACTGAGCCAAAATGTCAAGTATAATTAGACAAACTTTGCAAATTCTATCAATTGAATTTAAATGTGAGGTCTTGCTCCATTTAGAACATTTTATGTACAGGTTAGAGATTACCTGACCATAAGCCAGTACTGGTACCATTATATCCTTGGAATAAACCATCAACAAGTGCAGCAATGCATTCTTCAAACATGGCAGATGAAGGAGATCCACTCCACTGCTTCCATAGACATGATCAAATGTAAAGGAATGGGTGCCAATTCGTACTTGCTCCACAGAAACAACAAATGTAGGTAGAAAAGAAAGTGTTGCACGAATTATCGACATAATATATTTCAAATAATTGCAAAAATAAATTGAAATAGGTTCCCCCGAAATTATGCTTCATTAAGGCCAAATAATGTGCCTTAGCATTTTCAATGGACAACAACTGGCTTCTTATATATTGATCTCTATGTAATATTAGTAATTTCCACTAGAATTTCCTGAATAGAACTCGTACGTTTATGATCACACAGATTCCAACCTTGAATTCTTAAGTGTGTGTATATATATATAGCTCAAAGTCAAGCTTGCAATTGGCTTCCAAGACCAATTCCAAACTTGAGTTCTTAAACCCCAAGTAATTAAGCGCTATTTAAAGGAAAAGGTACATTTATAGTATCCCTAATATTCCTAATTAAAATGGTTAATTGCAAGGTTTCAGTACCATCAATACTACCATTGTATTTTATTTGATTCTATTTATGATCCTTGCAGAGGATGTTTCTACCCGAGAAACAATATCCAACCACAACAAATTATTTGCTTTCCGAGAAATTACCGGAGTTGTTGATCATGATCACCACGATATGTAATTTTAGTATGCTAGCTAATTATAAACCTGTTTAGCACATTTCAATTTTTGTTCTGTTTTTAGAAAAATCATACTCCTTTTAATTTATGAGAGCTCTGTGAACAAATTTATATGGAAGTGATGTCCTATATATATATATATGTATGTATGGAGTTTGAAGTGTACGGCCTACAGAGAATGATATATAATGCCCTGTTTTTGTTCTTGTTAAAAGTAGAAAAGCAGACCCTTTTAACTAAAACTTTGAAGAATCAATCAGTAACAGCTATCAAGTTGATTAACTAATATCTGGCCTCATCGCAGAAGAGAAGATTGTAAATCATGGCATTATAAGTATCTGGAGGACTTTAAAAGCGCACAGCTCACTTGTTGATGGGATGGGAAACACTCCAACTAAAAATATAGTGCCAATTAGTATAGAAAGAGCTAAGAAAACTATTTCCAATCCGTTAATTTATTAAAATTGTTTTCCTCATCTTTTATTTTTCCTCTCCTTTGTTCTGTTCTTGGAGCAACACACAAAGAAACCCACAACAAACTGAATAAAAATAAAGCAAAAAAAAGAAGAGAGGATAGAAACGAAATATATAGGGCATCCCAGAAAATTATATAGCCACTCACTGCATTCATCCAATAGAAAATAAATAAAAGAATACAAAAAGAGAAACAGAAGAACCAAACATAAAGACTAAAAAACTTAAAAAAAATAACCCTATGTTTAACAAAAAATAGCATATCTACCTTCTTCTGTTCTTGGAGCAACACACAAAGAAACCCACCACAAACTGAATAAAAACAAAGCAAAAAATAGAAGAGAGGATAGAAACAAAAATATATAGGGCATCCTAGAAAAATATATAGCCACTCACTGCATTGATCCAACAGAAAATAAAATAAAAGAATACAAAAAAGAGAAACAGAAGAACCAAACGTAAAGACTAAAAAACTTGAAAAAAACCCCCATGTTTAACAAAAAATAGCAGATCTACCTTCTTTGTTGGGTCGATCGATCGATCAATTGAGAGAGAGAGAGAGAGATAAGAGAGAGACTATCGATCTAAAGTCTGACGGTGGCGAGAGAGAGATAGATGGCGGCAAAACTTGAAGGCGAAGGCTAGGGTTACATTCGTTGGGCTCGGACACGAGAAAGAGAGAGAGAGGTTACATTCATTGGGGGAGAGAGAGAGAGAGAGAGAGAGAGAGAGAGAGGAGTCAAATAAATCACAGATTCACAATCAAATTTTTTTTTTTATTATAAAAACAGGGTACCGGGGTTAAGGTCCTGTACCAGGGTGTAATAATCCGGGCCGGTTTTTAAAATGTGGGTTTCGGCCCGAGTCAAACCTTGGCCGAAAATCATAACCGGGCACCCGGTTATCTAGGTTCCGGACTGGGCCGGGTTTTACCCGTCCCGTATGAACAGTCCTAAAGTTAATGGTTGATATTTTGGATCTTGAGAATTAATATTTTTTTACCAGGAAGTTTGGCTTCTCTAAGAGGACATAACCGAAATTTCATATTATATTTTTTTTTTCTTAATTCATATGTAAGAAAGTGGTTAAGCTACATACAAAAGCCTCATGTTTAAACGGTGGAGGCTTCTTTTAAGGGTGAATTGCCCAACAAACCGTTAATCATGGTTGAGGGCAATGAAATTCTCTTTGATTTCTATCCTAGCTAGGTGAATTTGGCTCTTTTTGTCCTTCCATCATAATTGATCAATTTAAAAGGAATAAAAAATCAGGTTTGAGAAAATAGAGGAAACATTTGTGCCCTTTTATATATAATTATTTTTGGATCATTATATTTTTCACCCCGAACAATCATTTTTCAAAATTTGCAGTCTCAATTATCACGATCGATGATTTGCACACTTCACCTGTCTAACCTGCTAAATCAAATTAATGGAAACTTATTTAAGAATGTATCACTCTCCTGCGTTTTCTTTGAAAAGTATAAAAAAAACCCTTCATATTTGCTAATCCAAGCTAGAAGATGGTTTCCTAATGTTGGTTATATATGATGATCTTGGGTCCTTCATTGTGTTGACCAAAGGCCAAATTGTGAGTTCCTGAGTTGTGAGGTTGGCCAAGTAAGTGTTATGGCCTTGCGAAAGAGCAGATGGGATGAAGAGAAAGTTAGGGATGGAAGAGTGAAGTCAGAGACTTGTAGTTGAAGAAGGGGAATTGAAGTCAAGAGTTTTTGTTCTATGGGGTCATTTTACAAGGCAGAGGAATAAATTAAAAAGGCAAAATGCACAGCTTTAGCGAAAAGTGAAGTGCACCGTTTCAAGTACCTAGAAGTGCACCGTTTTATCAATTATGTATTACGCACCATTTTAATTTTATTCAGTGTATTTCTTTTTGCTTTTTGTTACGTTAGTGGCTATGGTAGTATGTCAAAGGTTGTTGGTAGTGAGTTGAGGGAATATATGCGAGAGGAGGTAGTAGAATCAGATCATCGAATATCTTGTATTGGCTTTGTTAGAACATTGGAGGCTAGGGTTCTTCGAAAACCAATCTATCTTTACAGTTTATTCAGTAAACTTCAGTACATCTTCTTCCATATTCTTTCCAGATTCACTTCCATTTTCCTCTATACATTCTTCTACCTTTCTTTTATAATCAGAATCATAACAATTGGTATCCAAAGACACCGTTGCTAATGGCTGGGGCACTAGATCCAAACAACAACAAGAGGCAATTCAAAGGCAAGTTGAGTCACATGAGCAAGGATACAAGAGCTTAGAGAGCAGATGTGGGCTATGGTTGCCATACAAAACCAAACGAATGATATGTTACGCACAGTGGTAGCTAACCAGAACAGGGGGCCTCACCAAGAACTAGACGTGGAATGAGAAAAGTTTGACCATTAGAGGCATGGCATGAGGGGGATCAAGCTGGATTTCCCACATTTTGTGGTTCAAATCCAGAGGGGTGGATATTTAAGGCCTTTCACTACTTTAACTTTCATCAAACACCTCCAGGTCAAAGATTACTCATGGCTTCATACTGCATGGAGGGACAAGCATTGATTTGGTACCAAGACGTAGAGGACACGGAGCAGTTTACGTGTTGGCCAATCTTTCTTCATGTCCTCCAAAAGTGTTTTGGAACCACCATGTACAATGATCCCATGGAAGCACTAAAAAGGCTGAAGCAAACTTCATCAGTAGCAACGTGTAAAGATGAGTTTGAAGCCCTTTCAAACAGGCTCAAGCGGCTTCCGGATGCTCACAAGCTGAGTTGCTTCATTAGTGGCCTCAAAGACAATATCCATCTTACACTTTGTCTGTTGAATCCGATGAACGTAAGCACATCATTTGACCTCGCAAGAATACAAGAAGAATATCTTGTCAATATAAGTAAGGCAATAAAACCATGGAAGGAAAAGAACTATTCATTAACAGCAGGGGGTGGTCACGGGGCTATTCTAGGGAGGGTTCAAACCGAGGCAATAAACCAACTATGCCTATCAAAAGGTTTTCTCTACACAGATGGCTAAAAAAATAAAAAAAAAAAGGCTTATGTTACCATTATGAAGAGAAATGGCATCCAAACCATGTGTGTAAAACTCCCAAGGTGTATTTGCTGCAAGGATGTGAAGGGGGTGAAGGGGAGAAATTAGATGAGGTATTTTATAACTTTTAGGATTTTAAGGAAGGAATAGGTTACCTACTATCCAATGGGGACCCGAGATTTCTATTAATACTATCACAGAAACTCCTACTTCAAACACTATGAGAATGCATGGTATAGTTGGAGGAGAGAAGATGGTGATTTTGCTGGACTTGAGAAGCACCCACAATTTCTTAGACCCATCTAGAACCAACTTATAGGTAGAACTCATAGTAAGGCTGTGACGCCTCCAAATTCCGCTTGGGATCGAACGGATATCTGAAGCGTCGGGACATGCAACACGTAGTTACCTGCCCCCGTTCATGACATATAAGATGCAATATTCCTAACATACATCTAGCATTATGCAATATTCACAGCGGATAATTTTTTTTTCTTGAGCAATACTATGCACCAAACTTATAATATCCCAAATAGTTAAATCGTAATCCAAGCATACTTAACAAAATAAACATCCACAATTTCAGTACGAGTATTAGAAGACTATAACCTCAAAAACATGGGAGACCAGGCTCCATATTTATATTACCAAAATACACTATTGAGGAAGTTTGTCGAGTAACTCGTGTAACTCGACTAACGAGGCTAGAATACTATCCAAAAACTAACTATGGAAACTGTCAGCTCCGCGTCGTGTCTGCGGTGTCTAGTCAACCTCTTTCAGTCTACCAAAGTTCGCTCCTTGCTCTGATCCTGACATATCGCTTACCATTCGGGGGGAATGGTAGTTGGGACTACCACAGTGAGATTTGATTACAAATCTCAGTAAGTTAACAAGAAACTCCCACACAGGTTAATGATGCATGCATGGCAGTAAAAGCATGAATGCATAATTAAAGTTATAAGTAAGCATAGCATAACTTGACATATAGCATGACATAACCTGAACTTAAATGTGAACTGAACTTGACTTAACATGGCATGAACTTGAGCTTAAAATATAACATGGACTAGCAACATAACATGAACGTGAAACTTGAAACATAACATGGACTTGAAATATAGCATGAACGTGAACATGCACAACATAAATATGAACTTGAATTTAACATAAACTTGAGCATAACATGACATAAACGTGAACTTGAGACATAATGTGAACGTGAACATAACATAACATGAAAGTGAACTTGAAAATAACATGTACGTGAACATAACATGATAGAAATGTGAACTTGAAACATAACATGGACATGAACATAACATAACATGAACGTGAGCTTGAACATATCATAAACATGAACATAACATGATATGAACATGAACTTGAAACTTAACGTGAACATGAACATAACTTGTACGTGAGCATAACATAACATAACATGAACTTGATATGAAATTTGTCTTAACGTGGACTTGATCTGAAACTTATTCTTATCTCATGGGGTCACCATGATTACTTATTCTTAACTTCTTGACATGAACTTGGAATCTTATTCAATAGACTTAATTAATAACGTGACCATATGGGTGCTACACGGGTCCCCTAGAGCCGTGTATCCCTGCTGATTACCGCATCACAACACAGGTATCTACACCAGCTGTGAATGTGTTAATACGTACTCCACAGTTGTTGTGGCCCCATACTTCATGCTCCACAGTTTTTGTGGCCCTATGAATACATGTAAAATAAAATATGGCACCATCGGCGTTAGTGTCTGGCGCGCTCCGGTGACTAGCTAATTAGGCCCCATTCGCAACCTGTTGACTGTACTTCGTCAACCCAGGGAATTTCACACCTATTTAGACACTCTAGCGTGAACAAAGGAGTTCCACTAGGATATTACCCCATCCTAATACTTAGGGTCATGATTGACATGAATAACTTAACTTGAACATGATCTGAAACTTGACTTAACATAAACTTGATTTGACTTCTTTACTTAACATGACATACTTGCAATGGTGAATATTACATGATATGACATACATGTAACATATGGTATACTTAACATGGCATACTTGTAACATATAACAATATATGACAAATAGATTGTATAACAGATAAATATTCGTGACAGAATAAGTCATGTATAACAGATAAACATGTAATGACGTGGCATGGCATGACATATATGATAACATACATACAAAAATTGTAGTTCCCTTACCCATCATACATATACAGTAAACTGATAGTAAGTTAGAAGCTAACTTACCTCGATCGTCGTGTTCTACGAGAATAAAATGCGAAATACGAGGAACTGTAAGAAGGTATTCTAAAAGTTAGAAATTTAATTACTAACAATTAGAAACATGAAAACAAGTTAACTTAAAGTAAAATTACCATTTTACCCTATACATGTGGGAAAATGACAATTTTACTCCTAACTTAAGGATTTCACATCCTAATTCCAAAAAATTTCAAAATTTACATTCATCGTGTAAATTTTGTCCTAAACTCAAATATCAACTTAAAAAAATTTAAAACAAAATACACAACTATGGAAAACACACTATGGCCGAAACATCCATAGGCCAATTCTCTTGATTTTTGTTGCAATTCCTTCCAACTTCAAAACTCATGCTTAAACCAAAATTTTGCAACAAACATCTTCCAATCCTAAGTTTAAAACCATACTTAAAATATCCATTTAGAAAAAGCTAATAATCAACACTAAACTTTTTTTTTTTGTAAAAAGATTCAAACACTTGAATCACAAGCTTTGACCCTAAATCAAAACATCTTCAAGAATTCCAAAAATCAAATCTTACTTCTAACATATTCATAACATCATTCTAATATCAACCATGTTTTAAATCATCAAACTAAAGTCACCAAAATCACAAAATAACACTTGGAGTTTTTGGTTTTACACTATGTCCAAAAACAGAAACTTTTTCCTCAACTAGTTTTGATAAATCTCTTGATCAATGGCTTAAGAAGGTGAGATCTTCGAAATAAAGCATCACATGGTTTAAGAATGTGTCTTAAATAGGATGCAACCATCAAACTTAAAATCACATGGCTAAAAAATCAATAAAACATGGATCTAATCCAAAAAATCAAATTTTAGGCCTAACCGAAATCCTCTTGCATGGAAAAATCATATCTTTGAAACTAATACTAAATATCTTCAAATAACATCCTAACATGAAAATAAGAGACTTAGGATCATCATATAAAAATATCAAAGCCTTTAGAGTAAGATCAAACCTCGAAATATTCAAATTTTCTCCAAATAAAAACTGTTTTGCCACTTCTAGTTTTCAAGTTTCTAGATCTAAGAAAATCTATCATCAAAAGCTTTATTCATGCAACCAAACCTCAATTAATACTCTTAAACACATGCTAAAAACACTTCATAAAATTTTCGGACCAAGATATGTCCATTAGCTTGGTCAAAAACTCCAAAACATAACATACTCTCCAGATTCATGCCCAGAATGACCTTTCCATGGTTAAAAATACTTTTGACCAACAAAATGACCATGGAATGATACGAATAATATATCTACAGAAACCATACTCAAATAGGAACAACTTTTATGAAAGATTCATCGTGTGAAAATACTTACAAATGGTCAAAAAGCTCCACGCAAAAAGACCCTGAAATCTACCCGAGAGAGCTCTTTTGGGTTTATCTCTAAGAACGGGGTGAAGAAGTGATGAAAGGGAAGTAAGTGTGACTTGCACGACTCAAGACTTCTGTAGGGGGAAGATATGGACCTGAATGACCATTGATTGGAGTTAGATATGTGACATAAAGTTAAGAATAGTGAAGGGAGAGGACTGCCTGCAGAAGTTGTGAGGTATGGAGGTTGATGGGGTGAGTTTCTCCATCTCATCAAGGCACTATTGGGTGCAGCCAAGGGCAGTGAATGGTCTGCCATGTGGGGGAGGAAACTTCTCCAAGAAGCCTTGCCAAGGTGGCCAAATTCGTGGGCCTTGGTGGGCCTCAACCAAGTGGGCTTCAATTTGGGGTTTAAAGGGGGTTTGGTTAGGGTTTGAGATGCTATCAAGCTCAAATCCAATTTTTCTTGGCCCAATCAAATTTCCAAGGTTTAAAAGGTAGGATAATTATGTCATAACAAGAATTTGAGAAATTAATAGCATGTGGAAGTGATTTAATCAAGTGATTAAACACAATGCTAGAAATTAGATCAAAAAGGGTTTGAAGGCCAACTTTGGAGTTTGGGGAAACCGTTTAGGGTTTTGGTTTCAACCAAGTTTTTGGGGTTTCAATTGGATTCCAACCATTTAGGGTTTCACTAGGGTTGAAACCCTCATTGATTTGGCTCAAATGCTTGATCAGATGAAAAGGGTTTTGCTTAGGTGGCATGATCTCACACCTTGATTTCTTTCACAAATCCATCTAATGGTTCCTCTTTGTACCAAGTGTCTAATACTATTCACTATGTGTGGCTAAGATCTTGCCAAGTGTCCAAATAAAACTTCTCTAACCTAATTTGGACATTCCACATTGTGATTTTGAAAACACTGCACTTAGTACGCTTATCGATGTTACTATTCACTCCAAAAAAACGCATAATAAACTTTGTACTGAAAAATCCTAAATATTCATATTAACCTACAGTAAAAGCCGTTTACCAAAACTCAACCCGTAGTGCTCTTATAAATAAATTCACAGTTTCGAACAGCCGTTTCGTCCGAAATTATGAAAATGGGTTATTGCACTATAAAATCTTAAATATTCAACTGAGTCTAGTGGTGTAGACTATAACGTATTCTGACACTTCTAACTACCTCAAATGATTAAAATCGCATTTCTGGCACCATAGTGAGTGATAACACTGATTATGTTGACAGACTAAAACCTGTGCGATTGATCGATTCGTGAAAACTTATGGGGTTCTCATGAGGTTTCTAAAGTCTATAGAAATTCCACCATTGAATTTCTAGCGGCTGTTACAAAGGCTATCAGTCAAGGTGGCCAATGGAGATACCATCCATAGTGAAGGACCTTGCAGGGAGGTCAACACTAAAATTTAAGGTAATTCTTTCTATCCATCTTATTACCTACTTCCCTTGGGTGGTTGCGATGCTTTTTTCAGAGTCCAGTGGTTGGTCACCTTAGGCCCTGTTATTTGGGATTTCTCTAAACTATCAATGAAATTTACTTGGAATGAGAGACCAATTTAGTTGTTGGGTATGAAGTTAAGTAGCTACACTTTTGAGTATGGGATGAAGTCCTTGTTGGACAATGTCAGTAACAGTAGGGGTTGTTTCTATAGTTGATTACAACCCCAGTACACACCAAACAGCAAACCGTAGACCCAAAAATGCAGCTCCTACTTAAGGAATTTAACAAGAATTTTTTTGAAGAACCTACTGGTTTGCCATCCACAAGACAACAAGATCATAAAAGATTCCTCAAGGAGGGAACTCTCCCATCTCAACTCAACCTTATCGATATCCTTATTATAAAAAATCAGAGACTGAGAAGATTGTGGTTGATCTGCTGAAAATAGGAGTAATAAGGCCGAATTCTAGCCCATTTTCATCCCCGATGATTTTAGTACGCAAGGCGGATGGTAGTTGGTACCTATGCATGGATGATAGGGTCCTTAATCAGGAGATGGTTAAAGATAAATTCCCTATACCCATCATTGATAAGATTTTAGAGGAGTTGCATGGGTCGATACTTTTTTCAAAACTGGACCTTAGGTCTGGTTATCACCAAAATCAGACTTGTGCCAGAAGAAATACCCAAAACTACTTTTCAAACTCATGAGGGAAACTATGAGTTCTTAGTGATGCCCTTTGGATTCACCAATGCCCCGTCTACTTTTCAAGGGTTAATGAATGACATCTTTAAGCCATTTCTCAGGAGATTTGTATTAGTTTTTTTTTTTTACAAAATCTTGGTCTATAGTAAGGGGGAGGAAGAGCATTTATGTAATCTCAGGCAGGTTATGGAGGTGTTGGTGGAAAACCAAATTTACGCTAAACTATCTAGATGCAATTTTTGGGTGAGAGAGGTCGAATATTTGGGCCACATAGTGATTGCCGAAGGGGTGAAAGCCAATCCAAACAAGGTAGCCTTGATGTTGGATTGCCCAATTCCAACAAATACCAAGTCTTTTAAGGGTTTCTTCTGCTTAACAGGATACTACAAAAAGTTTATTTGCAACTATGGGCTCATTGCTACTCCTTTAACTGAATTATTGACAAAGAATGCTTTTTCTTGGAATTAGACAGTAAAAGTAGCCTTCCACCAACTTAAGGCTGTGGTGACACAACCCACAGTCCTAAGACTTTTGGATTTTACTAAGCCTTTTACAATTGAATACGACGCAAGTGTGAGTGGTTTAGGAGCAGTACTCATGCAAATAGGGCAGCCTATTGTTGTTTTAAGCAAGACTTTGAAGGGAAGGGCTCTCTTATTGTCAACATATGAGAAAGAACTACTAGCCTTGGTCATGGCGGTGTAAAAGTGGAGGTCGTATCTTCTTGTGCAGTCCTGTGTTGTTAAAACAGACCAACAAACTCTAAAGTATTTACTAGAACAGAAAGTAGGAACTGTAGCTCAACAAAAATAGTTGACTAATTTAATGGGCTATGATTTTAAGATTGAGAATAAAAAGGGGAGGGACAACAAGGTGGCAGATGCTCTTTCCCAAAAGAATGAGGGTTTAGAATTGCAACAGTAGTTTTAGTTGTCATATCGTTTCCCACACCATTCTGAATTGAGGAGCTCAAACTGAGTTATTCTACTTCTCTCGAAATGTAGGAGTTGTTAGCAAAACCGTAGGCTGGTCAGGAGGTGCCTAAGGGTTATTCTTTGCAGCAGGGCCTCATACTTAAGAAGGGAAGGTTTGTCATCAACCCTAGGGCTCCATTTAAGCAGAAAATTCTCCAATACATACATGACGGCCCCCAAACTGGTCACTCGAGGTGTCTGAAGACATATCAAAGGGCAAAATGGGATTTTTATTGGAAAGACATGAAAAAAGATATTAAAGGCTAGTGAAGGAGTGTGACATTTGCCAAATGAATAAGTGTGCGACTAAGCATCCGGTTGGACTTTTACAGCCCATTCCAGTTCCAGAACATGCTTGGGAGGAGATATCACTTGATTTTATAGGGGGACTACCCTTGTCTCAAGGGGCAGTGTTAAATTGGTGGTCGTGGATCGCTTGACAAAATATGGGCATTTCATCGCCCTATCGCACCCTTACACCACTGATGGGGTTGCTAAGGTTAATCTAGACCAGGTGTTCAAGTTGCATGGGTTTCCTAAGGCCATCGTCTCAGATTGAGACCTCTTTTTTTGAGTTCATTCTGGAACTCCTTGTTCATATTACAGGGATTTTCCCATAACTATAGCTTAGCCAACCATCCCCAAACTGATGGTTAGACCGAGACATGAAATAAAACCCTGGAGTGTTATCTCCAATGCTATGCAGGGACTAAACCAAGGGGTTGGACTCAGTGGTTATCTATGGTGGAATGGTGGTACAATAGCTCCTATCATACATCTACAAAGGTCTCTCCTTTTGAAGCCATATATGGGGTATCCACCTCCTAAACTCACAGCGTACATCCTAGGCACAACAAAAAATGAAGCACTGGACAAATTTTTGCAAAATAGAGAACAGATCAAACAATTACTAAAGGAAAATATCAACTTCCCTCAACCGCGTATGAAATCTTATGCAGATAAAAAGAGAACCAAAAGGGAGTTTGAGGTTGGGCATTGGGTTTACCTTCATCTTCAACCCTACCAATAGAAATCAGTGGCACCTCGTCACAATCTCAAGCTTTCAATAAGATTTTATGGACCATTCCAAGTGGTTCAAAGGCTGGATGTAGTGGCGTATAGTTTGGATTTACCTCCTACCACTCGAATTCACCTAGTGCTTCACGTCTCCTGCTCAAGAGGAAGCTCGGTGAGCAGATCTAGCCACTTCCTTCACTTCTACCAATTAATGCAAGCGAAGAGGTTAAACTAGAACCAGAATGTATCATGGATCACCGAGTCAAGCATCATGGCCACCGCGCAATCACACAGGTTCTCATAAAGTGGATCAAAGCCATCACAAAAAATAACACTTGGGAACCACTATGGAAATTATGGAAAACCTACCCCCACCTTGTGGGCAAGGTTCTCTAACCATAGGGGCTTGTTATGGCCTCGTGGAAGAGCAAATGGGATAAAGAGAAAGTTAGGGATAGAAGAGTAAAGTCAGAGACTTGAAGTTGAAGAAGGGGAACTAAAGTCAAGGGCTTTTGTTTTACTAGGTCGTTTTACAAGCAAAGGAATAAAAGGCAAAACGCACAGCATCAGGGAAAAGTGAAGTGCACTGTTTCAAGCACCTACAAGTGCACCATTTCTGTAGTGTATTTCCTTTTGCTTTTAGTTACGTTAGTGGCTACGGTAATGTGTCAAAGGTTGTTAGTAGTGAGCAAAAGGAATATAGGCGAGAGGAGGTAGCAGAATCATATCATCGAATGTGATGACCCGCTTTTATGTGTATTTTCACTGAAGGAATATTTTAATTTAATTAAATATTTTATAGTGCTTTTATTTTAAATTATCGAGTTTTAAATAGATTTTATTGGCTGTTGAATTTAAATTGTGATTTAATTTATTTTGGCTTGTTTTTTGTTTTAAAAATTTAAATAATTGGTTTTTACTAGTTATTTATTTTATTTTAGCTTATTGATGTGTTTAAAATATTTTAGTGGTGTTTATTTATTTATTTGATGTAGTCTTAATTTATTTTAATCGTTTTATGTTTTTATACCGTTTTCGGCTGACTAGTCTTCGGACTTCCGACGTGAGGACTGGACCTCATTAAATTCCTTCATCTTTTTCTTTTTCTTTTCTTTTTCTCTTCTTTTTCTTTTTTCTCTTTTTTCTTTTTTCCCTTTTTTCCTCTCCTCTCCCGTTCGGCTCTCTCTCTCTCCCCGCGTCCCTCTCTTTCTCTCTCTCTCCTCACCCACGCCGAAGGACTCCACCGCCCAGGCCCGCTGTTCGCTGGCGTCGTGCCCGACGCCACCCCTGCCGGTCGACTCCCCTCCGGCCGGTGATCACTCCCCCCAACTCCCAGCCCCAACCGGCCGGCCGTTTGGCCGGAAAACGCCCCAAAAAGCCGCTCGGTTTGTGGCTCGATCCGCCGCCGTCGCTCCACCTCCGGCCACCACCTCTTCACCACTTCTTCCCCTACTCCTTGCCGACCTAACCCACCCATCCCCGGCCTCAAACGGTCACCGGAGCGGCTCCCACGAGCTCAACTTCGATTTACCCTTTTTCCGCCCCTACCGGCGTTTTCGCCGCCACCCACGGCCAAAACTCACTTCCACTAGCTTCATAAACATCCCTAGACCATTCCCTATCAATTTGGTGTCTTGGTTTGTCCCCGGTCAAAAGTGGGTATTTTGCGACCCACGGGAACAGTGCATTTGCACTGTTACGTTGCTTTCGCATCGCCGTTCGCTTCGCGCCGAACTTTCTAAAAATCCTATATAGCGCTGTAAGTATTTTCTAAACGCTACTTTTAGATTTAAATGTATTTTACTCTTTCAATAAATTATTTGGTTGGTTCGCTGATTCCGGACTGAGTCCGAGGAGTTCGGGGGTCGGATGGATGGAGGACGGAGTTGCTTGATTTGTTGTGCTATGGTTGAATTTATTTGTCGAGCATTGAAATTGGCATTTACATGATGCATGCACTTGTATTTTATTTTATTGGAAAAATCATGTTTTATTGGCGTAAATGATTTTTGGGAGTGTGCGTATCACGAGCCCAAGCCGGGATGGGTTATTATCTCGGTGGAGCTCCTCTGGTCACTCGGGAGTGGATAATACTGAGTGACATCCCCTGGGTTGTCGCCGGGCGACGACCGGATCGCACGATACGGTAACGCTGTCGTGTCGACTCCGTGGTCCTTTTAGTGGCGGGGACTAGAGGATGGCCTGGCCAGGTACGCGCGAGTTGGAGGCGCGAGTCTGGGCATCGCTCGTGTAGGTGTCACACGCGTAGACGTTACCTGCGGTGTGGCACAGAGCCAGAGTGTGCGGATGATCCCTAGGGGAGATCATGGTGCATGCATAATTGGTTGGTTTTCATGGTTTTCGGATATGGGCCATTTTCTGGGAAAATGGCGATGGTCTTGTGATCCATTTTCGGGGAAAATGGTGGTTTGGGCCATTATCTGGGATAATGGCGAGGCTTGGTTTTAAAGGTTATGTTTTTAAGCCAGTTGGGTTTTTGGCGTGCGTGGAAAATATGATTTATGAGTTTTGGAGCATTGACATTCATTCATACTTGTTGTTTGAGTTTAATATGCTTTTATCTAGTGGTGTTTGGATTTTACTTACCTGCGGCACCATTTTTGGTACCGTAGATTTTGATGCAGCGTTCGAGGAGGAGGAGGAGGCTGAGCCCGAGGATACGGCTCCGCCGGAGTTCTGATTTGAAGTTATGCTTTGTACTTAGTTTTAAAACAATATTTATATCATGTAATATTTTATTATGTGCCTTTGAACCGTTTGTATTTTATTTAAAAAAAAAATTCTGGTACTTAGTATTTGACTTTGCTATCCGCTGCGTATCTTCTTGTGCACATTTGTCGCTTGCACACACTTGGCACTCTTCGATAGGGTGGTGACCCGTGATGTCACCATCCGGGCGCCTCGAATTCCCCGTTTTCCGTACGTGGGGATTTTGGGGGCGCCACAGGTGGTATCAGAGCGGTTTGGCTCTGGGTAAAACCACATGTCCCATAGGAGAGGTACCAGAATGTTTTTTTTTAGTTGTGTTTTAAAATTTATTTTAAGTAATATTGCTTTTTGACGTGGTTTAGTTGTTTTGAATTTATTTGAGCTTGTTTGGTTGTTTTATTTAATTAGTTATGTTATTGCTGCTGATTTGTTTTTGTTTTCTTGTTATGTGGATTGGTTTTGGTTTGGTTTTATGTTATTGGTTTTATTTTTTTTTTTTAAAAGGGGGTCAAAGGTTGTGGTGGCAGGTAAAATGGTGAGACCGAGGAAATCTACACAAGGGCCACGGGATGATACACAGAGAGATGACTCCATTGCCCAAGCTATACGGCAAATGACAGAATTTATGCAGCAAAATTTTAGGCCTCAGCAAGGAGTGCCTAGCCCACAACCTGGAGGTCCTTGGCCGCAACAAGGAGGACCTTGGCAGCAAGGAGGGGCTTGGCAACAAGGAGGGCCTTGGCAACAAGGAGGGCCATGGCTGCTACCAGGAGGGTCCAGTGGAGGAGTGCAAGCGGGGTGCACGTATGAGCGCTTTCTGGCGCATAGGACTCCCCACTTCACTGGAGACGAGGATCCACTACAAGCTGGAAAGTGGATCAAGGACTTGGAGAGGACTTTTGAGGTATGTGGTTGCACCGAGGCGCAACAAGTTCTCTACGCCAGCTATCTGTTACAAGGCACTGCTTTTGATTGGTGGGATACCAAAAGAATAATGCTGGAGTCAGAATTGGGGTCTTTTGCCGCGGTGACTTGGCAGCGCTTCAAGAAGGAATTTAATAACCGCTTCTTTCCCGCTTCTGTAAGGCGGCAAAAAGCAAGAGAGTTCTCACACTTGGTCCAAGGGAGCATGACCGTGGAACAGTACTCCCGAAGGTTTGTAGAACTTGGGAAATTTGCTCCCCACCTCATCGCCACAGAGGAGATGCAAGCTGAGCGTTTCCAGGAGGGTCTACGCCCCGATATACGCCGGTTGGTAGTCAGCCACCGGATATCCACCTTTCAGGATTTAGTGGATGTGGCCACCCTCGTGGAGCGGGAGAATAATTTGAGTATGGGTTCCCCTCCGGGACATAAAAGGCGAAGTTTTACTGGAGAAGGAAGTAGCTCTGGATCGCCTCAGAAAATTGTTCAGCGGTCTGGAACTCGACCACAAGCTGCCTCAGGAGTGCGTATAGGAGGTCGGATGCCCGTTTGCATGAGGTGTAATAGAGCTCATACGGGTGAGTGCACTTTGGGTGGAGCTCGATGCTATAATTGTGGCCAGCAGGGACACTTTGCCCGTGAGTGTCCTAATACAGTTCAAGGAAGCCGTGGAGGTCGACGTGGTGGAAGAGCTAATCAGAGACAAGTAGCACAGGCTCGAGTGTATGCTCTTACCCCTGGAGAGGTGGATGATGAGGCACCAGCGACCCACGATGCTGGAGTGATTACAGGTATGGTTCTAAATTAACTAATTTTTGGATTTGATGTTTGGTGTGGTTTGATGTTTGTTTGTTTCGGATTTTGTGGGTGTATGTGTTTGGTTCAGGAAGAGTTCGGTTATATGACTTTTATGCTTGCACATTGTTTGATTCGGGTGCATCTCAATCATTTGTGTCTTCTACGTTCGCTCGGATATGTAATTTGGTTACGGGACCCCTACCAGGATCGTTAGTGGTGAGTCTTCCGAATGGTGAAATGGTTTGTTGTTCTAAAGTTGCGTTGGGTTGTCCCTTGGATTTTGGTGGTAGGACCCTTGATGCCGACTTGGTGGTGTTCAAGTTGTTGGGATTTGATATTATTCTCGGCATGGATTGGTTATATCGGTATTGTGCAAGTATAAATTGCAGAAGTCGGGTAATCAGTTTTCAACTCCCAGATGGTGGTTGTTTAGAGTTTATGGGAAGTAAATTAAAAGAGAAGCCGATGGTTATATCGGCAATTCAAGCGAAGAAAGATATTGCTTGTGGGGCGGATGCCTTTTTGGTTCAAGTGGCGTCTACGCCAATTGGGAACAAGTCCTTGGCAGATTTTCCAGTGGTAGGAGAATTTCCCGATGTGTTCGTAGATGATTTGCCGGGGTTACCTCCAGTCCGCGAGTTGGAGTTCGCTATCGATCTAGAACCCGGGGCGGCTCCTGTGCATAAAGCCCCTTACCGTATGGCACCAGCCGAGTTGAAAGAGTTGAAAGCCCAGTTGCAAGAGTTGGTCGACAAGGGGTTTATCCAGCCAAGTACTTCGCCATGGGGTGCACCAGTTTTATTTGTTAAAAAGAAAGATGGCACTCTTAGAATGTGTATTGATTATCGAGAGCTTAATAAAGTGACAATAAAGAATAAGTACCCTCTTCCAAGAATTGACGACTTATTTGATCAGCTTCAAGGAGCGGCTATCTTCTCGAAGATTGACTTGAGATCGGGATATTATCAGCTGCGAATAAGAGATAGAGATGTCCCCAAGACTGCTTTTAGATCAAGATATGGGCATTACGAGTTCAAAGTGATGCCTTTTGGGTTGGCTAACGCTCCTGCAGCTTTCATGGATCTGATGAACCGGGTTTTTCGACCTTATCTGGATTCTTTCGTAGTGGTTTTTATTGATGATATTTTAGTTTATTCCCAGAATGTTGACGAGCATGCTTATCACCTTCGCTTAGTGCTTGGGAAGTTACGAGAGCACCAGTTGTACGCGAAGCTTAGCAAATGTGAATTTTGGCTGGAAGAAGTCAGATTTCTCGGGCATGTAATTTCCCAGGACGGTGTGGCAGTTGATCCCAGTAAGGTGGAAGCTATTTTATCATGGCAGCGTCCATCGACTGTGCGCGAGATCCGAAGTTTCTTGGGACTTGCTGGATACTATAGAAGATTCGTGGAGGGATTTTCCCGATTATCCGGTCCTCTCACCGCTTTGACTAGAAAGAATGCAGAGTTTGTTTGGTCAGACAAGTGCGAGAGGAGTTTCCAAGAATTGAAGAACAGATTGACAACTGCGCCAGTTTTAGCACTTCCAAAACCGCTTGAGCCGTTTGTTGTTTTTAGTGATGCATCTAAATTTGGTTTGGGGTGTGTTCTCATGCAAGGAGGACGGGTCGTGGCTTATGCGTCTCGTCAACTGAAAGACCACGAGAAGAATTACCCGACACATGATTTGGAATTGGCCGCAATAGTGTTTGCCCTTAAGATTTGGCGACACTTTTTATATGGAGCAGTTTGCGAGATCTACACCGATCACAAGAGTCTGAAGCATTTATTTTCTCAGAAGAATCTCAACATGAGGCAAAGGAGATGGTTAGAGCTAATAAGCGACTATCAGTGCGAGATTAAATACCACCCAGGAAAAGCAAATGTAGTTGCAGATGCCTTGAGCCGGAAGTCACATTTAGAGGATGAAGCTGAATCTTCTGGAGTGGATTCTTTACTTTGCGGGTTGAGAAGGCTCCTTATTGGAAGTTCGCAGCAAGAGGAAGTGATATCTTCAATTCTTGATATTCGGGTAATTGATTTTGAAGAATTGAAGACTCTTCAGAGAAAAGATCCGAAGCTGTTGGACATTAGAAAAAGGGTCAGAAAATCTAGAGGGCCGTTGCACTACAGTTTGGATAAAGATGGGATTCTTCGATTCCGAGATCGTAGAGTAATTCCTAAGGACTCGGAATTTAAGGAGCGAATTATGACGGAGGCTCACGCGGCTCCCTATTCCGTTCATCCGGGTAGCACCAAAATGTATCGGGACTTAAGGAAAAATTATTGGTGGGAAGGAATGAAGAGGGATATTGCCTTGTATATTGAGAGATGTGGCACTTGCCGTCAAGTCAAGGCCGAGCATCAAAGACCAGCAGGTTTGCTCCAGCCTCTACCTGTTCCTGAATGGAAATGGGATGACGTCTCTATGGATTTTGTAGTGGGCTTACCGAGGACTCCCAGTGGAAAGAACTCAGTTTGGGTAATTGTTGATCGACTGACTAAGTGTGCTCATTTCTTACCGGTCAATAATGCGGATTCTCTGGGAAAATTGACCCGCTTGTATGTAAAGGAAATAGTGAGACTACATGGGATACCCAAGAGCATAGTGTCGGACAGAGATCCAAGGTTCACCTCCCATTTTTGGAAGAGTTTGCAGGCGGCTTTAGGTACTAAATTAAA
This sequence comes from Carya cathayensis, assembly GCA_011037825.1. NCBI lineage: Eukaryota > Viridiplantae > Streptophyta > Magnoliopsida > Fagales > Juglandaceae > Carya > Carya cathayensis. Next base: position 2,248,394 of record QGSO01000195.1, on the reverse strand, counting down.
GTTTAGTACTGCTTATCACCCCCAGACAGACGGCCAGTCAGAGCGCACGATTCAAACTCTTGAAGATATGTTGCGAGCGTGTGCTTTAGATTTTCAAGGAAGTTGGGAGAATCACGTGCCACTCATAGAATTCGCGTATAATAACAGCTTCCATGCATCCATCCAAATGGCTCCTTATGAAGCTCTGTATGGTAGAAAATGCAGATCACCCTTATGTTGGGATGAAGTCGGGGAGAAGAAAATAATTGGACCCGAGATAATACAGGATATGCAAAATCAGATTCAGATTATAAGAGATAACATGGCTGCAGCGCAAAGTCGTCAAAAGAGTTACGCGGATACCAGGAGGAGAGAATTGTCTTTCGAACAAGGCGATTGGGTTTATCTTAAGGTCTCTCCCATGAAAGGAGTTAAGCGTTTTGGGAAGAAGAGAAAGCTGGATCCGAGATATGTTGGACCTTTTCAGATTTTGGAGAAGGTAGGGTCCGTCGCTTACAGAGTTGCTTTGCCAGAATATTTTGGGGATATACACAATGTCTTCCATGTATCGTCTTTAAAGAAGAGTTTTGGACAACAAGAGCCACGTTTTGTCGACCCAGAGAATATTCAGTTGCAACCGGACCTTACTTATGAGGTTGTTCCATCGCAGATCATGGATTGGAAGGAGCAACAGTTAAGGTCTAAAACGATATATCTGGTTAAGGTGGCCTGGGGAGATCCGTTAGCTCAAGATTTCTCCTGGGAGCGAGTAGTGGACATGAGGGAGCAGTACCCCTACTTGTTCGAGTGATGACGGTACGTTTTTTTTAATCTTGGTTGCAGTTGGTTTTATGTGGAATTGTATGGCTTGTTTCAAGTTGGTGTTCGGACCTGCAAATTTCGAGGACGAAATTTGTTTTAAGGGGGGGAGGATGTGATGACCCGCTTTTATGTGTATTTTCACTGAAGGGATATTTTAATTTAATTAAATATTTTATAGTGCTTTTATTTTAAATTATCGAGTTTTAAATGGATTTTATTGGCTGTTGGATTTAAATTGTGATTTAATTTATTTTGGCTTGTTTTTGGTTTTAAAAATTTAAATAATTGGTTTTTACTAGTTATTTATTTTATTTTAGCTTATTGATGTGTTTAAAATATTTTATTGGTGTTTATTTATTTATTTGATGTAGTGTTAATTTATTTTAATCGTTTTATGTTTTTATACCGTTTTCGGCTGATCAGTCTTTGGACTTCCGACGTGAGGACTGGACCTCATTAATTTCCTTCATCTTTTTCTTTTTTCTTTTCTTTTCCTCTTCTTTTTCTTTTTTCTCTTTTTTCTTTTTTCCCTTTTTTCTTCCTCTCCCGTTCGGTTCTCTCTCTCTCCCCGCGTCCCTCTCTTTCTCTCTCTCTCCTCACCCACGCCGGAACCAAGCCCCACCCAGGCCCGCCGTTCGCCGGCGTCGTGCCCGACGCCACCCCTGCCGGTCGACTCCCCTCCGGCCGGTGATCACTCCCCCCAACTCCCAGCCCCAACCGGCCGGCCGTTTGGCCGGAAAACGCCCAAAAAGCCGCACGGTTTGTGGCTCGATCCGCCGCCGTCGCTCCACCTCCGGCCACCACCTCTTCACCACTTCTTCCCCTACTCCTTGCCGACCTAACCCACCCATCCCCGGCCTCAAACGGTCACCGGAGCGGCTCCCACGAGCTCAACTCCGATTTGCCCTTTTTTCGCTTCTACCGGCGTTTTCGCCGCCACCCACGGCCAAAACTCACTTCCACTAGCTTCATAAACATCCCTAGACCATTCCCTATCAATTTGGTGTCTTGGTTTGTCCCCGGTCAAAAGTGGGTATTTTGCGACCCACGGGAACAGTGCATTTGCACTGTTACGTTGCTTTCGCATCGCCGTTCGCTTCGCGCCGAACTTTCTAAAAATCCTATATAGCGCTGTAAGTATTTTCTAAACTCTACTTTTAGATTTAAATGTATTTTACTCTTTCAATAATTAAATTGGTTGGTTTGTTGATTCCGGACTGAGTCCGAGGAGTTCGGGGGTCGGATGGATGAAGGACGGAGTTGCTTGTTTTGTTGTGCTATGGTTGATTGTATTTGTCGAGCATTGAAATTTGCATTTACATGGCGCATGCACGTGTATTTTATTTTAATTGAGAAAATCCTATTTTATTGGCGTAAATGGTTTTTTTGGAGTGTGCGTATCACGAGCCCAAGCCGGGATGGGTTATTATCTCGGTGGAGCTCCTCTGGTCACTCGGGAGTGGATAATACTGAGTGACATCCCCTGGGTTGTCGCCGGGCGACGACCGGATCACACGATACAGTAACGCTGTCGTGTCGACTCCGTGGTCCTTTTAGTGGCGGGGACTAGAGGATGGCCTGGCCAGGTACGCGCAAGGTGGAGGCGCGAGTCTGGGCATCACTCGTGTAGGTGTCACACGCGTAGACGTTACCTGCAGTGTGGCACAGAGCCAGAGTGTGCGGACGATCCCTAGGGGAGATCATGGTGCATGCATAATTGGTTGATTTTCATGGTTTTCGGATATGGGCCATTTTCTGGGAAAATGGCGATGGTCTTGTGATCCATTTTCTGGGAAAATGGTGGTTTGGGCCATTATCTGGGATAATGGCGAGGCTTGGTTTTAAAGGTTATGTTTTTAAGCCTAATGGGTTTTTGGCGTGCGTGGAAAAAATATGGTTTGGGAGTTTTATGCATTGTCATTTATTCGTGCATATTGTTTGAGTTTAATATGCTTTTATCTAGTGGTGTTTGGATTTTACTTACCTGCGGCACCATTTTTGGTACCGTAGATTTTGATGCAGCGTTCGAGGAGGAGGAGGAGGCTGAGCCCGAGGATGCGGTTCCGCCGTAGTTCTGATTTGAAGTTATGCTTTGTACTTAGTTTTAAAACAATATTTATATCATGTAATATTTTATTATGTACCTTTGAACCGTTTGTATTTTATTTAAGAAAAATTCTGGCACTTAGTATTTGACTTTGATATCCGCTGCGTATCTTCTTGTGCACATTTGTCGCTTGCACACACTTGGCACTCTTCGATAGGGTGGTGACCCGTGATGTCATCATCCGGGAGCCTCGAATTCCCCGTATCCGTACGTGGGGATTTTGGGGGCGCCACATCGAATATCTTGTATTGGCTTTGTTAGAACATTGGAAGGCTAGGGTTCCTCGAAACCCATCTATCTTTACAGTTTATTTAGTAAAATTCAATACACTTTCTTCCATATTTCATTCTAGATTCACTTTCATTTTCCTCTATACATTCTTCTACCCTTCTTTTATAATCAGAATCATAACACTAAGCCACCTGATTTTTGAGAGAGCTCACATGGCATACCTTCCTTCTTCATGGAGACCAATGCAAGGCCATGAGTTTTTGGCAACTAAGGTTGCTAGGCAAGCCACCCTACTAAGGATAGCTTCCATTGCAACCTCTTTCCATATAATAGAGACCAGCAACTTGTTTTCGCTATTGGTTGGGCTATCCATGTTAGGCAATCAATTCCTCTCGGGCTCTTGCTACCATCCTTCTATGGTCCTGGAGACCCTATAGGCCTATGACCTAGTCGTCCTTTCTTGGGCAAGAGATGGCTAGGCCCCGCCCCCAAATTGGGTGGTAAACTACTCCTTACTTTATGTTAGACCTATAAGAGAATAAAAAAATAGTTTGATCAAAGGTACATGAAATTACCGAAATGTCCCTATATAATAATGCAAAGATCTACCACTTCACTCAACAAATTGGTTAGTCGTTAATCATGCAATTATTTAATAATTAACAAATAACATAAGGTAAATAAATTGCATAACACGATTAAAACCAAGATTTGTAATGAAGGGAAACCCTTTAAAGATCCCTGAAAAGGTAAAACCTTACTGAGCAGCCAAACCCAGGAAACTCAATTTTATTATTTGAAAATTAATTACAAGCAAGTCTCAATTATAAATCCTTTGTCAATTGACTCCCTTAGTTGACCCGGCAAATGACCCGTTTGCCTCCACCTCATTAGCAGTAGCCAGAACCTCTGATGATCTTCAAATATTGGCTTTGCTCCTAAAACTCTAGGGGTTAAATCACAACTAATCAATCTCCAACATGGAGCACGATCACACTCGAAGAGAGATAAACAACTAGGAAATTCTCGTGTGAATTTTCTCACACATAAGAACTCGGAATATACTCTTCAATAATCCCTAGAAAAAATCTCTATATGAGTTATCCAATCGAATCCCTTTAAATAAATAATTTGGAAGAATTTTGAGTTGCAGTAGGAATTTGTTGACGAAGCGACTATGCCGCGAAGAACTCTCCGGACAGTAAGTGGACACATTGCACTAAATCTTCTTTACAGCAGCATATTCCACTTCAAACCCTTCTTTGGATAATTACAGACTCATTGAGACTTGATTTTCACAGTCTTGACTGATCTAAAATACTTCATAAGACCTTTGAGATAAACTCAATATAGTTATAGATAAAGTCAAGATAATTTACATTCATCCAAAATACAAAATTAATGATAGGATAAGCTCTATCATCTTAGTCACCTAGTCCTAGTCAAACTCTTGCATTTACAATCTCCCCCTTTGATGGATTGGTGACAAAACCAACTTGATGGATGCAAAATAAACTTGTCAAAAAGCACAAACAGCAAACCAAGAAAATCGAGTAGAAAATCTAGGAAAATAATCTAAAAACATACTGACTTAAAACGTTTACTAAAATTAGTTTCAACAATATCAAAGTTAGAAATAAACTAAGTCTACCAATGTTCTAGTCACTACCGAAATATGTTCAGTAAACCAAACTGAATCAAGGCATGCAAGAAAGGAAACATTGTTTTGATTACATTCCATATTAATTAAAAAAAATTGAAATAGAATAGAAATGAACAAAACAAGGGATTGGATTGTCTACTATTGTTGTTGTTGCTCACTGCTCCCCCTCAACTGCTGTTGCTCCTGTTGCTCCCCCTTACCTTGTCCTCCCACCTTTTGTCATCAATCAACCAAGGGAAGCCTACTCCCCATCAGAGTCCATAACATTCTACATCACTTACTAAACATCCAAGGAAAGCTAGACCATTTGCTTGTATGCAATCAGAATGTACAGTAGCAATCTATTGCCCTAACTTTGACTGGTTGGCCTCCCACTTTGTAGTAAAAGTGTCAATCTTCCGAGAGAGAAGGTTGATATGATCCAGTACTTGAGAGATGGGAATAGAAAGCTCTAGAGGAAAGGATGCAGATTCGGTTGTCTAGGGTCTCTTCTTCATTAAAACTGCCTCAGATTTAACCACAGTAAAGGTTGAAATGGAACCAAAAATCTTCATAGTAGGCTCATTGTCCTCAGAGTGACCTTGGCTTTAATAACTAATTTTGTGATTAAACTTCCAAAAGGCAAATTTAGCTCTTTTACCACATGAAAATGATGTATAATATCAATGACATGTCATGAAAAATCAATAGAGACACCCGTGGCCAAGGCATACATAAAATAAGCACACTCTAAAAGGAGTTCAGTCTGGCAACTTGTTGGCCAAAGGTTAGACAACACTATTTTAGCTAATAGTCAGAATTAAGGGATCATTACATGAAGTGTAAGACGATTGACTTTTGGATTCCGTTTTGAGCCTTGAGGCCGAACAAAGAGATTGTGCATTGTTGTCTTTGTTGGTGCCCCCATACCCTTATATGGATATAGTGCTGCATCCACTTTAGGTAAATCATATAAGTCTTGTATAATGCCTGGGGAAATCTCCACAAGGGTTCCCCTAACACTAGAGGTGATACTATAATCATCAAAATTAAAGTGAGCAATATTTGAGAAAAACTTATGCACCAACTCAACACAAGGAGTGGGTGAGGGGTGTGTAAACTTTTCCCAATGTCATTCCACAAAGATACAATGAATGAGCTCAAATTCTGTAGTAGGAAAGTCATTGATACTCACCTCACACTCACCTAGTATTGGTCTAAGAGAAAATCTAGTTCTGTAAGCCACTTTAGCTTCAAGTGAAGTGAAGTGCTCAAAAGAGGCTCTAGGTAGTGCAGTCTCAAGTGGCGGGGTTGAAGTCTCTCTAGCCTATACTGTTTCCTAAAGAGGGTTTCTTCCCCACTTGAGGAATTTTCAGATGAGGGTACCTAAGCTCATTTCTTTCTCTTTGCTCTCTTTCTAAATCTCATCTGAGAAAGCACATAGCTAATGTCAAAAGTAGAAGAATCAATATCAAACCTAGACGTGCCAAGAGAAAGTAAAGAAAAAGACATGATGAACAACCCTCAAGTGTCTCAACATTTCATCTATTAAGTGCACCTAATGTATGAGCATGAATGCAAGTAAAATCATGACCAAATGTATGACATAGTTTGGTTTGGGCATAAACACAAATACTTGGTGGGCATACCATGAGAATCGAGATGTATAATGCACCAACCCATAAAAATCATTCCTAAATACATTAACTATGCATACCCAACTCATAATATGCACAGATTCAGCCCAAACATCAAAAATCCAAGCCCCAAATCACAAATCAAACAACAATATCAACAATCCCCAAACTTCATGTGCGCCAAACCCTAGACCTAGAAACGAAGTGGAGATAGATGAAAGGAGTACCTGAGAAGGTCTATGTTGGTTGTAAATCACGAGGAAGTTGAATGTGATAAGGAAGAGAGGGAGATTTGGCTAGGCCTCAAGGAGACTGTGAGGGTTGTGAGGTGTGGAGATGGAAGTGTAAGTAGAGAAAGTATCAGGAGGTGAGTGACTATCAAACCCCTACACCACTTAAGTCACTAAGTGACTTTTTGTGTTGTGCATAAGCCCATGGCTTAGGGTCCCATTGGGATTTAAGCACTAAGGCCAAATACAATCATACTGAAACCAACACACACCTTCTAGACTTGTGCACCAATAAGCAAAATAACAAAAGTAAAATATACCAAACAACCCATCAAAACAAAAATATAAAAATAAAAGATGTTTTTATTTCTTTCCATAGATACTTCCAAGAGATTGTCTCTCACCTTAAAAGTCAAACTTTATGCTAGGGCCTAGACACTTGAAAGAGTATGTCCTTCGACCATAAGATTGCACGACCCTTGATATGTACATTTTTATTGCTCATCTTTTTTCACATTGATTAGAGTAATGATTTTTCCTATAAGAAATTAAGGGACAGATCCGTGTAGGGTGTTTGTCTTTTTTTGCAATGAATAAACACCGATTTTTTCTATATGGATCAAACATTTATGTTCGGTAAGAGGAGATCTCTTATTTTTAGTACTAGGTTCAACTAGTATTAGTCAATTTAAGGTCTAGAATCCCTCTTTGGTGAGCACCTCTTAAACAATAAAGTGCATAAAAGTAAGTTCCTCACAGTGCATTATAATTTAACTTTTTCAAGATGAACCATAAGGTTATCATACTCAAAGTTGAATGCACAAAGTAGACAAATGCTTGCTCAAGTAATGGACTGTATGAGAACTCAAGTGCTCAAGCCTTGGCACGCCAAGTATACTTTCCTCATCTGAAATAAATAAACTAAAAAACAAACCAAGAATAGAATGTAATATGATTTAAACTGAGAAACAGAAAGCAAAAAAAAAAAAAAAATGCTTGTCCTAGATTAATCCAAGTGTGTGGTGTGCTTCTCACTTGATGTCATACACACTAATGGCTTTCCTTACAAACTTAAACCTTAGACCATCTAAAGGTTTCATAAAAAAATTAGCCAGTTGATGCTCAGTAGACACATGATCCAAAGACACTATTTTAGACTCAACTAAGTCTCTAATGAAATGATGTCTGATGTCTAATATCTATATGTTTGGTCCTAGAATGTTGAACAAGATTCTTTGAGATACTAATAGTACTGGAATTTTCACAATAAATAGTCATAGTATCTTGAGAGAACCCGTAGTTTTCAAGCATCCTTTCCATCCATAGCAGTCATGTACAACAACTTCTTACTGCTGTATACTCAGCTTTAGCTGTAGAAAAGGAAATTGGATTTTACTTTTTGCTCATCCAAGCTACATGATTGCCACCTATATAAAAGAATCATCTAGGCGTACTCTTTCTATCATCAACATTTTCAACCCAATCAACATCCGAATAGCCAACTAGTGTTAAGTCAGTGTCCTTAGATTACCAAATCCCAAAATCAATAGTTGCACTTAGATATTTAATTATTATTTTTACCGCTGTGAAATGAGAATCCTTAGGATTAGCTTGAAACCTAGCACACACACCAACACTAAAAAAGCTATATCGGGTCTACTAGCTATAATGTAAAGTAGACTTCTTATCATGCTTCTATAAAGAGTAGATCAATATTTTTACCTATAGTATCTATGCTGATTTTTACAGAAGTGCTCATTGGAGTGTGAGCATGACTTTTTCCTTCCATCCCAAACTTCTTAAGAAGTTGTCTTGCATACTTAGATTGTGAGATAAAAATTCCTTCTTTAGTTTGTTTTACTTGGATGCCCAAGAAAAAATTTAACTCACCAATCATGCTCATTTCAAACTCAAATTTCATTTAAGTAGCAAAATCATATGAAAGAGAATCAAGTGTTGCTCCAAACACAATATCATCAACATGAATTTGAGCAATGAGTAGTTGCTTACCTAATTTCTTTATGAAGAGAGTCCAATTAGCTTGTCCTCTAGTGAAACTATGTTCAAGTAAGTAAGCTGTCCATCTTTCATACCAAGCACAAGGTGCTTGTTTTAGTCCATAAAGTGCCTTCTTTAACCTAAAACATGATTAGGATAGAGGAGATTAATAAGGCTTTTGGGTTGTTCAACATATACCTCTTCTTATAGAAGTCTATTAAAAAATGCACTCTTGACATCCATATGATATAACTGGAAGTTTAGATGATAAGCAATGGCAAGAAGTATGCAGATAAATTCTAAACGAGCAACCGGTGCAAAAGTTTCATCAAAATCAATCCCCTCCACTTGTGTGTAGCCTTGTGCAACTAGCCTTACTTTATTTCTCACAATGGTGCCATTCTCATCAGACTTGTTCTTGAAGATACACTTAGTTCCAATGACGTTGAAATTTTCAGGTCTAGGAATTAACCAACTCCCATACATCGTTCCTAGTGAATTGATGGAGTTCTACAAGCATCACATTGGCCCAACTTTCATCATTTAAAACTTCTTCGATTTTCTTGCGTTCAACCTGTGACAAATAATACACAAAAGAAAACTTGATTTAGAAATCATTTTCTAAGTCTCATAACCCCTAGAAATGTTTGCACCAAAAATCAATGCACATATGATAACATCATGAGAAAATTCAAAAGCTTCTTGGTATCTCTCTAATCTTTAGAAAGAGAATTAACAACTTCCCTCTCTTATCTTCTATAATAAATAGTACCTATTTTTTTTCTAAAAAGCTCACTCTCTCTCTCTCTCTCTCTCATATAGTTTTTCTCTCACAAAAAGGACCGAATACTCTCTTCTCTAGCAGCTTAGATCTTATTTTACTAGATGATCTATACAATCAGGAGTAGGGACCTCCCTTAGTTTACTTTATCTTTCTGCAACTAGAATTTAGGCCTTCTCTAGATGTCGTGGCAAATCCATTGCAATACTCTTCAAGGACCCCAAACCAGTTTGTCATCACAATTCAGCTTACTCAAAGGTAAGCTAAGAATCCATTCCACCTCATCCTCACCAAAAATATCTCTTATCGAAACCTCATTCCATTCCCTACCCTCCCGCAATGTCAGTTCCTCAACTTTTGCCTCCTTGTGCAACCTCGAAACTGGGGACTGAACACTAAAAGAGGAAGGTGTTGTTAGCCATTTGTCCCCCCATATTTTAATACTTCTCCTATTCCCAATCCTCCATCTCATCCATTCTTTGATTAACTCAGATGCCTTCCAAACACCTTTCCAAATCAATGAAGTTCTGCCTCCCAGTTTAGCACACAAAAAAGAAGAGTCTCTAAAGTACTTTTGCTTGAAAATCTAGGCCACTAAACTGGTAAGATTATTCAGGAATCTCCACCCTTGCTTTGCAAACAAGGCTATGTTAAAACACTCCACATTTCTAAACCCAAGATGTAACAGCCCGCTAAAATTTAGTCTTATCTCCTCCCCCTTCTCTTTCTTTTTCGCACATATTGATCGCACATATTGACAGCACGGCAATCAGTTTTGGATTCTTTCCCGACAGCAATCATTATCTCTCTCGTCTCTACCCTCACCCAAAATCACGTGCATAATTAATCTTTTTCCGTAAATCACGTTATTTTTGTTCTTCACCGACAACTGTAAAATCATGAACAGAATTATCCTAAGCGTTGTACCTCGATGGCGTATTCTGGATCTTACCCACCGGATTTCAAAGTATTAGATAAGCTTGTTTTTAAAGTAGCACAATTATAATAATTTAATGAGCTCTGAAAATATTATAATTGTGGATAATTACTTAGATTAAATATTTTAGTTATTTTAAGATATTAAGAGGTTTAATTTTATGTTGAAAACTCTTATTTAAATTAAATGGTTTTATCCTCTTTGAGTGATTAAAGATACTTTATCATTTTAATAATGATGAAGAAATATTATTTTATAAACCTTAGTTTATAAAATAATAATCTATCTTAATTCCTCTCAGTGTTTATTTAAGTGTTTTATGCACTTTGATTAATTAATGATACTTTATCATTTTATATAATGATGAAGAAAATATTATTTTTATAAACTTTAGTTTATAAAATAATATTCTATCTTAATTCCTCTCAGTGTTGTAATTAAGTATTTTATTAATTTAAATGATTTTATCATCTTCGATTAATTAACGGTACTTTATCATTTTAAATAATGATGAGGAAATATTATTTTATAAATTTTAGTTTATAAAATAATATTCTACCTTAATTCATCGTAGTGTTTTATTTAAAGTGTTTTATTTAAAATAAAACACTTACGCGTTTTCAAATCAGTGTTTTAATTCACCGTTGGATTATTTGAGGATCCCGAAGCGTAGGATTGAAGTTAATTACCCAGGCCCTACCCTTTTTCCTTCACTTTTTTCTTTTTTCTTTTTTTTTTCTTCTTTCTTTTTCTCTCTCCTCTCTTTCCTCTCCTTCTTCCCCAAGCACGTCCAACCCATGCACACCTTCCTCCATAGCCATTTGGTTTGAGCTTCCTACCGGCGCCACCTCCGGCCGCCGTGCCTCACCTCCCATACCGGCGTGATCTACTCCCTCCGGTGAACACTTTCCAACCGGTGGTGTACTAAACCGGCCACCCACTCTCTGTCCTTTCTCCTCCAAACATATGGGTCTTTAAGGCTTTTTCACATTTTTGGACCACCATACACGGCCAAATCAGCTACCAAGCACCACCAATGATTCTCCTCATCAAGGGCTTCCTCCCCATGTCTTTCTTTTTCCCTAACTCTCACTTTTTCTCATATGGGTCTCTCAAATCACACTTTCGGTTGCACCGCCGTGCACCACCGTACACGGCCACCCGTGGTGTTTCACCACCACCATCTTGTTCCTCTCATTCTCATGAACCTCTCCAAGAAATTTCATGACCAACGGAGCATTGTAGAGCTCTCACTCTCTCTCACTCTCCAAGGCTGAAAATGGCTTCAAACGGCCGATCCGCCGCCGTCAGCCACCGTCCGACCACCACCTCGCCACCACAGCTCCACCACATGTTCATCTACCTTTCCCTAGCTTGCCATGAAGTTCTATGGCATTTCGCTACCTCGCGTCTCCTCCCACCGTTCGGTTTTACTGTTCACGGCGTGATGCCGCCGTGCTCCGCCACCTTTGACCATCACAAGGCGACCATGAGCCTTCCAAGGCCAGGCTTAGCTTTTCTCGGTCCCAAACTACCACTTTATGTGGTGGATAGCCACCGTACGCGGTGTTATGCTCCTCCGACGCATGTTCGTGACGAGCAGCGAGCGACGCACGGGTTATCCCGTCGATGGTATAACCCTCTATCTTTAGTTATTTATGTTTAACATAGTTGATTTGGTTGGCTGTAGACTGTGTAGTTAGTGTTTGTGGAGTTCGCTGCGTAGTTGTGAAACGAAGTGTGGTTGTGAAGTGTTAGGCTTGATTTTGTAGTTTTGTGGACTGTGCTGTGAAGTATAGGCGTGAGATGGATGCCGTAGATGTGATACGGCGGGTTGTGTGAAGAGAATACGCGTGTAGCGTATTCTGTGTAATGCAGCGACGCGCCGCGCGACGTGCGCTGTAGTGATGTGGGTCGTAGAAGGAAGGGAGTACGCATGTAGTGTACTCCGTGTGGTATGGCGATGCATCGTGTGATGTGCATCGTGTTGATGAGTGTTGTAGCGAAGGAAGTACGCGTAGCGCGTACTCCGTGTCGCGTAGCGATGCACCGTGAGACGTGTATCGCAGTGATGGGTTTTGTAGTGTGAATGGAAGAGAGTTCACGTGAGTGTACTCTGTACTAAGTCGTGATACACCGGATGGCGTGTCACGAAGGGTTGGATGGCGTAGCAGAGAAGTGTGGAGCGTATGGTGTAGTGTTGGGAAACTGTATGACAGTGTCCCGAAGCAGTGATGATATGGATTATAGTCCGGGATGACTGGTGTCATCTTGTGGTTGACTATGGCTAAGAGTATATGGATTGAGAAATGAGTTGTTTGTTTGGTTGTTATTGATAATTTTAATGAACTTGTTTTAGTGCAAAGGCTTTCTGAAGTCAATTTATCTCTTCCGAGTATAGTGAAACCTCAAGTTGGCCGTGGTGTTGCAAGTGCTTACAATATGGCAATTGAGTTCAGAAGTGAAAATCTTAAGGACTTGAGTGTTCCTCTTCCAGCTGTTGTGCAGTTCCTCGTGTCTCGCGCTCTATTCTCATAGAACGCGACGATCGAGGTAAGTTAGCCTCTAACTTACTATCAGTTTATTGTGTATGTGTGATGGGTAAGAGAACTACAATTTATGTATGTATGTTATCGTATATGCCATGTCATGCTATGTCATTACATGTTTATCTGCTACGTATGATTTAATCTCTCATGAATAATTATCTGTTACATAATCTTTTCTGTCATACAATGATGTATGTTATAAGTATGCCATGTTAAGTATGCCATGAAATGTTATGATTAAATCATATTGTGCCATTTACAAGTATACGCCATGTTAGAAAAGTATATGATATTAATTAATATCTCATGCATTAAGAAAGATAAGACATGTTATGTTACGTATAATACGTGGGGCCACAACAACTGTGGAGTACGTATTATATCTTATGTTACGTGAATACGTGGGGCCACAACAACTGTGGAGTACGTATTATATTTAATGTTACGTATATACGTGGGGCCACAACAACTGTGGAGTACGTATTATATTTTTTTTTTACGTGTATACGTGGGGCCACAACAACTGTGGAGTACGTATTATTTTTTCTGTTACGTGTATACGTGGGGCCACAACAACTGTGGAGTACGTATTATATTTTATGTTACGTGTATTCATGGGGCCACAACAACTGTGGAGCATGAAGTATGGGGCCACAACAACTGTGGAGCATACACTACGTGAGACACAGCAATTGTGACACGTAGAATACGTGGGGCCACAACAACTGTGGAGTACGTATTAAGTCAAGTTTCAGATCAAGTGCATGATAAGTCAAGTTTCAGATCAAGTTCATGTTTTGTTATGTACACGTACATGTTATGTTCATGATCAAGTTATGTTCCAAGTTCATGTTCACATCATGTTAAGTTCACGTTTACAGTATGTCTCAAGTTCACGTTTATGTCATGATATGTTCAAGTTTATGTTATTTTCAAGTTCATATTTATGTTATGCATGTTTACGTTCATGCTACATTTCAAGTCCATGTTATGTTTTAAACTCAAGTTCATGTCATGTTAAGTCAAGTTCAGTTCACGTTTAAGTTCTGGTTATGTCATGTTATATGTCAAGTTATGCTATGCTTATGTACGACTTTACTTATGCATTTATGCTTTTACTGCCATGCATGCATCTTTAACCTGTGTGTGAGTTTTATGTTAACTTACTGAGATTTGTAATCAAATCTCACTGTGGTAGTCCCAACTACCATTCCCCCCGAATGGTAGATCTTGTTACAGGACCCAAAGAAGAATTGGAATCTGACCATCTGAATACGGTCATCTAGGCTACGGTGCGATGTTGATGATGGTATAGTATTTAACTTAGGTTAATGCTTGTACTTTTGGAGTTGTATCTCAAGTATTCTTTTGATCACAACCATTTTGGACTAGTGTAGTGATCACGGCTTTTTAGTATGTTTTTATGTATGAAATATGTTTCAAGTATTTGGGATATTTTTAGTTTGGTGCATAGTATTGCTAAAGAAAAAAAAAAATAATCCGCTGCGAATATTGCATAATGCTAGATGCATGTTAGGAACATTGCATCTTATATGTCATGAACGGGGGCAGGTAACCTTGTGTTGCATGTCCCGACGCTTCAAATGTTCGTTCAATCCTAAGCGGAATTTGGGGGCGTCACACAAGACCACCCTTCTGTTTTTGTTGCCCCACCAGAATTTGGCATACATACTGTTGAGTTCATTACAAAGCCATTTTGGGAGCAAAAAGGCACTCATAGTATAAGTAGGAACAACTCGAAGGATAGTCGTGATGAGCACCTCCTTCCCTGCAGTTGACAAAAAAGAATTCATCCACTTTGTGACCTTTCTCCATACTCTCTCCTTTATACCCCTAAATGTGTGGTACTTGGACCTTTCCACAGCTGGGGGCAGCCGTAAATACTTGTCATAGGACCCTTCCAACATTGCACCACTAGTTTCCCTAATCAAAATCTTATTAATCAACCTGGTATTCAAACTAAAAAAGATTGCAGACTTCTCTTTGTTTAGAACCTAACTAGAAGCTAGTTCATACACCTGCAACATAACTTGAATCTTTGCCATTCCTCCACCTTGGCCCTCCCAAATAAAACACAATCATCTACAAAAAGCAGATGGTATACTCTACAGCCCCCCTAGCCACATTAACTCCCCTTGTAACCCCTTGCTTGTCAGAATAATTAAGGAGAGTAGAAAGATCTTCTACACAAAGGATAAAGAGATAAGGAGACAATGGGTCTCCTTGTCTCAATCCTCTGGAAGGATAGAATGTAGGACCAGGTTGACCATTAACAAGAACTAGTAAGAAACTGACCTTACACACCTCAAAATCAGTTCAATTCACCTAGAATAAAACCCCATGTTTTTCACGACAGATTCAAGAAACAACCACTCTATCATGTCATAAGCTTTGGACATGTCTAATTTAATAGCCATGGTACCTTCGCTCCCCTTCTTTACTAGCCTTCATAGAGTGCAAAAGCTCATAGGATAGAGTATAGTGTGTTAGTTTTGATAGTCTGGAGAGTAAAACATCTAATAGTTGGAGCTAGAAATTGCATTTTTCCTTTTTCAAGTTAATGGTTGATATTTTGGGTCTTGAGAATTAGTGTTTTTTTTACTAGGAAGTTAGGCTTCTCCAAGACAGCATAACCAAGATTTCATATTTTATTTTATTTTATTTCTTAATTCATATGTAAGAAAATAGTTAAGCTACATACAAAAGCCTCATGTTTAAAGGGTGGAATTGCCGAACAAACCGTTAATCATGGTTGAGGGCAATGAAATTCTCTTTATTTCAATCCTAGGTGCATTTGGCTCTTTTTGTCCTTCCATCATAATTGACCAATTTGAAAGGAATAAAAAATGAGGTTTGAGAAAATAGAGGAAACATTTGTGTCCTTTTATATATAATATTTTTTGGGATTATTATATTTTGTACCCAAATAATCATTTTTCAAAATTTGCACTCTTGATTATCAAGACTCATAATTTGCACACTTCGCCTGGCTAGCCTGCTAAGTCAAATTAATGGAAACTTGATCCCTCTTGAGCTCTTGCTGCCATCCTTCTATGGTCATGGAGACCTTATAGACGAATGACCTAGTTGTCCTTCAATGAGCATGAGATGGCTAGCCATTGCCCCAAACTGGGTGGTAATCTACTCCTTAATTTATTTAGACCTAAAAGAGAATGAGAAAATATTTTGATAAAAGGTACCAAATCAAGTTTTGTATTACACTTATATAGATCATATCATTACAATTGAAAAAAGAAATTTACAATCATGGTATCAGTACATGATTCTTTATGCACATATATGTGTGTCCGCGCATGTGTATATGTATGTATGTAGGTCGTGGGTAACCAATTCTCGCCTATAAGTGGGAGCTATACTAGAATGCTCTAGGTTTCATGATTGGATATTCCATGCATGCATCTCTTGTAAATAGAAAATGGATGAGAATGTGACTGTCCAATCGATCTACCTTTTGATTAGTGGTTGCAACTCTTCTTCGAGGATTGTGTTCATGTTGTGCCAAGTTATATCATGTATTCTGTTAAGAATGATAAGTGAAAAAAAGAATAAGCAAAAGGTAGAATCAATCCCACATGACAATAAGGTTTACCTGATTCAGCAATGTGCCTACATTCACGGAGCTGTAAAGGGTTCTATTTAAGAAGATAATCGCATAAAGTAAGTGCGGCAATCGTACAAAAGAATAAAACAACATATAGTGAACTCTAATCCATGACTTGCGTCAGATCACGAGCCAAAGCCTCCATTCCATGGCCTAAACCTCATTGAAAATCTACCAAAAAGTCGCAACAATTCTTGTCAGGTCGGGTCATTAACCTATACAAAAAGGCCAACAATTCTCCCACTTGGAGATTGGTACAACCACAAATATCAACCACCTACCTCCAAAGCTAAAATCTCCATCCTTGTTGCTCATAGCACATATCCTTAGGCTCGAAGACCAACTGAAGTTGTATATAACTTCAGTTTATCAAGCATAACACCTTTAGTCAACATATCTATAGGATTCTTGCTATCACAAATCTTCTCAAAAATCAACTGTCCATTATCTATGAGAGACCAAATAAAATGATATCTAATCTAAATATGTTTGGTCCTGGAATGAAATGATAGATTCTTGGCAAAGAATGTAGCATTCTGACTGCCATTGAAGTGAGTACACTTCTTGTTCGTAGTACCCAAATCTTGAAAAAGCTCTATAACTAAATCATTTCATTTAAGGCTCCAGATATAGTAACATACTTGACTTCTATGGTAGACAAAGCAACAGTCTTTTGCACTTTGAACCCTAGGACACAACCATAGCACCCAGAGTATATACAAAACATGTAGTACTCTTCTAACTATTTGGATCACTAGCTAAATCGACATAAACATAACCCTTCAATTTCAGACCAACTGCAATATACCCTTAAAGTACCTCAAAATCGACTTTACTACCTCCTAATTTTGCTCTCCTAGATTACTCATATACCTACTCACAACTTCGAGTGCATGAGCAATGTCTGATCATGCTCCTATAATCATGCTCCTCCTCTGTTTGAGGTGATTGATGCTTGCTAAGTTTGAAATGACTTACCAAAGGTGTGCCCACTAGTTCCGCTTTGTCTATGTTAAATTTGTTGTGGACTCATTCAATATATTCTACCTATGAAACAGTGAAAGTCTTAATGTGCCTTTGAACCTGTATCTGATAATTCTTATGCCAAGGATTTGCTTTGTACTTCCCACATTCTTCATTGCAAATTGTTTTGACAATTGTTTCTTTAGATTGTTGATCTTCTCAATACTTGAGCCTGCAAGAAACATATCATCCAAATACAACAATAGAATAATATAGGAGTTCTCAAAACTCCTAACATAACAATAGTGGTCTAGTTGACATTTGGTGTAAGACTCTCTTTTCCTTGTATTGTGAACCCCTTTGGCTAATGTATGTAGATGTTTTTTTCTAAATCACCATGAAGAAATGTTGTTTTTACATCTAACTACTCAAGATGTAAGTTCTCTGTAGCCACAATTTCCAATACTAACTTGATTGTTGTGATTTTCAAAACTGGAGAGAAAAATTCAGAGTAATCAATGCCTCTATTCTATTGAAACCCTTTCATGGCAAGTCTAACTTTATGCCTTAAACTATCATTATGCTCGGTATTTAACCGATATATCCACTTGTTGTACAATGCCTTCTTTCCTACTAGAAGTTTAGTTAGCTCCCAAGTCTAGTTCCATAACATAAAGTTTATCTCATCTTTCATGTCTAACTCTCATTTGCTCAAATTTTCATCACATAAGGTTTCATCATAACTCAGTGGTTCACCACCATCAGTCAATAAAATATAATTCAAGGAGGGAAAGATTATGTGGAGGTGTAGCATTCCTAGAAAACCTACGAACAACAACTGTAGGTGTACACGACTTTTCATCTAACTGTAGAATTATAGGAATGGGAGCACTAGGCTCACTCTCCGAGACTCTTAGACGTCTGCTCTACACTGTGATATTAGTAAGTTCATCTAAGCTTACAAACCCAAACTCGTGAGGAGCTACATATGCAGTATTTGCTATTGCACTAGATTTGTCCTTATACATGACATTTTCATTAAAAATCACATTCCTACTTCAGATGATTTTTCGGTTCTAATCACTTTCAAGGCGGCAGCCAAACTACTCATACCCATAGACATTAAAGAAACACATTCTAAATTTGGCATCAAGGTTTCTACAAGCATAAGAATAAATCATGAACATACGAGACACAACAGAAAACTTTTAAGTGAGAAAGTCTCACCTCCTTTCTGCTCAAAACTTGTTCAGGTTAATCTGCACTCTAAATGAACTAATAACTCATGATTGATTAAATAAAATACATTGTTAAGTTAATCTGCCTAGAATGTTGGTGGTAACCCAACAACCTCATGCTCCTAACTTGCTCATTGATGGTTCTTTTCATAGGCTTAGTTATACCATTCTGTTGTGGGGTCCTAGGAAAAGTCTTCTCCATTCTGATACCATATGCTACACGGTACTCATTGAACCCTCCATCAATAGATAATCCACCATTTTCTTTCGAAGGATTCTACTCATCATCTCACACCACACATTTTACATATTTTAATCTAGTTTTTTTATTATTTATTATTTTTATTACTATTTATTTTATTTTATTCTTATTAAACTAATTGAGTTGTTCTACTTATCATCCATACACCACATAATTGTCATAGGAAAAATGAAAAGAAAAATTAAAATAGATATGGTGTCTAGTGTGTGGGGATGATAAGTAGAATTTTTCTTTTCAAAATCCAAGCATTTCAATTTCAAGTTTGTTTCAATCTCAACCATGGCTTTTTATTTCTTGAATATTTCAAACACGTCAGATTTATTTTTCATGAAATAGACCTATATCTATCTGCTGTAGACATTGGTGAACGTAACGTACTACCAAGAGCCTCCAAGGGATGAAACACTAGGGAAGGCCCCCACAAGTCTGTTTGTACAAGTTCTTAAGCTTTTCTACTTCCCTAGTGTGACGCTCCCAGATTCCGCTTGGGATCGAACGGACATCTAAAGCGTCGGGACATGCAACATAAGGTTACTTCTCCCCGTTCATGACATATAAGATGCAATATTCCTAACATGCATCTAGCATTATGCAATATTCGCAGCGGATAATTTGTTTTTTAAGCAATACTATGCACCAAACTTATAATATCCCAAATAGTTAAATCATAATCCAAGCATACTTAATAAAATAAACATCCACGATTTCAGTACGACTCTCAGAAGACTGTAATGTCAAAAACATGAGAGGTCAGACTCCATATTTACATTACCAAAATACACTATTGAAGAAGTTCATCTAGTAACTCGTGTAACTATACTAACGAGGCCAGAATACTGTCCAAAAACTAACTATGGAAGCTGTAAGCTCCGCGTCGTGTCTGTGGCGTCTAGTCAACCTCCTTCAGTGTACCAATGTCCGCTCCCTGCTCTAATCCTGACACATCGCCTACCATTCGGGGGGAATGGTAGTTGGGACTACCACGGTGAGATTTGATTACAAATCTCAGTAAGTTAACATAAAACTCTCACACAGGTTAATGATGCATGCATGGCAGTAAAAGCATGAATGCATAATTAAAGTCGTAAGTAAGCATAGTATAACTTGACATATAGTATGGCATAACTGACATAACCTGAACTGAAACGTGAACTGAACTTGACTTGACATGACATGAATTTGAATTTAAAATATAACATGAGCTTGCAACATAACATGAACGTGAACTTAAAACATAACATGGACTTGAATCATAGCATGAACGTGAACATACATAACATAAACATGAACTTGAATTTAACATTAACCTGAGCATAACATGACATAAACGTGAGCTTGAGGCATAATGTAAACATGAACATAACATAACATGAATGTGAACTTGAACATAACATGTACGTGAATATAACATGACATGAACATGAACTTGAAACATAACGTGAACATGAACATAAAATAACATGAATGTGAGCTTGAACATAACATAAACGTGAACATAACATGATATAAACATGAACTTGAAACTTAACGTGAACATGAACATAACATGTACGTGAACATAACATAACAGAACAAGAACTTGATCTAAAACTTATTCTTATCTCACGGGGTCACCATGATTGCTTATTCTTATCTCATGGGGTTAACCATGATTGCTTATTCTTAACATCTTGACATAAACTTGGACTCTTGTTCAATTGACTTAATTAATAACGTGACCATATGGGTGCTACACGGGTCCCCTTGAGCCGTGTGTCCCTGTCGATTACAGTATGACAACACAGGTATCTACACCAGTTGTGAGTGCGTTAATACGTACTCCACAATTGTTGTGGCCCCACGTATTCTACGTGTCACAATTGCTGTGTCTCACGTAGTGTACGCTTCACAGTTGTTGTGCCTCCATACTTCATGCTCCACATTTGTTATGGCCCCATGAATTATTTGTACCACACTTGCTATGAACACACGTAAAATAAAGTATGGCTCCATCGGCGTTAGTGCCTGGTGCACTTCGGTGACCAGCTAGTTAGGCCCCATTCGCAACCTATTGACTGTACTTCATCAACCCAGGGAATTTCACACCTATTTAGACACTCCAGTGTGAACAAAGGAGTTTCACTAGGATATTACCCCATCCTAGCACTTAGGGTCGTGATTGACATGAATAACTTAACATAAACTTGATCTGACTTCTTTACTTAACATGACATACTTGCAATGGTGAATATTACAAGATATGATATACATGTAACTATGGCATACTTAACATGGCATACTTATAACATATAGCAATATATAACAGAATAGATTGTGCAACAGACAAATATTCGTGACAGAATAAGTCATGCATAACAGATAAACATGTAATGATGTGGCATGACATGGAATAAATGATAACATACATACACAAATTGTAGTTCCCTTACCCACACAATAAATTGATAGTAAGTTAGAAGCTAACTTACCTCGATCATCGCATTCTACGAGAATAAAGCGCAAAACACGAGGAACTGTAAGAATGTATTCTAAAAGTTAGACATTTAATTACTAACAATTAGAAATATAACAACAAGCTAAATTAGAGTAAAATTATTATTTTACCCTCTACATGTGGGAAAATGACCATCTTACCCCTAACTTAAGGATTTCACATCCTAACTCCAAAAATTTTCAAAATTTACATTCCTCATGCAAATTTTGTCCTAATCTCAAATATCAACTTAGAAAAATTTAAAACAAATCACAACTATGGAAAACACAATACGGCCGAAACATTCATAGGCCATTTCTCTTTATTTTTATTGCAATTCCTCCAAACTTCAAAACTCATGCTTAAACCAAAATTTTGCATCAAACATCTTCCAATCCTAAGTTTAAAACCATACTTAAAATATCCATTTAGAAAAAGCTAATAATCAACACCAAATTTTTTTTGTAAAAAGATCCAAACACTTGAATCACAAGCTTTGACCCTAAATCAAAACATCTCCAAGAATTCCAAAAATCAAATCTTACTTCTAACATATTCATAACATCATCCTAAGATCAACCATGCTTTAAATCATTAAACTAAAGTCACCAAAATCACAAAATAACACTTGGAGTTTTTGGTTTTACACTTAGTCCAAAAACAAAAACGTTTTCCTCAACTAGCTTTGATAAATCTCTTGATCAATGGTTTAAGAAGGTGAGATCTCCAAAATAAAGCATCACATGGTTTAATAATGTGTCTTAAATAGGATCCAACCATCAAAATTAAAATCACATGGCTAAAAATCAATAAAACATGGATCTAATCCAAAAGCATCAAATCTTAGGCCTAACCGAAATCCTCTTGCATAGAAAAATAATATCATTGAAACTAATACTAATATCTTCAAAATAACATCCTAACATGAAAATAAGAGACTTAGGATGATCATAAAAAAATATCAAAGCCTTTAGAGTAAGATCAAACCTGGAAATATTCAAACTTTCTCCAAATAAAAACTATTTTGCCACTTCCAGTTTTCAAGTTTCTAGATCTAAGAAAATCTATCATGAAAATGTTAGAAGTAGATTTTTGGACCCTTAGAAAATCTAACAAAACCTCAATGAACACCCTTAGAAACATGCTAACAACATCCCATAAAATTTTTGGACCAAGATATGTCCATTAGCTTAGTCAAAAACTCTAAAACATAACATACTCTCTAGATTCACGCTCAGAATAACCTTTTCATGGTTAAAAATACTTTTGACCGATCAAATGACCATGGAATGATACGAATAATATATCTACGGAAACTATACTCAAAGCAGAACAACTTTTATGAGGTATCATCATGTAAAAATACTTATAAAAGGTTATAAAGCTCCACGCAAAAAGACCCAGAAATCTGCACGAGAGAGCTCTTTTGGGTTTCTCTCTAAGAATGGGGTGAAGAAGTGAGTAAAGGGAAAGAAGTGTGTCTTGCACGACTCTATACTATTGGAGGGGGAAGATATGGACTTGAATGACCATTGATTGGAGGTAGCTATGTGACATAAAGTAGAAAATAGAGAGGGGAAAGGACTGCCTGCAGAAGCTATGAGGTGTGAAGGTTGATGGGGTGGGTTTCTCCATCTCATCAAGGCACTGTTGGGTGCAGCCAAGGGAGGTGAATGGTCTGCCATGTGGGGAAGGAAACTTCTTCAAGAAGTTTTGCCAAGGGGGCCAAATTCGTAGGCCTTGGTGCGCTTCAACCATGTGGGCTTCAATTTAGGGTTTAAAGGGGGTTTGGTTAGGGTTTGAGATGCTATCAAGCCCAAATCCAATATTTCTTGGCCCAATCAAATTTCCAAGGTTTAAAAGGTTGGATAAAGATGTCATAACAAGGATTTGAGAAATTAATAGCATGTGGAAGTGATTTAATCAAGTGATTAAACACAATACTAGAAATTGGATCAAAAAGGGTTTGAAGGCCAATTTTAGGTTTTGGGGAAACTGTTTAGGGTTTTGGTTTCAACCAATCTTTTGGGGTTTCAAATGGATTTCAACTATTTAGGGTTTCTCTAGGGTTGAAACCTTCTTTGATCTGGCTCAATTTGGCTGATCAGATGAAAAAGGTTTTGCTTAGGTGGCATGATCTTACACCTTGATTTCCTTCACAAATCCATCTAATGGTTCCTCTTTGTGTCAAGTGTCTAATACTATTCACTATGTGTGGCTAAGATCTTACCAAGTGTCCAAATAAAATTTCTCTAACTTAATTTGGACATTCCATACTGTGATTTTGAAAACACTACACTTAGTATGCTTATCGAGGTTACTATTCACTCCAAAAAATGCATAATAAACTTAGTACTGAAAAATCCTAAATATTAATATTAACCTACGGTGAAAATCATTTACCAAAACTCAACCCCGAAGTACCCCTATAAATAAATTCACAGTTTCGAACAGCCGTTCAGTCCGAAATTTTGAAAATGGGTTATTGCACCATAAAATCCTAAATATTCAACTGAGTCTATTGGTGTAGACTATAACATATTCAGACACTTCTAACTACCTCAAACAATTAAAATCGCATTTCTGACACCATTGTGAGTGATAACACTGATTATGTTAACAAACTAAAACCTTTGCGATTAGCCGATTCGTGAAAACTTACGGAGTTTCCATGAGGTTCCTCAAGTCTATAGAAATTATACCATTGAATTTATAGCGGGCTGTTGCACCTAGAATATAAATCTCACGAAAGTTTTGAATTTCTTTCCAGTGACTATTCCCGTTAAAGTACTGGAACAGAATATTTTGATACCTATACGTTTTGGTGTAATGTTTTAAAATAGTCGATATATATATAAATTGTATACATATATATATATAGAAATTATATTCTAAAATAATATCAATACAAGTCCTAACAATATACATATATGAAAAACTCAATAATATTTCTAAGTTGTAATTCACACTGCTAAAAAAATCGACGTAAAAAAAACTGCTAAAAAAATCAAATATCTTCATTAAAAAAAAAAAAAAAACACAATGCATATACGCTGCCATGGGCCCCTTCTGGCAATCTGTTGTTTGTGATTACCTTGAAAATCAGGTCTAATTGCCTCTCTCACCCATATAATTTATTTCAATTCATGTATTAACATTTCTTGAGTATTTATTTCTTTTCTATTTCGTTTTAAGGGCTTTATTAACTTGCTTGTACGGGAAAGAGTGCATATATATGTGATGAAAAAGGTTGAGGATTTTACAAGTTTGCCCTTTTCTTTTCAGAATATTTTCCAAATTGCGATTTAGCCCAATTTTGGATTGGAAAATGTGTTTCGGCCGAAACACCAGAATTCGGCTGGAATGGACCGGAATAGGTAGGAATGGCTAAAATTTGAGCTGAAACAGAACAACCCATCACACTTTGTAGGTTACTGTTCCAGCACAGAAAATTCCGACCATTCTAGCTGGAATGGAACGGTTTTTAAAACCTTGGCTCTCACACATATCTAGATCAACTAATATTAACTCTATAAGCTTTCACTTTGATAGAAGTACCTTAATCCATTTCTTACTCATATGACCAAGCCTGCAATGTCATAGCTCTACATTATTCTTAGCTTCAGTGATAACAATCATATCATTTGTTCCCGACTTCATATAAAGAATATCGGTTTTCTAACCATGAGCTAAAATCATTGCTCCTTTTATAGCCTTCCATGTACCTACCAAACAAACTATTGAATGACTGTCATCATCAAGCTATCCCACATAGATCATATTTTCAACTGGGGAACTTGTTTAACTTTTTGCAAACTCCATAGAATTATGTTTGGGAGTATAATGAACACATCACCCAAGCCCATAACATTTAGTGCTTCTCCAGCAGCCAAATTCACCTTACTAAAGTCACCAGCAATATAATTAAGCATGATTTCTTGTTGCAAAGTTGTGTGAAATGAAACTCCTGTGTCCAACACCCAATCATCAACTGAACTATCAACTACAAGAAGTGAAGCTACCTATACTTCTTTAGTCCCCACATTTGCAACATCATTCTCATTCTTTTAGTGAATTTTATAATTTCTTTTAAAGTGACCCGTCTTGTTACAATTCTAGCAAGTACTTTATTGCCCAGACCTTGACTTTCTTATGCCCTTATTTCTTAATTTTAACCTATTCTTATTTGAGTTCCTATCATGTCCTCTACTCCAAGTATCAATATAAAAGGGCAGATCCCAAAGCCAAAGTCTCATTGGAATTTCTCCTACGTACCTCCATAGTAAGAATTAAATTTTAGATATAATCATATTTTAGCTTCACTTTTCTAGCATAATTACTCTAGCAGAATTACCCACACCCATTCTTATAGCCTCCCAACAATTCAGCAATGAGCCCTAGACCTTGCTATTAGCCAATGGCATCTCATGCACAATAGACAAGGCCGCCATAAGATTCGTAGTGGTCTTTTCCTTCATAACGTTATGTGCAACTAACTTTGATAGAGTCAATCGAATGACATCCAAAACTTGTCATTCTAATAGGTCTTAATTTGCATCTTCCATGTTGTTTGGCTTTTTCCACAATAGGGGAAGATGAAGTTTGTGATGCCCACAACCTCTGCTTGGGATGGAATTGAGACTTTAAGCATTAGGACATGTAACCTAAGGTTACATACCCCTGTACATGACAGTTAAGATACAATGCATCCTATAAGTGCATCTAGTAGAATGTAATATTGCCAGCAGTGTGACCGAATAAAATTTATGCGAGAATAACTAAAACATCCCAATGTCATTCATAAGCATCATATGTTCAAATCATATAGTAGCATAATCCTAGTACAATTATTTATGATAAGAAGTCACCATAATAAAATCAACTGTTTCATGCATATTCTAATGTATGAAGGGTTAGGGAAATAAACATCAAGATGAGGTCCAATCTTTTGTTGAGATCCGAGTCCTCTTCAATCGCATGGATCCACTGGTCCATCAAGTCCGTCCTTAGCAGGTCATGACAACACTTCTATCATTCGAGTAGAATGATAGTGGGTCTACATGAGGTAAGATTTGCTTGAAATTTCAGTAAATTAGATAACCAACGTGCACAAATATAAACCATGCATGATGAACGATAAATATGAAATGTATACAGTGTAAAAAAAATAATAATAAGTGTATGTCTCTGATCTATATTTCTCAACTTTTTCAGAAAAACTAAGACACATTTTTCATTTCAATTGTAAAAAACATAGTTTCATCATAATGTTCCTTCATTATTAGCAATTATACTTAATCATAACCTTAAAAACATAACGTAGGGTATCATCACAGTTCCCTATATGCACTGTGAATACCTGCTAGTGGCCATAGTACAACTCACATTAAAACTATGTTGTCTGCAATCTCATTCTCAATGCATTGGTAACATAACATAACATCATTATAACATCATAAGATGTACACTCACCAACCTCAGGTGTCCTAACATTTGACTTCGCTCTGACATTCTTTAAAAATAACTCATTCAACGCTCGTTGACTGTTCTTTGTCAACCCAGGGGATACGACTCCATTTTTACTCAGTCAAGAATGGAAATAGGAGTTCCAAAAGGATAATTCCCCATCCTAGCCTTTGGGGCATAACAAAAACTTATTTTCATGCTATGCTTGAAAAATGTAGTTCATGACATGCATATGTGGCAAGCTTTCATGTGAAAACGACATTTATATGCAATATACTAAAAATGGTGAAAATGTCATGTGTCATCTGGCAAGTAGTCATGTACTTAATGTATCATATAACATGATATTTTTTTTCTCAACATGACAATTATAACATGAATGTGACATTTATCAATAAATCATAAATAACTTATCAAAATGTAAGTTAGAGACCAACTTACCAGCTTCCTGAGTTTGGAAAATAGTAATAGCTGAAATCAAATTCATACTAAGCTAGGATTTATACGACTATGGAAGATGTTCATAATCAAAATGTTTCAAAAATGTATATTTATAAAAATACCCCTAAACTATCAAAAATTGCCACAAGGGCCTTAATTTTTTTACTATTTCTAAACAATCCTCAAATTTAACCAAACTTCATGGACCTCATATTCTTCATTTTCTAAAACCAACTATACCCTTAGAATTGTAAAATTCAAAGTGGATCTAGTTCAAACACACTCAATCCGTGGCATGCACTCTAGTTGAGGCCTAAGTGTAATTTCAACTATAGATCCCTATGAATGCATGCATATACAATTGTCTTTAAGCACAAGTAATCACAATAGTCATTAATGACATGATAAAACTATATCTTGGTGAACAAATTAATCCTAACACTTAATCATGGCTAAAAACTAGTCCTTAAGCATGCATGACGTCTCTTAGTCCTTTTTCTCAAGAAAAGTTTAAAAAACAGGATATAATCATACATTTCCCTTCTTATCCCAATCACAAGGTTTTCTAAATGCTCATTGATCAAGCCTAGGTGGAATAAATCAAAACCTCACAAGTTAAGCATGATTTAATCATAAGCCATCACCAGGCTTAGTGGTATTGAATTTATGGGATTTTCCCATGGCGAGCCATGCCTCCCTCAGAGGAGGGATTTAAAAAAAGAAAAAAAAAGCATGATTTAATCAAAACAGTGCATGCTTGAATGATCAACACAAGATAGAAAAGCCTATCATGGCATGCTTTCAACCTCAAATTTAAACCTTCAAAAATCATTCTAAGACACTAATGAATCATATCAAAATACGCTAAGACATGCCATAGCTAAAATTTTCACTTAAAACAATTTAAACACTTAATCCACCCTTAACGAACTCGATTTTGAATTAAACATAGTAATCTTTTCGAAACTCATCCAAAAATCACTTGACCACTTAAAAGCAACACACAACATGCCAACTAGATCTAGGACAAGAAGACTTACAATTTTCGTGGCACTCTAAAGCTTCCAACACAAGAACTTCTCAAAAACTTCCTCAGAACACTCCAGAGCACTCGGTTTCTCCCTATGACTCACTAAAGGTGAGGAAACTCTCAAGAGGAAGCTTGGAGATGAGGTGTGTAGGAATGAGGGAGTGGAAGGGTTTTTAGTCTTCAAGAGGGGGGGGGGGCATGGCTTGGAAGAGGGCCTTGTGATTGGTGGCCAGTGGTGGTGATGAGTGCATGGTTCCAGCTTTGTTTCATCTTGTGTAGAAGTGAATAGTGCACTAAAATCACCATGGTCTCATCAAGTCAAGTGCTTTAATGACCCTAAGGGTGCAGGGCTTCCATGGTGCAGAAAGAAGAAGGAAAGAGAAAAAAAATTAACCAAGGTATGATGCCGCTAGGTGAGGGATCTTCAAGGCTTGGCAGAATTTAACACTGTTTTGTCTCATCTTCGTGGTTTGTGTTGCAGGTCTAAAGTCTTCATTTTAATGGCTTTTTAGGTGAAGGAGTGTTGCTTGGTTGGCTGCCAAGTGATCATTCATGAGCAGGAAAAAGAAGAGTAAGTTGGTGGGGGTTTAGCCGTGACATGCTCCATCCTTATCCCTTGTCAAATTGGGGTGGAATTTTACACTATTTTGTCTCATGTTCGTAGTTTGTGTTGCAGGTATAAAGTCTTCATTTTAATGGCTTTTTAGGTGAAGGAGTGTTGCTTGGTTGGCTGCCAAGTGATCATTCATGAGCAAGAAAAAGAAGAGTAAGTTGACTTAGACTTTTATAAGGCTTGGTTTAAGGCTTCTAACTCTTGGCCTATAATATTCTAAAGGTTTAAGGGCCTTTAGGTGAAACACTAATGGGCTTGCTTACTAAACTACTTAATCTTAACTCTCAAGTTTAACCATGAATGACACTAAATGCCATAGTCTAATGGGTAAAACAAGTCTAACTATCTCCCTAAAAAAATTATAATAATCATTCTCATGCTAAAAATATATATATAAAGCCCAAGATTATAAACTTATTCTAAGGGTGATCAATGGTTAATCCTAATGGATAATTAGGTGGGGTGTTACATAGTTTAATCCCGTAGAGATAATCCTTAATCTACATGCTCTAATAGCTGAAATTTGGGTCGTCAAACATATCAATTCCAGACACCTTCAATTCTTGTTTGGCAATAATTTTCATTGAAACCCCAAACTGGATATGATACTAGTTGTTGGGAATGATATGTGAAAATAAAAGCAGAAAGCAGAATCAATCACGCAAGACACAAGATTTACATGTTTCCACATTGTGTCTTCATTTACAGAGCTGCAGAGGATTTTATTTCAAATGATAATTGAATACAGTGTGGCGGCCATACAAGAGAATAATACAAAAAATAGTAAATCCTAATAAATGGGTGTCTACTCCATGGCCCAAGCCTTATTGAAAAAATCCACCATAAAACTACAACAAGTTCTTGTTGGGTAGGACAGGTCATCAACTAGGCTACCACAAATAGAACTAGGCTCCACACAAAGAAGCCCAACATATTTGATCGTATGGGTAAATTTGAATCTAACCAATTTAATTAAATAAACCAGACCATAAAACCATAGCACGACCCATATAAATAATGGATGACACGACTCACCTAACTTGTTTAATAAATAACACATTTCATTTAAATTGTTTCATACAAATGGGATGAGCTAACCCATATATTTATTTTGAGTCAATTAACATAATTTTATATAATACAAGGATAACTGTATAAATTATCTAAAACTACAAATAGATTCATGATAAAACATTTATAATCAATATCCAACTTAATAATAGAGATAAAAAAAATTATTATCTACAAAAAATAGTATCATATATTAATAAAAATGATTAATATTTTTTATCTATTAAATAGTCAAATACTAATAACGATACTATATCTCAAAAATAATAAAGGCATAAATCTAAACATTTATAAAACTTGAGGATGGAAGTAAAATATCAAACTTAATCTTGTTGAAAATAGAATTTCTTTGGGTTCTCAAGTACTTGATTGTGGGATCTAGGAGGTGAAATACAACTCTCCGCACATATTGCTGCTCAGTTCCACATAATTAGTTATTGAATATACACAAGAGATCTTTAGCTAACTGCACTTATTGTTGCTCACAATCTCTACTACAACACTTCGGTCTTCAACCATCTCAATTACAACTTCAATCACTGATGGACATGGACTCTCTCATCACCCAACCTGAAGCTTTGTCATGGCATGATCTCAACCTCCACCCTGCACCAAAGTCAACAAATGCCACTTCAGACAAAATCCTAATTGGAAGGTTGGTAGCAGATAGACCTTTGAAAAAGTTCGCTATTCATTCTAGTATTAAAGCTTCATGGAACTTCATTCAAAATTTTCTCTTTGAAGACATGTATATAAACAAGTTCATATTCACTTTTAAATCCCCCCACAAGTTCAGAGTTCTTAATCAAGCCCCTTGGAACTTTAAAGGGCATCGGCTTATTCTAAAACCTTGGTCTCTCTGTGCTACTCTTCAACAAATTAGTCTAAATCACACAACTTTCAATGTGCAAATACATGATCTACCTATAGATCATATAACTTTCAACAATGCAGTTGAAATCGGGAAAGCACTTGGTACTTTGATTAAGGTGGAAGAAGACACTCTTTATGGTTTGGTTTTTAGAAAATTCATAAGGATCAAAGTTGAATTAGACATCACCAAACCTCTTTAGCAAGGATTCATGATGCCAGGGCTAGGAAACCACGAAATATGGATAGCTATCAAGTATGAAAAACTGTTAGATTTCTGCTATGCGTGTGGAAGACTTAGTCACTCCCAAATATTTTGTGGTTACCTAAGCTCACCCCCCACTAGACTCAAATATGGCCCATGGATCAGAGTTGAATATAACAGCAGCAAAGGAAACACTCAGACTTTTCAACAAATAGATAGTGGGCAATATGAGGAAATAGAGCAAATGGAAAATCTCAACCCAACGACAGTGCCTTATGAAAAATTCAACAAAGGGAAACATACTAGTTTTGCGAGTAAACAACATGAAATCAACCAAATCACTCTGAGAGGCCAGGAAAATCTTACCAGTCGTCACTTTGAGACCATCTTTGCCGATAAACCAAAATTGTTGCACTTCTTCCCGACTTCATCGAATTCTCAGAAGCTAGGAAAAAACTCCAAGCGAACAGCTTTAGCAAGCTCCCAAACACTATTCAACTACAGTGACCCAATCACATTTAATTCTCCACCAAGAAGAGTAAATATTTTCACTGTTGAGCCAACTACTGAATCTAGCAACCATACCTCATTCCGCAACTAGATCTCAATTTTGTCTTCAAGTCTAGACGCATAGGCAGCAAAAGGAATAAAGTCTTCGATGTAGATCTCTCAAGGTATCATGTCATCTGATGTGAACCCGGAGGATGAGAATCCTTTGAACCCACAATCAATTTGAAAACTCACCTAAGAAAGCCAAAATCAAGTCAATGGATGGAAGAATCTATACCCATTGAGGAACTCGTTTCAAGAACCTAGATCATATCAAAATCTAGGCCCATTGAAGAACCTGTCTCAAGAACCCAAATTACAAAGGGGGAACGCCACAAATGTTGTGATTTATCTTTGATAAGTTCAGACATTCAATAAACAACAAGAGGAGATAAACTCAACTTACAATGAATAAAATTCATCAATTTTCATAAACTTTCATATATTTCAAAATGAGGCAATAAATAGTATTTAAACTAAAACCTCACAAAACCCTAGGTAAAATAAAGCCCCATCTTCTAAAAATACCCTTGAATAGTGTGGTTACAGTAATCATGAATAGTGCCACGCTACAATACCCTTCCCCTAAACAAAATAAAATCCTAAACTAAAAATTTAATAATATTGCCCAAAATAACCCTGAGCGAAATACAAGGCCTTACCTAAAGAAACCCTAGCTAAAAATTAAAAC
Source organism: Carya cathayensis (assembly GCA_011037825.1). Classification (NCBI taxonomy): domain Eukaryota; kingdom Viridiplantae; phylum Streptophyta; class Magnoliopsida; order Fagales; family Juglandaceae; genus Carya; species Carya cathayensis. The sequence goes on along the minus strand of QGSO01000195.1, from coordinate 2,215,966 downwards.
AATCCCTAAACTACTCTTAAAAACTTCTCTTGGAACCCTAGTTCATAACATATGTGTGCCCTGGACATCCCCCAAGCCCAATTATTCTAGATTAATTCCCTATGACTAATAAAATAAGCCCTTTTAATGAAATAAACAAGTCCAAAGCCTTTAATAACAATAGGCTCAAGTCATGTCTTCCATATCTTGTTGTATCACTTAAATGAAACTGGATTTTCTTCCTTTAAGCCTATCTTGAATGTTGGGCTCTTCTAGACACATCCCAAGTGGATTGCTCAAATCTTTGCATTGTTTCCTTGACCTTCTTAGCTCTTGATCTTATGATTGCCCCATTTGGAACTTGCAATGAGCTTTAAGACTTGGTCCACCTTAGCACCCATCTTCATCAATTGAAGGAGCTAGAAACTACCCTCTATGGAATTCTCAATGGAAACAAATTTACTCAACAATGCAAGGATATAAGACACAATAGTAGAAAATCAGAATTGGACTTCATCAGGCCCATCAAGGTGAGCCCATTATCAATTCTTCATCCCCAAGAGAAACAAGACCACTATTTATGGACCCTCAGGAACTCCATACTAATAGGCTCGTTATCTTGAGTCTAACCCAACCAAATCAGTACCCATCTGGAGCAAAGGTTGAAGTCACCTACAAGCATATACAAACCTTAGCTGGCCCAATGCAACATCATTCTTTAGTTGAGTGCAACCCCTTATTGGCCTAGGATAGCAACTGTGACGCCCCCAAATTCCGCTTGGGATTGAACGGACATTTGAAGCGTCGAGACATGCAACACAAGGTTACCTGCCCCCGTTCATGACTATAAGATGCAATGTTCCTAACATGCATCTAGCATTATGCAATATTCGCAGCGGATAATTTTTTTCTTTAGCAATACTATGCACCAAACTAAAAATATCCCAAATACTTGAAACATATTTCATACATAAAGGCATACTAAAAAGCCGTGATCACCACACTAGTCTAAAATGGTTGTGATCAAAAGAATACTTGAGATACAACTCCAAAAGTACAAGTATTAACCTAAGTTAAATACTATACCATCATCAACATCGCACCGTGGCCTAGTCGACCGTATTCAGTTGGTCAGATTCCAATTCTCCTTTGGGTCCTGTAACAAGATCTACCATTCGGGGGGAATGGTAGTTGGGACTACCACAGTGAGATTTGATTACAAATCTCAGTAAGTTAACATAAAACTTATACACAGGTTAAAAATGCATGCATGGCAGTAAAAGCATAAATGCATAATTATAGTCATACATAAACATAGTATAACTTGACATATAGCATGACTTAACCAGAACTTAAGCGTGAACTGAACTTGACTTAACATGGCATGAACTTAAGCTTAAAACATAACATGAACAATCAACATAACATGAACGTGAAACATAACATGGACATGAACATAACATAACATGAACGTGAGCTTGAACGTATCATAAACGTGAACATAACATGATGTGAACATGAACTTGGAACATAACATGAACATGAACATAACATGTACGTGAGCATAACATAACATGAACTTGATCTGAAACTTGACTTAACATAAACTTGGAATCTTATTTAATTGTCTTGATTAATAACGTGCATTAATACGTACTCCACAGTTGTTGTGGCCCCACGTATTCAAGTAACATAAAACATAATACGTACTCCACAGTTGTTGTGGCCCCACGTATTCTACATGTCACAATTGCTGTGTCTCATGTAGTGTATGCTCCACAGTTGTTGTGGCCCCATACTTCATGCTCCACAGTTGTTGTGGCCCCATGAATTCACATAACATAAAATATAATACGTACTCCACAGTTGTTGTGGCCCCACGTATTCTACATGTCACAATTGCTGTGTCTCATGTAGTGTATGCTCCACAGTTGTTGTGGCCCCATACTTCATGTAACATAAAATATAATACGTACTCCACAGTTGTTGTGGCCCCACGCATTATAAGTAACATAAATATAATACGTACTCCACAGTTGTTGTGGCCCCACGCATTATAAGTAACATAACATTAAATATAATACGTACTCCACAGTTGTTGTGGCCCCACGCATTATAAATAACATAAAATATAATACGTACTCCACAGTTGTTGTGGCCCCACGCATTATAAATAACATAAAATATAATACGTACTCCACAGTTGTTGTGGCCCCACGCATTATAAATAACATAAAATATAATACGTACTCCACAGTTGTTGTGGCCCCACGCATTATAAATAACATAACATAAATATAATACGTACTCCACAGTTGTTGTGGCCCCACGCATTATAAGTAACATAAATATAATACGTACTCCACAGTTGTTGTGGCCCCACGCATTATAAGTAACATAAAATATAATACGTACTCCACAGTTGTTGTGGCCCCACGCATTATAAATAACATAAAATATAATACGTACTCCACAGTTGTTGTGGCCCCACGCATTATAAATAACATAAATATAATACGTACTCCACAGTTGTTGTGGCCCCACGCATTATTATAACATAACATGTCTTATCTTTCTTAATGCATGTGATATTATTTAATATCATATACTTTTCTAACATGGCGTATACTTGTAAATGGCATAATATGATTTAATCATAAACATTTCATGGCATACATGTATCATATGGCATACTTAACATGGCATACTTATAACATACATCATTGTATGGCAGAAAAGATTATTTAACAGATAATTATTCATGAGAGATTAAATCATACGTAACAGATAAACATGTAATGACATAGCATGACATGGCATATACGATAACATACATACATAAATTGTAGTTCCCTTACCCATCACACATACACAATAAACTGATAGTAAGTTAGAGGCTAACTTACCTCGATCGTCGCGTTCTATGAGAATAGAGTGCGAAACACGAGGAACTGCACAACAGCTGGAAGAGGAACACTCAAGTCCTTAAGATTTTCACTTCTGAACTTAATTGCCATATTATGAGCACTTGCAACACCACGGGCAACGTGAGGTTTCACTATACCCAGAAGAGATAATTTGACTTCAGAAAGCCTTTGCACTAAAACAAGTTCATTAAAATTATCAATAATAACCAAACAAACAATTCCTTTCTCAATCCATATACTCTTAGCCATAGTCAACCACAAGATGACACCAGTCACCCCGGACTATAATCCATATCATCACTGCTTCGGGACACTGTCATACAGTTTCCCAACACTACACCATACGCTCCACACTTCTCTGCTACGCCATCCAACCCTTCGTGACACGCCATCCGGTGTATCACGACCTAGTACAGAGTACACTCACGTGAACTCTCTTCCATTCACACTACAAAACCCATCACTGCGATACACGTCTCACGGTGCATCGCTACGCGACACGGAGTACGCGCTACGCGTACTTCCTTCGCTACAACACTCATCAACACGATGCACATCACACGATGCATCGCCATACAACACGGAGTACACTACATGCGTACTCCCTTCCTTCTACGACACACATCACTACAGCGCACGTCGCGCGGCGCGTCGCTGCATTACACAGAATACGCTACACGCGTATTCTCTTCACACAACCCGCCGTATCACATCTACGGCATCCATCTCACGCCTATACTTCACAGCACAGTCCACAAAATACACAATCAAACTCAACACTTCACAACCACACTTCGCTTCACAACTACGCAACGAACTCCACAAATACAACTACACAATCCACAAACCAACCAACTAACTATTTTAAACGTAAAATAACTAGAGATAGAAGGTTATACCATCGACGGGATAACCCGTGCGTCGCTCGTTGTTCGTCACGAACATGCGTCGGAGGAACGTACGTGGCGGTAACACCGCGTACGGTGGCTGTCCACCACATAAAGTGGTAGTTTGGAACCGAGAAAAGCTAAGCGTGGCCTTGGAAGGTTCATGGTCGCCTTGTGATGGTCAAAGGTGGCGGAGCACGGCGGCATCACGCCGTGAACAGTAAATCCGAACGGTGAGCGGAAACGCGAGGTAGCGAAAATTCATAGAACTTCATGGCAAGCTAGGGATAGGTAGATGAACATGTGGTGGAGCTGTGGTAGCGAGGTGGTGGTCGGACGGTGGCTAACGGCGGCGGATCGGCCGTTTGAAACCATTTTTGGCCTTGGAGAGTGTAGGAGAGTGAGAGCTCTACGAAGCTCCGTTGGCCATGAAATTTCTTGGGGAGGTTCATGAGGATGAGAGGAACAAGATGGTGGTGGTGAAACACCACGGGTGGCCGTGTACGGCGGCGCACGGTGGTGAAACCGAACGGTTGTTTTTAAGAAACCCATATGAGAAAAGTGAGAGTTTGGGAAAAAGAAAGACATGGGGAGGAAGCCCTTGATGAGGTGAGTCCAATGGTGGTGCTTGGTGGTTGATTTGGCCGTGTATGGTGGTCCAAAAATGTGAAAAACCCCTAGAGACCCATATCTTTGAAGGGAGAAAGAGAGAGAATGAGAGGTCGGTTTAGTACACCACCGGCGTGGTTGTGCTCGCCGGAGGGAGAGGATGAGGCCGGAGTGGGAGGTGGGGTCCGGCGGCCGGAGGTGGCGCCGGCTGGGACCTTGAAACCGAACGGCCATGGTGGCTTCCTTCATTCCGTCGACCAAGAGAGAGAGAGGGAGAGAAAAAAGAAAATAAAAAGAAAAAGAGAAAAAGTGAAGAGAAAAAAGGTAGGGCCAGAGTATATCGCTTCAATTCTACATTTCGGGATCCTCAAATAAACCAACAGTGAGTTAAAACACTGATTAAAAACGCGTAAATGTTTTATTTTAAATAAAACACTTTAAATAAAACACTACGATGAATTAAGGTAGAATATTATTTTATAAACTAAAATTTATAAAATAATATTTCCTCATCATTATATAAAAATGATAAAGTACCGTTAATTAATCGAAGATGATAAAATCATTTAAATTAATAAAACACTTAATTACTACACTGAGAAGAATTAAGATAGAATATTATTTTATAAACTAAGGTTTATAAAATAATATTTTCTTCATCATTATATAAAATGATAAAGTATCATTAATTAATCAAAGTGCATAAAACACTTAAATTTAAATAAGAATTTTCAACGTAAAATTAAACCTCTTAATATCTTAAAACAATTAAAATATTTAATCTAAATAATTATCCACAATTATAATATTTTCAGAGCTCACTAAATTATTATAATTGTGCTACTTTAAAAACAAGCTTATCTAATACTTTGAAATTCGATGGATAAGATCCGGGAAAACGCCATCGAGGTACAACGCTTAGGATAAAACTGTTCATGATTTTACAGCTGTCGGTGAAGAACAAATTACGTGATTTATGGAAAAGATAATCTATACGCGTGATTCCAGATGAGGGTAAAGACGAGAGATATGTGATTGCTGTCGGGAAAGAATCCAAAACTGATAATTTTAGCGGGCTGTTACAGCAACCCTTCAGTGTTGCTCGCTCCAAGTAGTGCTTCGGTATTCATAGCTCCAAGCCCACCACCCTTTAACATCACAAAGCGGACTCAATCTTAATTGACCATCCAATTGCTCAAAGACTCAAGCCCTTTACATGAGACCAGTTCTATGCTTGCTAAACCAACAAAAGCACCAACTAAACCTACAAAAAAATCATAAAGAACTCAAAGTGAAGCCAACCCAGTTTGATTCCAATGACACACATTACTCAAGTGCATCAACCGCCTCAAGAAATTCACCCTTCTAAGAGGCAACTAGACATAGAGCTTATTGAAGTTCCAGAAAGGAAATCCCAACATCTTAGAAAAGTGGAGAAAAATGAGTCCAATGAATGTACACCAAAAGAGCCACAATCAGAGGAATCTACAATGGCTCTTACTCTCTTAGAAATGCAACCAGGCACAATGTGCAAGGAAAAAAATCAAAAGGGAAAGCAAGATTAAATCACTACAGTAGGCCTCTTTCACACTCCCAAGCCAAGTCCAAATTAACTAGCGAGGCAAGCTTCAAAATGCCTCCACTGGCTAAATGAAGACATTGCCATGGAATTGTAGGGATCTATGTAATAACCAGCTAGAAATTCAATGGTGGAATTTCTATTGGTTTTAATAGTTTTCACGAATCAACCAATCGCATAGGTTTTATTCTATCCATATAGTTAGTATTAATACTCAATATGGTGCCAGAAGTGCGATTTTAATTATTTGAGATAATTAGAAGTGTTAGAATGTGTTATGGTATGTGCCATTAGACTTGGTGGATTATTTAAGATTTTATGACACAATAACCCATTTTCATATTTTCGGAGGAAATGCCTGTTCGAATTTGTGAATTTATTTTTAGGTTCATTTCGTGGTCAAATTTCAGTAAGAATTTTTCACTATAGATTCATATGAATATTTAAGACTATTCAGTACTCAGTTTATTATTCACTTTTTTAGAGTGAATAGTAACTTCGATAAGCGTACCAAGTGCAATGTTTTCAAAATCACTGTGGGAAATTTTCAAATTAAGTTAGAGAAGTTTATTTGGACACTTGGTAAGATCTTAGCCACACATGATGAATAGTATTAGACAGTTGGCACCATGAGGAACATTTGATGGATTTGAAGGAATCAAGGTGTAAGATCATACCACCTAAGCAAAAACTCTATTCCATCCGACCAATCAAATTGTGCCAAACCAAAAGAGATTTATACCCTAGTAAAACCACCCTAAATGGTTGGAATCCAACTGAGAACCCAAAATCATGGTTAAAAATGAAATCCTAAACAGTTTTATCCAAATCCTAAAGTTGACAACAAAATTCTAACTGAATCGGTTTCTAGCATTGTGTTTGATCGCTTGATTAAATTACTTCTATATGCTATTAATCTTTCAAATTTATGTTTATTCATCATTATCCAAATGTTTTAACCTTGGATATTTGATTGAATCAAGAGAAATTGGATTTGGGTTTGATAGCAACCCAAACCCTCTTTAAACCTCAAATTGAGGCCTATTCGGTTTAGGCCCATTAAGGCCCATGAATTTGGCCTCATTAGCATTGCTTCTAAGCTAAATTTTGAACTCCCACTTGGCTGAACAGATCTTTTGAAGGGGCCTAGAAGGCTCTAGAAGGGATAAGCTAAAGGGGCCACCTCACTATTTCAACTCAACACTCCACCATGACGAAAAATCTTGGGATAGTTTTGTCCATTTTTTTTGGGTTGTCAAGAGCAACACTAGAGCTCACTCTTAGCCCTCTCTTCATCCCTCACTTATCCAAGAAGTCTTCGAGCCCATTTCACAATCATCTCACCTCTTTTTCCCACATTCCTTAGAAAGAAAACTAAAGAATCTCTCGGACAACTTTTTGGAGTTCTTTTGCATGCCCATTTCTAAGCTTTTTTAAGTGTTTTCTCAAAAATTCTCCTTCATAAAAGTTGTTAATTGTTTAGTATAGTTTACATGGATGTCTTATTTTTTCTATTTAAAGATCAATTGTTTGGTAAAATGTTGTTTAAACCCCAGAAATGTCATTATGGGTGAAAAACTAAGAGTATGTTATATTTTGAAGTTTTTGACCAAGCTAATGGATAGATCTTTGTCGGAAATTTTTATGGAGTATTTTTAATATGTGTATATAATTATTTATTGAGGATTTGTTGCATGATTAAAGGTTTTGATAAAATATTTTCTTAGATCTACAAACTTAGAAACTAGAAAAGGAAAAACAGTTTCTGTTTTGACAAAGTTTAAATCTTTGGTGGTTTAAACCTATTCCAATGGCTTTGATAATTTTACTAAAGGATTCTAAGCCTCTTATATACATGCTATAATGTTATTTTGAAAATATTTGATGTTATTTTCAAATATAGGAAATTTTATGCAAAGAGATATTCGGATAGGCCAAAGTGTTGATGTTCTTGGCTAAATTTATGTTTTCGTTGATTTTTAACCACATGATCTTGAATTTGAAGTTTAGATCTGTTTTAGGACACCTTTTATAAACTGTGTGATGTTTGGTTTGAAGATCACATCTTTATATAAGTCATAGATCAAAAGGTTGATCAGAACAAGTTAGAAACAGAACTCTATTTCGGAACTTATTAGAAAGAAACCAAAAATTCCAAGTATTGTTTTAGTGATTTTGATGAATTTTATTGATGATTGAAAACATGATTATTCTTATGATTATGTTATGAATATGTTAGAAGAAAGATTTAGATTTTTGAAGTTCTTGGAGATGCTTGGAAATAGATCAAATCATTTGATTCAATGGTTTGTCTTTTTAGTTAAAAAGTTTGAATCATTTTTCTAAAAGTTTGGTGTTGATGATTAGCATATTTTAGTGGGTATTTTAAGTATATTTTTAAACTTATGATAGAAAGATCTTTGTTGCAAAAATTTAGTTTGATAATGAGTTTTGAAATTGGAAGAATTGCAACAAAAATAAAGTAAAAAGCCTATGCAAGTTTCGACCCCTATAGAGTTTTTATGATTTTGTTTAGTATTAAATTTTTCTGATTTGATATTTGAGTTCAAGACAAAATTTACTTGAGGTATGTAAATTTTGGTATTTTTGGAATTAAGATGCAAAATCATTAAATTATCAGTAAAATGGTCATTTTTTCACATTTAGATGGTAAAATGGTAATTTTACTCTAAGTTAATATTTTTCATATTTCTAATTAATGTTAGTGACTAATTTCTAACTTTTAGAAATCACTATTTTTGGTTCCTCGTGATCACACTTGAAATTGCTTAGAAAATGTGAAGATTGAGGTAAGTTAGCTTTTAACTTACTAGTAGTGTATGGGTGATAAGTAAAAGAACTACAATTCATGTATGTATGTTATCATATGTGCCATACCAAGTCATTACATATTCATCTATTATGCAGAATTTATTTTGTCACGTTTTATTCATCTGTTACACAAGATATTCTGTCACATATTACTATACATTGTATGTATGTCATGTTAAGAATGCCAACTATTACATGTATGTCATGCCATGTAATATTCATTGTTGCAAGTATGTCATGCTAAGCATGTTATCTGTTACATGTTAAGTCATGTTACGAAATGTTTCTATCTCAAGTAAGTTATGTCTTTCGAGTTACGATCAAATCAGTTACGTTTAGGATACTAGCGACGTAATTATTATGATTGTCCGAGCATCTCCAATTATAATTCACGCGAGGTGCTCTTGGAAAAATCATTTTGATTGTCAGAATTCAGTTCAAGTTTGGTTATGCAGATACTCCTGGCATAATTGTTCTGATTGTTAAGGTATTTAATTTAAAATATTCGTGATGTAATCATTCTGATTGTCAAAGTATTACTAGGTACTCCTACTATAATCATTTTGATTGTTAGGGTGCGTGATTTAAAATTCTCGTGATGTAATTATTGTGATTGTCAAAATATTACTAGGTACTCCTAGTGAAATCATTTTGATTGCTAAGGTATGCGATTTAAAATACTCATGATAGAATCATTCTGATTGTCTGAGTATCTCTGACGAAACATGTTGAGCAGAATCATTCTGATTGTTCACTCTTCCTGATGAAATAACTAGTGGAATCATTTTGATTGTCAGATTTCAAGTCCAAGTTCATGTTAAGTAAAGAAGTCAGTTCAAGTTCATGTAAAGTTAAGTTTCAATTCAAGTTTAAGTTCATATCAAGTTAAGTTTAATCAATTAAAGAACAAGATTCTAAGTTCATGTTAAGTCAAGTTTATGTTAAGTCAAGTCTCAGTTAAGTCCAGTTCAGTTTAAGCAAGTCAAGTTCAGTTCACATTTTAGTTTAAGTTATGTCAATTATGCTATGTTGTATGTCAAGTTGTGCTATGATTACTTATGACTTTGATTATACATTCATGTTCTTACTGTCATGCATGCATCATTAACCTGTGTTGAGGTTTTCTATTAACTTGTTGAGATTTGTGATTAAATCACACTGTGGTAGTCCCAACTACCATTCCCCCCAAATGGTAGATCTTGTTACAGGATCTGAGGAGAGTAGGGGATCGACCAACTGGAAACAATCGACTAAGCGACGGTGCAACGTTGATAATAGTATAGTAGTTTACTTAAATTACTACTTGTACCTATGGAGTTGAATCTCCAATACTCTTTTGATCACAACCAATATGGACTAGTGTTGTGATCTCAGTTGTGTAGTATGAAGTATGTTTTAAGTACTTGATATATTTTTAGTTTGGTGCATAGTATTGCTAAAGAAAAAATTTATCCACCACGAATATTGCATAATGTTAGGTGCATGTTAGGAACATTGCATCTTATATGTCATGAACAAGGGCAAGTAACTTTGTGTTGCATGTCTTGAGGCTTCAAATGTCCGTCCGATCCCAAGCGAAATTTGGGGGTGTCACAGTCTAGCCCAACCCAAAGCAATCAAAAACTTAAGGGCTAATATTAGGAAGTATAACCCGGATGTAGTCTTTTTGTCAGAAACCTTGGTGACGGATGACCGCACCATATCTATTGTCAGTAGCATAGGTTTCCACCATTTTGTTCATTATCCAGTTGTTTGTAAAAAGTGGGCCTTTTACTTTTGTGGCAACTGGATGTTGAAATAGAACCTATTCATATAAATATCAATACAATCTCAGTTTTAGTCAACTCTGATCCTTCACATCAACCATGGTTAATTACTTATGTTTATGCATCGGCCCAATGCAACGACAAAGCTAACTTTTGGAGTCCCTTGGACTCATTATATCAAGCTTTCCCAGGGCCCTGGGTATGTATGGGAGATTTCAACGACCTCATTGATCAGTCAGAAAAATATGGAGGATGGCCTATCTTTTATAACCCAAATAAGGGCCTCAAAGCACTTATGGACAGGAATGGCCTAATCGACATTGGTTATATGGGGTCCAAAATTCGCATGGACTAATAACAGACACAGGAAAGCACTCATAAGAGAAAGATTAGACTGAGTCATAACAAACCAAGAATGGAGACTACTTTTCTCAGATGCAACGTTTCATCACCGAGCATCATCAGCATTAGACCACCATCCAATCCTATTGCATACTATGACTAATAACCATCAAGCCCCATCTTTCAAGTTTGAAGAATTCTGGATCCGCGAGCCCTTAAGCCATCTATTAATAAAAAAAAGCATGGAGCAAACTCCACCTGGGCAATCCGCCATACATTCTATGCAAGAAAATCAAGTCAACCAAAGATGCACTCAAAGTTTGGAACAAAAAACATTTTGGGCAAATCAATCACAATATTTATTAGCCAACCATATGAATATTCATTAGAGAACTCCTTGAGGTACAAACCAACCATATGACTCCCTCCAACCAAGAAAAAGAAAGATTCCTATAACGCAGGCTTCATAAGCAAAGAGAATATGAAGAAATATTATGGAGGCAAAAATCTCGACTCACTTGGCTCACTTCAATGGATCTCAACACAAAATTTTATCACTTGACAATAACTATCCGAAGAAGAAGGAATGTTATAGAATCAATCAAACTGGGGCTAGATAATTGGTCAATGGACCCTCTTGTTATAGAATCTGCTTTTATTAATCATTTCAGAACAATATATTCCTCTTAAAACCCTTTTATCTCAGAACATGTAGATAATTTGTTTGACAAGAAAATCTTGAACATCGAGAATGAATCTCTAAATGTGATACCAGAAGAAGAAAAAATCTTAGAAGCTCTAAAATAGATTCCTAGAAATAAAGCTCCAGGCCCAAATGGAATGATAGCCCTTTCTATAAACACTACCGAAGCATTATAAAAAAAGAAGTCATACTGGCAGTGCAGAACTTCTTTAGAAGTGGACAACTCCTAAAGCAGATTAATCATACCAACATTGCTCTTATCCCTAAGACCCAAAGCCCAAATACCCCAAGCCAATACTGCCCAATAAGTCTCACAAATGTCAGCGACAAAATAATAACCAAAATCATGGCCAACCGTCTTAAAGGCTTACTCCCAAGAATCATCTATCAACTCCAAACAGCCTTTGTCCCAGGCAGGAACATAAAAGAAAATACTATTATAGCCCATGAGCTTTTTCCCCACATCAAAAGGAAGACAGGAAAAAAAGGATTAATGGACATTAAGCTCGACATGGAAAAGGCATTTCACCTGGTGGAATGGGATTTCCTCTTTGTAGTGATGAAAACCATGGGATTCAATCAAAGATGGATAAATTTGATTAAGGAGTGCATAACAACAATGTCATTCTCCATCCTCATCAATGGTTTGCCAATAGTCTTCTTCAAATCACATAGTGGAATTAGGCAAGGAGACCCATTGTTGCTTTTTCTCTTCATACTGGTCACAGAGGCTCTATCCAAAATCTTGTTAAAAGCTAAAGCACCAAAAAAGCTGGAAGGGGTTAAAATTAGCAGAAATAGTCTATCAGGATCACACTTACTTTTTGCAAATGACACAATGATCTTTGCAAAGGCCACAGAAAAAAATGCTCAAATCATATCGGAGTGCTTAGCAAAATAACAAGGATTGGTCAGTACAGAAGATAAATCTGAGCAAATCTTCCATGTTTATTACCAAAAATACAAGCCCAACAACCAAAACATCCATTTATCAAAGATTGTCTTACAACGCATCATTAACTAGAATGAAATGTCTGGGCTTACCCACCTCTTTCAACAAAAAGAAAAAAGAAAACTATACTAAAATGTCGAGAAAAGTGGGGAAAAATTGGAAGGTTGGAAATCAAAGTTACTAAAGTTACTAGCTCAAGCAAGGAGAACCATGTTAATCAAATCAGTAGCAAGTACAATCCCCACATACCTCAAGAGTTCATTCTAGGTACGACAATCAATTTGCAAGACACTTGATACAACCTTCAAAAACTTCTGGTGGGGCTTCCCAAAAGACAAAAATGATAATCTGAAATTAAAATCTTGGAAGTCTATCTGCTAACTAAAAGAAGATGGAGGCCTCGACATTAGATTATCGGAAAAGATGAATCAAGCAATGCTAGCAAAAAGAGGTTGGGAAATAAGTGGAACTAGAAATGGCATTCAATCCTAATGGCTAAATATCTTAAGGACACATCATTTTGGAAGGCATCACAAAAGACATTTGATTCTAGTATGTGGAAGGGAATACTCAAAACATAAGACTTACCTAAAAAAGGGCTCTGCTTCAAAATTTTTAATAGACAATCAGTAAATATTTGGTCTGATCCGTGGTTCCCTACACTGGAAAATTTCAAACCAAAGTCGATCCAAGGTATGGCCCCAAACTCTCTCTTATAGTTTCAGGCCTTACAATAAATGATCCTCAGATTTAGGACATACCAAAAATGCAAAACCTCTTTGATCATAAAAGTATATCAGAAATACGAAAAATTCCACTCTCAGCAAGAGCACATGAGCAAGATAAAGTTGTTTGGGCACTAAACCACAATGGGAATTATTCAATTAAAACAGCTTATCAAGCAACAATAATTGCCCAAGAACCAGAGTAGCAAAATATCTCAATGTCACTATTCAAGAAAATGTGGAGCCTTAAAATCCATGATCGTCATAAATTACTGATTTGGAAGCTACTCTGGAATATCCTCCCCATTAAATCACGGCTTGACGAAATCATCCCTCATCAAGAACTTGAAGAATGCCCACTTTGCAACCAAGAGAAAGAAACTCTGATGCATCTCTTTGTAGAATGTCCCATTAACCGAATCTTGTGGTGACAGAGCAGTTGACCCTTAAACCTTACAAGTTTGTCAATCGACACAATTTTAGACTAGATCAGAATGATAATCCATCCGAAAAAGGAACTGGGGCTTCGAAATGAGGAAATACATCATTTCCAATTGTTCATGGTTATAATAATATATTTTATTTGGAGGAAGCAAAATAACATTATTCACAATCACACCTCCTTGTCTCTCAAAGAGGCAAAGATCCAGCTAGGCCACACCTATGAAGATTACAAGGAAGCTTGGAAAGGAAAGCTAAAGCTGCGTTGTTAGCTTCCAATATGGCTATTTCTCAAGAGCTAGCAATAAGAGAAGGGGATGTCCAATTGGTCTTCACAGCCATTGAGAGCCTAGACTCCACTCCCTTCTAGACCATCGCCAATATCATTAAGGACATTCAACGTATTTTTCATCATTAACAAGGATGGGAATTTGCTAAAAATTCATCGGTCTCAAAATCGATGTGCGCACTCAGTAGCGCAATGGGCAGCTACCAATCTTTTTTTTTTGGAAGCTTACCCTTAGATAAATCCCTAGTTGCTTCTTGTATATTGATAGTGGAAAGGATCCATCTTAAACTCGTGTATTTTTAGTTATTTCTATATAAAATGCTTGATTAGAAAAAAAAATAAATTACTTGATTGTGGACCTGAACCTATTTAATTCAAAGGCAAACCTGTTAATTATCATGTTTTATAAAATCACCCCATTTGGACCTAAAGCTATTTAATTCGAAGGCAAACCTGCTTATTTGGTATCGTGTTCATGTCGTCATCGATTGCACACACAAAGTGGGCAAAGCCAAAGCAATGGTGACTATAACTTCCCAGAATATCACTAAATTCCTTTGGAAGGTGGTCATATGCCAATTTAGAATACAAAAAAGCATCATATTTGACAATAGTAAACAGTTTGCTTCATAACACTACCGAAATTGGTGTGGCCAACTCGGGATGAAAGTCAAATACTCTTCCCTTAGAAACCCTTAGGTGAACGGACAAGTCGAAGCAACAAATAAAATGGTAATGGGCATACTGGAGAAGAAGCTGGAGGAAAGTAAAGCTGGTGCTCCCTAGGATACTCTAGGCAAACAGAACGACAATGAAGACCATGAACGGTGAGACGCCTTTTGCCCTGACCTATGGAAGTGAGGTAGTAATAACTATTGAAGTTGAGATACCAAGCCAGAGGACACAACGCTTCGACATAGGTCTAAATGCTAACGCATTGGAGGAAAGCCTAGACCTGCTTGAAGAAAAAAGGAAATATGCAAAAATGAGAGCGACAACCAACAAAAGAAAAATGAAGCAATATTTTAATAAGAGAGTTAAGTTGAGGTCCTTCACAATAGGATATCTAGTCCTCAAAGAGACATGAGTTACTACAACAGAAGATGGAAAGCTAAGACCTCAGTGTGAAGGCCCCTACATCAACATAGACAGCCACCGGCCATGGTCGTTTCATTCAAAACATACCCCAGGCAAGGAGCTACCCCATCCCTAGAACACTGAGAATTTGAAAAAGTAACTTGTATGACTCCCATTATAATGAATTCAATGTAATAAAAGAGTCGTTAGACCCACATTTTGTTTTTTCTCTACTAGTTAACTAACGCGGTTAAGGCATCCTCCCACTATACTTAAAACCGAGTGCCTCCACTCACCCGACTAACATGGTCAAGGCATCCTCCTACTATACTTAAAGTTTTGTGTCCCCACTTGAGCAATTAACACAAAAAATAAAAATAAAAAATGACAATATAACAGCCATTGTTTCACCCACATCAATCAAACAAATCAACAAAGTCGTATGGCTCCACGTGCCCAACTAACGCGATTGAGGCATCCTTCCACTATACTTAAAGCCGAGTGGCTCCACTCGCCCAAATAACGCTGTTGAGGCATGCTCCTGCTATACTTAAAGTCGAGTGTCTCCACTCGCCCAACTAAAGCAGTCGAGGCATCCTCCTACTATACTTAAAGTTGAGTGTCTCCACTCGCCTAACTTATGTGGTTGAGACATCCTCCCACTATACTTAAAGCCGAGTGCTTCCACTTGCCACCTGGCTACTGAGGAAGAAACAGCTAAACAGAATGTTTCTTTCCTTACCCAATGTGACACCTCTAGCCCCCACATGGGATTGAACGGTGACTGAAGTGTCGAGACATGTAACACAAGGCTACATAGGCCTCTTACATGATAGTTTAGATGCAATGCACCTATTGATCTAGCAGTATGCAGTATATCGCAGTGAAAATTCTACATAGGTCAATTAAAATAAAACAGATATCATCTTATCGAGGCACATATCCCAAAACAA
The DNA here is from genome assembly GCA_011037825.1 of Carya cathayensis. Classification (NCBI taxonomy): domain Eukaryota; kingdom Viridiplantae; phylum Streptophyta; class Magnoliopsida; order Fagales; family Juglandaceae; genus Carya; species Carya cathayensis. Next base: position 2,199,905 of record QGSO01000195.1, on the reverse strand, counting down.
AAATTTTCATAATAACCATAAAAAGACTTCAATGTTTCAAAAGAGACTCCCAAAAACATGGGACCATCACATCAAGTGTTATCAAAATAAGTCATCCATCAAAAGGGTCCCAAAACATAAGTCCTACTTGGCCTTATCCTGATTCATAATCCTTCTCAGTTGCTTAAAAAGCTGCAACACCTCAGTGATGAATTGGTCGGCAGCTTCCAACCTTTCCAAAATAGACGGCTCCTGAGAGATCTCATGTCTCTTTGGAGTCTTCTTAGGGACTTGGGGAGCTGGACTCTTGCATTTCCTCATGACTTTTCTCTTGGATTCCTAACTTCCTATCACAACTTCTACCATTCTGGGTAGATGAATGGTAGTGGAAATTACAACAGTGAGATTTTGATAAATCTCAGTAAGTAAGCAAGTAATATATAACAGATATTGTAAGCATATGTAAGCAAACTCAACAAATGCATAGACATGAAACTTAACTTATGCATCTAACTTTTGGAAATGTCATGTCCATCATGACTTTCATGGCTCTTTTCTTTTCATAAAACATCTTCTCGTCATTTCATTCTTTTTCATATAAGCATACTTGTGAGCTTGGGTTCTTGTTCATATAACATATATGTGAGTTCAAGTTCTTGTTCATATAACATAGCATAGCATAACTTGGAGCTTAAGACCTTTCTTTAACTTTTAACTTATAAATGGATACCTCACAGCTCCCCTATGCACTGTGTATTCCCCGCTAGTTACCACATCAACCATTGGCCCATTTTGACCAAGATGACTACATCTTACTTATAATCATTCTTATTATGGTAGTTAGCTTTTCGCCTTCACTGTAGGGCACCCACTAACTTTAGGTGTAACCTTACTCCGGTATCCTTTTCTTTTAGTAATCATTAGAGATCAGCCAACTATACTTCATTAACTCAGGGGTTAACACTCCATTTTAGACACTCCTAAGAGGATAGAGGAGTTCCACTATGCAAATTCCCCGTCCTAGCTTTTGGGGTCATGATAAAACTTTAAAATACTCCTCTTTTTTTTCTTTTTTGAAAGGTTTCACAAAACTCAATGCATGTGACATGGACTATGAAACCTTGTGCTTTCATGAGACACATGCAAATGCCAAAACTTAATCATGATCACATAGCAAATAATCATGCACATCCATGTAAATTTCATGTTACGGCTTGAAAATGTTAGAACATGCAAAAATGTTCTCTATCATAAATTCTAAGTCATAAATTTCGTATAGGAAATCAAGAACACCAGGCTCTACTAGGGTTTTGTATTGACTTTTCTAGGGTTTTTTTTTTCTACATGCATGGTTGCCGCTAGGGGCGACCAGCCACCTCCAACACTGAAAGCCAGTCCAAGAACTTTTGCCAAGTCGGTGGTTCACATTCCTCAGGCAATCCCTAAGGTGTCTATTCCTTTCCGGCAACCCAAATGTGTTGATGGTGAGTTTTTCACGCACTTTACTAAGGAAGAATTGGATCTTCAGTAGTCCCATTTCGGTTCTCTATGGTGTTAAAATTCTTAACGCAAAGGCCATCTTTAGATTGCATCAAAGGTTTTATTCAGAGCAGATGGGGCCTTTCGACTGAGCCAGTAGTTTCTGCGATGCGCAAGCCTCAGAACGTATTTGTGAGATTCTCGAATGAAGAGGATTTTCTGAAATCCCTTTCCCGAGAAAGTTGTGACATCGAAGGTGTTGCTTAGAGGCCCTTTCAATGGTCGACAGATTTTAAGGTATATGAGGAATCGGCATTGGTGCCGGTTTGGGTCATGTTACCTGGCCTCCCTCCAAATCTATACCAAGAATCATTTTTACGTAACATTGTGGCACCAGTTGGAGTTTTTTTTTTGGAGAGATAATGCGACACGTTGTGCGACAAGAACAGATGGTGCGCGGGTGTGTGTCCTTATGAATATTGATTAGGAGCTGATCTCTTCTATCTGGATTGGGAAGCCAAGGCGCCAACTAGTATACTCCAAGAGGTTGAATATGAAACTTTGCCTACCTTTTGTTCTTGTGGCAAAGTGCGAGGGCATAACTTGAAGACCTGTAAGGCCCAACTGAAGGAAGGAAACGAGACCAAGAATTTGAAGGTTATTAAGTCGGGTAGAATTTGGGTCCCAAAGGAGAAGGAAGATGACGTGAAGGAAAATAAAGTGCAATCAGGAAATAATGTAGAGTCCCCTCCTGCTTTGGTTATAGATAACTTGGAACCAGGGATCCAAGTGTGCATAATGGTAATGAGGTTGGGTTATCGACTTTGGAAACTGAGGCAGGTATGGATGATAAAGAAGTCCCAGCGCAGATGAAAGATCCGACAATATGTGGAGAATCGAGTGGGTCCAAACCTGAGGTAGAGTTGGTTTCTTTGTCGGAATTCGATCAGGCACCAAATGTAGAGATTATTCCCTCGACTGAAGATACGATTGAGAATGTTACGATGCAGCCTAGCAATACACAGCCATCAGTATCGGAAGGTTCGCAGATGGTGATTTTTAATCATGAACCCGCAATTATGGAGTCGAGATCTGACAATGAACGTTGTTTTTCACATCTTGGGAAAGACACAGATGATTCCTCTGATTCTGATTTAGTGGTAAAAAATGCGCCAAAGTAAAAGAATTTTACGTAGTTCGACTCGGGCTCTGAGCAGGCCTTTTCAGCAGAATTTATGACTAGTAAACTCATGTATTGGAATGTCCGAGGTATTGGCACCTCGAGAAAACGGCTGAGGTTTTTGCTACGATTATATAAACCTAATTTGCTAATTCTTGCGGACCCTTTTTGAGATGATAATCAGTCGAGTCATTGGAAGACTTCTCTATGTTTTGATGAATGGCTATCGAATGCTGATCAAGCAGGCAAAATTTGGTGTTTTTGGCAAGCTAGTTTACAGGTGGATGTTATGGGCGTTTCGAATGAGCATCTTACTCTACTTATTAATTCAAGTCTTTTTTTTTTCTTTTTTTAAATTTCAACTGTCTATGCTAAATGTCGATATTTAGACCAGAGGTCTTTGTGGGCCGATTTGCTTGTTATGAATAATCTGCAGTTGCCTCATGTGATGACTGAGGATTTTAATATCCTACGGAATGATAGCGAACGACGAGGGGGAAATCCACGGTTGCTTACGGCAATGAAGGAGTTTTATTCTTTTATTGATGATGGTGGTTTTGTTGAGCTGCCTTTCTCAGGTAATAAATTCTCACGGTGCAATGGACAATCAGGGATGGCTCGTACAAGGGCAAGGCTGGATAGAGCCTTATGTAACGTGAAGTTTATGGATCTTTTCCCGTTGGGTAGACTTCAATATCTACCAAGGAGATCTTCAGATCACTCTCCTATGCTTTTGGGTATTTCAGAACCTTTCTCTAGGTATGGTCCTGCCTCATTTAAATTTCAATATATGTGGACGTACTACTACTCATGAGGATTTTGGGACGTGTGTTTCTAGTTCTTGGCAGGTGGAGGTAAATGTTACTGGTTTGTGGAAGCTAGCCGAAAAACTGAAGCAGTTAAAACTGGTCCTAAGGACTTGGAATAAAGAGGTATTTGGCTGGAATGGGAAGCATATTAAAGAGCTTGAAGCAAAAGTAGAGGAAGGAGAAGCTAGCTTGCAAGAATGCTTTTCAGAAGACGTTGAAATGGATGTTTTAGCTAATAAAACTGAGCTGGATGTCTGGTTAAAAAGGGAAGAATATCGTCTTGCTCAACAAGTAAAGCAAGATTGGGTCTCGCATGGTGAGGTCTCGACTTCTTTATTTAAAGCTTTGCAGTCCCGTAAGCATAATGTGGTGATGGAAATGAAACTCTCTGATGGCAGAGTGCTTACCTCGCCGGAAAGAATTCATGAAGCTGCATGCATTTATTTTGACGATTTTCTCAAAGAGAAAACGGTGGGTTCATTGCCAGACTTGGCTGGGTTAATATCGGGAGCAGTTTCGGTTGAGGAAAATAATTTTTTTTGGTAGTAACCCTTCTGTGGGGGAAATTAAAGAGGCCATTTTCTCTATTCTCGTGGATAGTAGTCCACGACCTGATGGCTTCGGGTCAGGTTTCTATCAGCATTGTTGGTCCTTAGTGCAAGAAGATTTACTGGAGGCAATTGCTGATTTCTTTGGAGGGGCTGCCTTACCAAGGTTCTACTCAGCCTCTTATATTGTCTTGCTTCCCAAAGTTTAGAATCCCACATCGTTTGGGAATTTTAGGCTGATCAGTCTCTGTTAAGTGGTCTATAAAATTGTTCTAAGATTCTAGTGAACAGATTTACTTCAGTATTTAGCAAGATTATTTCTAAAGAGCACGGGGCTTTTCTACCGGGTCAAAGTATCTTTGAAAATATTAGTCTCACTCAAGAGCTTATTCATGATCTTAATTAGCCAGACCGAGGTGGCAATATTATGCTGAAAATTGATTTTGCAAAAGCTTATGACACTATTGACTGAAAATTTTTATTTCATGCCTTGGAAGCTTTTGGGTTTTTGTCAAAAGTTCGTCATTTGTTTGGCCAATGTGTAACTACGCCATGGTATTCTGTTGTGATGAATGGCACTGCAAAAGGGTTCTTTAAGGGTGGACGAGGTCATCGTCAATGAGATCCTCTTTTCCCATACTTATTCATTTTAGTGGAGGAAGTTTTTTCTCGATTGCTAAAGAAGAAATTTGATCTTGGGAGAATCAATTGCTTCTCTCATCTGAGACATAGCCTTGTTATTTCTCATCTTTTATATGCTGATGACAAGGTGATTTTTGCTAATGGAGGGAAATCTTCAATTTTAGTGATTGTTAGTACCCTTCGCACTTATGCTTCGTTGTCGGGTCAACAAGTGAACAGCACCAAATCCTTAAGAGTTCTCTAAAAAAGAAAATTCTTTTGTAAGAATTCACGCTGCATATCAGACCAACTAGGGATAGAATTAGGCCTCAAACAATTAAACTAAATCCTCGCTTTATCCTTTAAAGAAAAAGGAAATAAACGAAGTCTAATAAATTCATCAGTAATGACCCTAGTAATAAAAGTAGTGCAAACCAACTCAAAATCTGTCAAGTGCGAGTAAGGACTCTAGAATCCATCCCGTAGAATTAAGGTATCATTGACATCATACCATGCTTAATAGAAAAGTTAGGTGCATTTCCGGGTAAAACAATGCATAAAGGTGTAGTGGTGCGAGTGGGTTGCAAATAATCCTTAAGAGTGCGTGGTGCAGGTGCAACCATGGTTTGTTCAATTTCAATATCCTCACTCATAGAAGAGACAGAAGAGCTATCTATATCTGAGCTGTGTACACTACTCTCAAAACTCGATGTAACTCTAAGCAACCTATTTGAACTGTCTCTCACCCATGACATGAAACATCAGTCTAAATAGCAAATATAAGGTTGAAGCAACTGAGTGGTAGATGGCAAATGAAATGTGTAATCAGGGAGAAGATAATGAAAAATAAAAAATAACGAATTTAAATTTAAATTAGATAACTAACCCCGGCAACGGCGCCAAAAACTTAACTCACTAAAAAATGAGTAGCATAAAGGCTATCCCAAGTGCAAGAGGATGTTGTGTAATAATTATGAATAAAATTCATAGATCGTCTCCTTGGGTAAAGTTGTTTAAATCTAAACTCGTATAAAATGATGAAAAGTTTCACAAATAAAAGTGATGGTATGTACAATGAATGGAAGAGTGCAACGGAAATAAAAAGGGCACTAGTCATAGACTAGATTTATACTTTTGGATTTTTTTTAGTATCGAAATTGAACGTAAAAGACTAACAAATTGAAATTAACAATTAAGGATTCAACTATGCTAAATAATTTTAATTATTCTGAAAATCAAATAATAAACTGAAATGATTTAAGTCATAATTAACGTTTAATCAATCTAAAATGTAATTGTAATGCATATTTAATAGAAGTTTAAAGAAATAAGAAAAATAACTAACATAAAATAAAATAAACAACAAATAAAAATGCCCGAACTTTTAATCCAAAAATATCAAGATCACACTACAAGAAAAAGGGTTATTCGCGGCTATTTTTATTTCCGGCGATAGAATTATAGCCGCAAAAAGACAATTTTTAAACTTCCGTTAAATGTTTGTGTCAATTGAAAAAAGTAGCCGGAAAAATAGGTTATTTTCAGCTAATTTTTACCGCCGCAAAATAATATAACCGCAAATAGTCTGTTGTGTAAATTATTTTTGTCATAACAGTTTTTCCGCTGTTATTGTTTTTTTATTACGGCGAATGTTGTATTATTAAGGCGACTTTAAATGTTATAACCAATTAATCCCCTAACTCCCGCGCCTTATTTTCCCCCGCAGACCCATTTTCCCTCTCTTTCTCACTCGTTCGCTCTCTCTCTCTCTCTCTCTCTCTCTCTCTCTCTCTCTCTCTCTCCGGTTCCACAACAGGGGTTTCAGTTCAAGGAAAAGCGCCGCCGTCTTCTCGGCGCCGTCTGCTCGCCGGTGAGCTTGTTTTATGCTCCATGGCTCTCTCTCTCTCTCTCTCTCTCTCTCTCTCTTTATCTTGCTGTAACTCATAGGATTGTCTGTGCCGATTCCTCTTCATTGTATTGCCTAACTTAGGGGTTGATAGATGTAAAGAGTTAGGTGTTTTTTGTTTTTGTCTTTGATTTTAAAATGTAACTCTTGCTTGTTGTTATTGTCTTGTTTGCTTATAAAAGGGGAAAAATTGGAAAATTTTATTCATGGATTACATTTCTGCCTAAGCACGATTGTGGGTGTGATTGTGGTGCTTCATTCTTACAAATACACATGTAAATGCGTTAAGAATGCCTAAATATAATATTTTCTGGCGAAGGAAGGTTTGTAATGTTTTCTGTGGCATTACTGCGTATGTTATGCTGAGTTTTTGGTCCTGTTTGCTTGGTTTCTAGTGGATGGGCAGTTTTTGAGATTTAAAATATAAATGTGCACATGAATTTGAGTGATGAGGAAAAAAATCGTGACTTGCTGTGTTCTATGCCAAGATCTTAACATATAACTAAAAATCTATCTTTTTTGAATGGTTCTTTAAATCAAAGCAACAATAACTATTTCAATGGAACAGAAAAATCTAGCTAGGCCCTGAAATTTTTTATGATTGTTTTGATTTTGTCATTAGCCTCTCCTTATTTATACATAGAAACCATTGTCTGAAACTCCTCCAAAATAGAGTGATCTTCTAGCAAAGAACTTTTATTTTAGATGTATGTACTGCCTATTGTTGTTTAGGTTTTTTCTCTAAGTTGCCTCCACCCGAATACCCTTCAAAGATATGGGATATTAATATAATTTCTTATATAGTTCAAATATTAATATATTTTCAGAAGTAGCTCAATAGAAGAAAAAAAATTAAAATAAAAATTCTTAACTGGTTGAATGATGAGTGATCTCGGCAAATGGGCACTAGTCTAAAGTTTGCTCTTGTACTTGTATAAGGCCATCTTCTAAGGTAGTACTAGGAAGGAATGAAAGAATAGATCATATTAGAGAGACACAAATAGGCAAGAGAGCGTGCAAGTTATGTCCTCCTTGCTTGGAGAGATCTTCTGCAGCAACAAGCTGCTGTAAATCTAACATGTAGGGTACTTGTAATTTCAGCAAAGCACTTTTATTGGAGATGTATGTACTGCCTATTGTGGCAGAGGATTGTGGTATGTACTGCCTGTCAGTAGAAATGTTTGGTGTCAAGGGGCAAAACAAAATCTTTTTACTTAAAATGTATGAACCAGAATTCTGTTTTAAGTTTCTTAGTTTATTTAAAATGTAAAGATCTTTAGTCTATTTAAAATGTAAAGATCTTTAGTCTATTTAAAAATAAGGATATCATTCATTTTAAACCATTGTCTTTAGTTGTGTTGTAATTTTCTTATTTTTATTATTTCCCATATGCTTAAATTTATATATCATGATTCATGTATAGGGAAACTGTATTATTATTCTTTTTCTAGTTGTTCCATTCATCCCTCTAGATTTTATGTATATATATATATATATATATCTTGATGATTTGCCTTACAGGACAGTTGAATATAATTTCGTTTTGGTCTATGGGTGTGTTGAAACATTTATATGTTACAATCTTCTTCCCAAGCAATACATCCTTTTATATAATAATGATATAAGGTAGCCCTGGAGAAAAAGAAAAAGAAAGATCTTTATTCAGTTGCAATACAACGAAGTCAAACATCTAATTCAGTACATATATTTTTTTTTTCTTTTGGAGCATGTTGCAGACTTTAAACCCACAAATTAACAGTTGTATATATATATATAGTCCCCCAAAGTTTCATTGGCATGTTGGGTTTGCTGAGGTGTGTGTCTGCATTATGCATGCCTGGCCTAGTACTGGATTTAGCATATATTTAAAACAGAATTTTGGTTTTGCATAAAAGTCTTGGTTAGCCATTCTCAGTCTTCTCTTTGTCCTTGTCTATTCACTCCATGTGCTTGATCTAGACTTGACATAAGTTACATGCATGTCAAGTCTGTTAGTGCTTAATGAGCTTTGTTGTTCACCAATTAATGAGCTTTGCTGAGGCTTTTTGTTTACATAATCTTGTATTCTTTAAACAAAACTATGAATGACGTGTAGCATCATACTAATAGCAGATACTCGGGTTGTTACACTTCTGAATTTTGATTTTATTATTTTTCCTGTGTATAATGTACTTGTGCTGTGGGTTTCAGGATGCTACAATTGAGCAACTGCTTCCTATTTTTCTTTCCCTTTTAAAGGACAAGTTTCCTGATGTCCGGCTGAATATTATCAGCAAGCTTGATCAAGTTTGTGAGGTATTATCAAAATTTCAGAGCTGAAATAGTTAAGAGCAAATTTTTCCCAATTTTGACTTTTTATTTTCTTCTTCTCATTTTGCTTTATTGTATTGTAGTAATTATGCAGTTGGAAGCCATGTGTAAATGGAGGCACTGTTTGGATACATATATGCATGATGTAAACAAAGGCATTTCATACATTTATGCTATTGTATGTCAATTACATCCAAATTTCTTAACATAACAATTTAGTACGAAAACATGGTAATACTGAAACTATACCTATAGGATTGCTTCCAATGTCGCACACTTATTATTTCACGTGCCGATTTTTGTAAGATTGGTGGGCTGGGTACAAATAGGGTTTTCTAGAAGCTATTAAGTGTGTAAGAATAGATAGTTATATCAAAATATGGAACAAAACATTATGTAATTTACATGTACATTTGTTGTATAATGTTAAATTTTGAACATATACTTGACAAATAAAAGCTTGAAACATTATTTTTTGTTCAACTCCTTGCACTAAGAAGTTTCTGGATTTGATGGGTAAAAGAACTAGAAATTACCATGTATAGTGTATCTTTCTTTTTTTATTTTTTTATTTTTTTCCCGGTTCTTATTTATTTAGTCTATTGCTTGCTTGCCTTAGGCGGGGATCATTCTTCGGGATAACATTAATTAATATTACCCCATAGTGGTAATATTTGTGTCATGTTGTGATGACTTGGTATTTTGGGATGTTGATTATATTGAGATAGTTGGTATGAAACAATAAATTTTATATGCCATTGAGAATTCATAGTCTATAAATATAAATTTTACTCATTCTCAACTACAATTAATAACCTGTAATCTGAACAGAACCATTTCTTAAAACCTACTGAACCTATAACTATAACCTCAAATTTGATACTAATCAAATTTATCTAAACCCTAGCTATTTATCTAAAACTTCAACTGTCACGAAACCAGCTCTCAAAATTCACAAAATCTAAAATCTCAACTTTATAAACATGTCCCCTAAAGACTACAATTCCTGAAAGGTTTTAAATAGCCACAATCACCTCTTACAGTCCACAATTTCTAGCCGTCAAATCTGAAAATCACTTCCTAAAGACTACAAATATACAAAATCTCATATATTATAGTATGCAAAACCTTAAACTTGGCTCTGATACCAACTGTAATGCCCTAGTCCTAGAGGGGTCTTAGATTTACCACATATCACATATCTCTCCCCCTTTTCCCTCTTTTATGTGGTAAATAGCTGCATTTTTTCTTTACTAAACAACTTTTGCACCTCTACTTCTTTCTAGATGGATAAGAGTTGGATGCAAATCAATGATAGATTTGGATCTAGGGAATATGCCGATGGAGTTAAAGAGTTCCTTACCTTGGCCCGAACTTATGCTACAAGTGAGGAAATTCGTTGCCCATGTGTCCGATGTTCAAATAATTACTTCCTACCTATCAGCCGAGTAGAAAGACACTTGTTCATTAAAGGTATTGACAAGAATTACACCCAATGGATTTTTCATGGCGAGGAAGAAGATTTAATAATAAGTGATGATGATGATGATGTACATCATCCCGAACAAGAGGATGACTTCCTTGATGACGTTGATCTTATGTTACGTGATATTCGGGCTGCTGGATTTCCCGATACTCCCTTAACCGATTCATTCGAAGTTGAGGGTTCACCATCGGTCAATACCTATTCATCCAACAATCGGTCAATACTTTTGACCAATTGTTGGATGATTCCCGGCGTCCTCTTTATGAAGGTTGTACAAAGTATTTTAAACTATCATTCACTGTGAAGTTGTTGCACATTAAATCACTCGGTGGCTGGAGTGTAAAGTCTTTTGACATGCTTTTGCACTTGCTGAAGACAGCTTTTCCCAATGCCCTTTTGCCAAACTCATATCAAGAGTCACGTAACTTGGAAAAAGGGCTAGGCTTTACTTACACCAAGATACATGTTTGTCCGAATGACTGCATTCTCTATTGGAGAGAAAATGCAGATAAAGATGAGTGCCCGAAATGTAAACTCCCAAGGTGGAAATTCAGCAACACTAAAAAGAGGCGAATTCCTCAAAAGGTTTTACGACATTTCCCATTAAAGCCAAGGTTGCAGAGATTGTTTATGTCTCGGAAAACATCAACTGATATGCGGTGGCACAAGAATCAGCGTGTCATTCAGCAAGGTATTCTAAGTCATCCTGCTGACTCTGAGGTTTGGACGACATTTGATCAAGAGCATGCTTGGTTCGCTGAAGATCCAAGAAATGTTAGGCTTGGTTTAGCTAGCGATGGTTTCAATCCATTCAATAATTTGGCTAAGCCTTATAGCGTATGGCCAGTGATTCTTGTCCCTTACAACTTACCTCCATGGTTATGCATGAAGGATCCATTTTTTATCACTTCACTCTTAATTCCTGGACCAAGATCACCAGGAAATGAAATCGATGTTTATCTTCAGCCTTTGATAAATGAATTGATTGATCTGTGGGATAATGGTGTTGATACATACGATGCGAAGACCAAAGAGACTTTCAGATTGCATGCAGCATTGCTATGGACAATCAACGACTTTCCTGCTTATGGAAACCTCTCCGGGTGGAGTACTAAGGGGAAAATGGCATGTCCATCGTGTAAGGAAGAAACAGATTCCATGTGGTTGCCATATAGCCGAAAGCATTGTTACATGGGTCATCGCGGATTCTTGCCACAGGGCCACATCTGGAGAAAGAAAAAGACTATTTTTAATGGCAGTTCAGAGCATCGTGACCCACCTACAATGTATTCAGGAGAAGATATACGCAATTGGCTCCAACATATTCCTGATGCAAATTTTGGCAAAGCCATAAAGAAAAGAAAGCGTACCACAGAAGAGTTCAATTGGACCAAAAAAAGTATCTTCTTTCAATTGCCATATTGGTCGACTTTAAAGATTAGACATAATCTAGATGTAATGCATATTGAGAAGAACATATGTGACAACATCTTAGGAACTTTGATGAATATCTCCGGCAAAACTAAAGATCATTCTAATGCACATCGTGACCTTTCCAATCTCAATATAAGGAAGGAGTTACACCTTATTCAGGATGGACAACGCATTAGTATGCCACATGCATGTTATACGTTGTATGGAGCTAAGCGGACTGGTTTCTGTAATTGGTTGCACGGTGTGAAATTTCCAGATGGCTTTGCTTCGAACATCTCCAGATGTGTTAGTGTAAATGATTGCAAAATTTCGGGGATGAAAAGTCATGATTGCCATATTTTCATGCAAACATTACTTCCAGTTGCAATTTCTGGATACTTACGCCAAGATGTACGATTGGCACTAACTGAGCTAAGCACTTTCTTCAAAGAATTGTGTGCCAGAACATGTAAGGTTGATGTCTTAGAGCGACTTCAAGCTGATATCGTCGTTATTCTCTGCAAGTTTGAGATGATTTTTCCGCCTACCTTTTTTGACATAATGGTGCACTTAGCCTACCATTTGGCACGTGAGGCCCTGCTTGCAGGGCCAGTTCAATATAAGTGGATGTATCCTTTCGAGAGATATCTCGGAAAGTTCAAGAGATATGTTAAGAATAAGGCCTACCCGGAAGGTTCAATAGCTGAGGCCTATATCCATGATGAATGCTTGAATTTTTGTTCCATGTACCTCCATGATGTTGAAACTAGATTCCATCATCCTGAACGTAACATTGATGAAGGAGAAGAGGGTGTACAAGAGGGACTATCTGTTTTTTCACAGAAGATGCGACCCATGGGCTTTGCAGCACGTCACCAATTAGACGATGATATTTTCATAAAAGCCAGATGGTATGTTCTTAATAATTGCACAGAGATTGGAGAATACCTCAAGTAAGTAACCAAACTAGTTACCAACTTAGTAACTTTCTGTTCTCAATATGTTTGTTTACGTTGCATCCCCTACATATACTTATTAACTGGTATTGGGCTTTTGTCTAGTGAGCACTACATGTAAATGTGTGAAGAGTATCCCAATAATGCCGATAGTATGCATGCTGCAAAATTTCCAGACTGGTTCAAGTCACAAGTATGCAAACTCATTTGGAAGTTCACCGTTGTTTCCTTTGGCCACATATGTTTGTTTTATGCCAAAACATGTATTGTTTATACTAATTTATGTAATTCCTTATTATTCCATGTGATAGATTCAAGGTAGGTGTGCTGATAATCCCAGAGAAGTTTCGGAGGATCTATATGCCTTAGCATGTGGTCCTGACCCTTGGGGTGCGTCCTATTCTGGTTGCATAACCAACGGTATAAGATTTCACACAAAAAATCGGGAAGAACATCGTCGCACCCAAAAATCTGGTGTCATGGTCATTAGTGAACAACCAGGATCTAAAAAACTTGAGTTCTTTGGTAGACTAACAAACATTTTGGAAGTCCGCTACATGGGTAGGCGTCGTGTTTATTTATTCAAATGTGAATGGTTTGACATCTCTGATTTCAAACGAGGGATACGTATGGAAAGACATCTTACTAGTGTGAATATGTCGCGGACAACTTATAAGGACGATCCATTTGTTTTGGCGTGCCAAGCATCGCAGGTATTTTACCTAAAAAATCACAGCATCCGTGGTGATTGGTATGTAGTCCAAAAGGTCATACATAGAAATGTCTATGACCTTCCACGAGAATCCCTAACTGAAGATGATGGATCTGATTCTAGTGACGTTGATGCATACCAAGAGGATAATTCTGGTGATGCTTACGTGAGTGTCCATGCTGATGACATCCCACTGCAAACAGACATGCACAGGCCTAATGTTGAGCCGGAGCAGGTTGATGTTGACACATCGGTAATGCAAAGGTCTAATTGGGAAAACTTTGAGCAAGGTTTTATCAATGACGAGACCAGAGAAGATAGTTCTACTCACAGCGCCGAACTGGAGGGTAGCATAGAAGAAGATAGTATCTCAATGGAGGATGAGATGAACTAGTCAATTGTGTGCTGGTAATAACCCCGTGATTCCACACAACCCATTGTGTTTACTTATCTTAAATATAATTTCGCCACTAATTATGCTCCCGTCTTTTCCATTGTTTCTTATGTAATGCAGGAGTAATTACCAGGCTGATTGCAGTGTGGCAATATTTTATTGTATTGATGTTTGAATGCCCTTGATGCTTCAAGTTATACTACAAGCATAGCAGATACTCCATTGAATGGATGTGTTTGCACCCTTTATGTATTTATCGTGATGAATAGAAGACTTGTTTCACTTTAGTATNCAAGAGGGACTATCTGTTTTTTCACAGAAGATGCGACCCATGGGCTTTGCAGCACGTCACCAATTAGACGATGATATTTTCATAAAAGCCAGATGGTATGTTCTTAATAATTGCACAGAGATTGGAGAATACCTCAAGTAAGTAACCAAACTAGTTACCAACTTAGTAACTTTCTGTTCTCAATATGTTTGTTTACGTTGCATCCCCTACATATACTTATTAACTGGTATTGGGCTTTTGTCTAGTGAGCACTACATGTAAATGTGTGAAGAGTATCCCAATAATGCCGATAGTATGCATGCTGCAAAATTTCCAGACTGGTTCAAGTCACAAGTATGCAAACTCATTTGGAAGTTCACCGTTGTTTCCTTTGGCCACATATGTTTGTTTTATGCCAAAACATGTATTGTTTATACTAATTTATGTAATTCCTTATTATTCCATGTGATAGATTCAAGGTAGGCGTGCTGATAATCCCGGAGAAGTTTCGGAGGATCTATATGCCTTAGCATGTGGTCCTGACCCTTGGGGTGCGTCCTATTCTGGTTGCATAACCAACGGTATAAGATTTCACACAAAAAATCGGGAAGAACATCGTCGCACCCAAATCTCTGGTGTCATGGTCATTAGTGAACAACCAGGATCTAAAAAACTTGAGTTCTTTGGTAGACTAACAGACATTTTGGAAGTCCGCTACATGGGTTGGCGTCGTGTTTATTTATTCAAATGTGAATGGCTTGACATCTCTGATTTCAAACGAGGGATACGTATGGAAAGACATCTTACTAGTGTGAATATGTCGCGAACAGCTTATAAGGACGATCCATTTGTTTTGGCGTGCCAAGCATCGCAGGTATTTTACCTAAAAAATCGCAGCATCCGTGGTGATTGGTATGTAGTCGAAAAGGTCATACATAGAAATGTCTATAACCTTCCACGAGATTCCCTAATTGAAGATGATGGATCTGATTCTAGTGATGTTGATGCATACCAAGAGGATAATTCTGGTGATGCTTACGTGAGTGTCCATGCTGATGACATCCCACTGCAAACAGACATGCACAGGCCTAATGTTGAGCCGGAGCAGGTTGATGTTGACACATCGGTAATGCAAAGGTCTAATTGGGAAAACTTTGAGCAAGGTTTTATCAATGACGAGACCAGCGAAGATAGTTCTACTCACAGCGCCGAACTGGAGGGTAGCATAGAAGAAGATAGTATCTCAACGGAGGATGAGATGAACTAGTCAATTGTGTGCTGGTAATAACCCCGTGATTCCACACAACCCATTGTGTTTACTTATCTTAAATATAATTTCGCCACTAATTATGCTCCCGTCTTTTCCATTGTTTCTTATGTAATGCAGGAGTAATTACCAGGCTGATTGCAGTGTGGCAATATTTTATTGTATTGATGTTTGAATGCCCTTGATGCTTCAAGTTATACTACAAGCATAGCAGATACTCCATTGAATGGATGTGTTTGCACCCTTTATGTATTTATCGTGATGAATAGAAGACTTGTTTCACTTTAGTATTATTTTGTGTATTGTGCTTGACAATATATTAGTTTGTTATTTTTCAAAGAATTTTTGGGAAAGTTTATTGGTATATTAAAATTAATATACAACTGAGTAATCCCCACACCCATTTTTGCCAAGTATTTGGCAAAGTTTATTTGTATAATTGTAAATACTTAGTGTGATTGCAGGGATAATTTTGGTTGCTTAGCCTTGGAGATGCCCATGAGGGGAAGAGGTAGAGGTCGATCACGTGGCGTGAGCTATGGTCGAGGTAGATCCCAACGAAATGATGAAGTTCAGGATAGAGTACCCATTGCTGCCCTTACTACCCGAGATGAGACATTCTCAAGCTCAGATGACTCAACTGAGCCACCTGATTGCGTCCCGAGCACAGAACCCAATGACATGCCTGCAGTTGATTCACTAAGTGCAAACCCGGCTGGTATATTTCTAATTTTCTGAGGTGTTGTTTTACATTGTATGTTAGTGGTTGCTTAATTTGATTGTTGAACTATATATGATGGTAACATGTCAATTGAAAACATTAGTACCAGCAAGCCAAAAGCGTGGGCGAGGAGCAGCAAAAAGCACAGAGTTTGAGAAGTTACGAAAGCATGGAAAGATACCGTTGAGAATTAAGGATGGTGAGACTGCACCTTGTTGTGAAAATTCTACAATTTTTACTACAAGGATTACATGGTTGGTCAAGCACCATATGGATTTGAGTCATGCTAGCTGGCATGCCGTTCCAGCAAATGAGAAGGAAGAATTGATTACACGTGTTCAGGTAAAAGTATTAAGAATTTCATACATGAAAAAACTAAATTTTGAATTACCAACGTTGCTAATATAAAACTCGTACTCCGGGAATTATGATTAAAATGTTTGCTGTTTGTCCCTAGGCTGACTTTATCCTCGATTGGACCAAGAAGAATTAGCGTGATACGGTTACGAAGACACTTCGCAAGCGGTTTAATCATATTCGCTATGATTTACATAAAACCTACAAGAAATACGAGAGTAATGAACAAGCACTCGCGAATGTGCCACCGTTGGTGTCACCAACCACCTGGGTGAAGTTATGCGCTCGATATTCAAGTGAGGACTATAAGGTAAGTTGGAAGTCAAATATTTATTTAACGTTGCTTTGTTATTTTTTCAAGTATATTTTTTAAGCACTGGACGATACATGTTAAGCTTCAAACCTTAACTCTTTGCATGTATATTATTGTCCCGTGTGAGTGTAGCGGATGTCTAAACGAAATAAAGGTAATAGAGAGAAGCAAGAAAACAATCACACTGCTGGACGAAGGTCATTTGTACGGCTAATGGAGATGAGGGTAAGTCAATTAATTTTAACGCAAGATGCACATCAATGAGACATTAAGATGATATAGTTTTACTCGTGGTTGAATTTAATTTGCTTGTATTGGCAGTCTGAGAATGAAGAGAATTTGGTCGATTTTTTTAAAGAAGTGAGGTGGTCAAAGAAAAAGAACAAATTTGTGACTCCCATTGCTGAAGAGAAATATGTGAGTGTTAAAGTAAAATCCTAGGAATTACGGGAAAAACTGCCAAATAAGGACATATCCCTTATTAACATTTGTGATTTTTCAATGGTTACTAGTTGGAGATGGCTGCAAAGATGTCAGAGCTGGAGCCTGAGAAGCGGACTAAAGAGGCTGCAGCAGCAATCTTTAAGGAAGTTTTGGGCCACAGATCAGGGTATGCAATGGGGCTCAGCGAGATGGTTATTCCGGAGTCATCTAGACAAGCAGCTGATGCCCAAATAGCTGAATTAACTGAACGTGGGGAAAGATTTGAAAAAACTGCTTCAGATTATAAGGGTCAGCTTGATGACTTACGAGCAAATGTCATGCTACTAATGGAGAGACAAGTTGAATATGACAAGTTTATGCAAAGATATGAGTCAGAGCGGCAGACCCAGGGAGAGTCTCATAGAGAGACTCAGGGACCTGAATAGTTACTTTTTTTGGAGGGTTGAAAATATTTTTTGTGAATTTTGATAACCCCGTGAAGGTCAAAGTAATATACTTAATGACTAAAAGAACTTGGATCGTACTTAGTACATATTTTGTTCATCACTTTACTGGTGTGGGGTAGGTAGTGTAAGGTTAGGTTATGTATAGTGTATTTTGTAGCTTATGTCATTGTACGTTCTCTTGCCACCAACTGGTCACTTGGAAGTTATGGGGTCATTGGATGTCAGGTGAAACAACTACAACAAGGTAAGTTATAAATGACATACATAGCCTTTTTATGTTTTGTTTTGAATTCTTAATGCAAATCAATGTAGCTTCTCCTTTTATGATTCACTTTGATTTATCATAAAAGGAAGAAAATCATCTAGTTTTGAAAGAAAATCATCTAGTTTTGGTGCAAGTGTCATTTTGATTTCTCCTAAACCATCTGAAAACCTATGAAGTATATATGAGGCCTATTTTGTATCTCTCCCTTAAGTATCCAGTTGTATCTTAATAGTTAAAATTTTCTTCTATGTGGTAAGAGCTTCTGTTTCTGTTGAATACTAGTATAGACTGATGATTCGGTGGGTGTGATGAAGCGTCGTCCTCATTTTCCAGCAAATTGAGGAGAAAGAAAATTCAGATCAAGAGGATCGACAACACCACATACGTCAGGTGACTTTATCTGTGAGGAGGAAGGGACTTTTTAAAAAGGCTCTGGAGTACTTAAACTCTCTGCGAGGCTGAAATAGCGCTCATTGTCTTCTCGACTACCGGAAAGCTCTTTAATTACGCCAACCCAAGGTTTCTCTCCCTCTCTCACTCCTCTTTACTTATAGAAGAATATATATCCTATTTATTAGAGTAAAGTAAGTATGTAGCTGTCAACAACTTTATGAAGATTGACTTGTTTGTGCATTCACTAATTGGTTGAAACAGAGCTAGATGCAGAATTGAAAAGATAGATCTTTTAAGCAATAGGACTACACAAACCACATAAATGACTGAGAATGTACTACAATACATCAAATAAATGGAAAAAATACTACAAAAAATTCTTAAAGTGCATACATAAATCTCATCTTCATGCTAGATATAAGCAAGAGAGACGAAGGCTAATTTCACCCATAAGGGTTTAGTGTAGGTTGCTAGATATTAAGAATTTTGAAGACTTTCCTGCTATAAGCTTGACATATCGTAAACCTCTTACTACTACCTTATAAGATTCCATGTGATTTTTCAATTAGGTGTTCAAGTTATTCCTTAATGCATGTCTTCCGATCTTAATCTTTTATTACTTCCTCCTACTTTTATCCAAATTTGTTGTCCTCCCACTAATCTGTTGATAGCATTTCTATAAGGATATCATCATAAAATATAAGGTTTATACGAATGAATTGGTAGAATTATTAATTTGCAGCTCATTCATTTTGGGATTAAAGCATCTGGTTTAGAGAGTTAGAATATCAAGGAAAATCTCGAATATTTCTGGATATTCCCAAAGAAAGCCCGATGCTAGAATTGCTAATTACGCTAGGGAGTGATCATGATGATCTCAATTCTACCAAGCAATATGACCAACCCCACCATCTGATCTTCTTTGGTAAAGAGTTTACAAAACCCAACCTCAAAATAAATGGATGTGAAACTCGTGTAACTTTATCCTTGTGAAACATGTCAGTGGAAAACATCCACTTTTTATCGATATAAAACTGTTATAAAATTAACTGGGACAGGTACAGCTATAATTTTCCTTCCTACATACTGATGAAAGTGTAGGCTAATTATAGTTGAATGCATGTGGCCTGTGTAAAGAGCAAAAAAATCTGCTTGTAATGCTCCCTCATATAAACCTGGGCAAGTAACACTAATCCTTTCTCTAGAGTATTTAGCATTGCTACATGGGAAATTCGAAATTATAGGCTGTATGTAACTATTGATAAATCGCTATTTACCCATTTGACTTTCTTATCTCCTAACTATTCTATTTGAACTTAAAATGAACGGTTTTAATTATTTGCATACATTGCACGGGTCAACGACTAATTTCTACTGAATCTTAAGCTCAAGTAGGATGGTAATTTTATCTACCATATAGAATAACACTTGGCACAGGTGGCTTCATTTCAAATTGCAAAATAAAGGATCTAAGCTTATAAGATTGGACACTTTCTGCATGATTTGTGTTACTCTTAAAATATATATATATATATATATGGTCTATATATATATATATATGTTATACCCAAGCAGACCCACTTGTTGAAGAATTTCATGTAAATGTTTTTACTGCTTAGTTGTTTCTTACTACAAGAACATAATCTAAAAGTGACGGTCTTTCTTGTTCATTTTTTGTTTATGGTGGTTACTATAAATCTATAACCTTATGATCTATTTTTTGTTTTTATTTCTCACAGGATTGAACCAAGATATCAACAAATATAGAGCATAATACAACATTTTCAGAAGGTGTCAAAGATTGATGGAATCAAAGTTAAACCCATAGCGAATAAATTTCGCTTGTAAATTTAGTTTTCCATTGTGATATGTTGGATGGTTTTATGTAAAACTTCAAACAATGGCATAGCAATGGTGAATTTCAAATATATACTTTGAGGTTATATGAATGATGTTTAATGCCTCAACTGAATTTCTCTAAATATCGTATATTTTTTGTTTATTAACAAGCAATTACCCGTTATAAAGAAAATAAATCAGGGAAAATACAACATATGAACGCAAATATCCAGGTGCTGGTTTCAAACATTTCCGGCGACAAAAATCCGCCAGAAAAAACTTGACCATTAGCCAACTCAGCTTGATCTCTCTATTGGCCAACTCAGCTTGACCATTAGTCTGTGGGTGATATGGAGTAGAGACTTTATGTGTCACTCCATATTTCTGTATAAGTTTTTGAAAATGTTTGTTACAAAAATGTGAACTCCCATCACTAATGATCGCCTTGGGCATGCCAAAACGTGCAAACAATTCTTTCAAGAAACAGATGACAACCATATGACCATTTGTTCTACAAGGTATGGCCTCTACCCATTTTGAAACATAATCCACAACAATTAAAATGTAAGAATTCCCAAATGAATTTGGGAATGGTCCCATAAAGTCAATCCCCCAACAATCAAATATCTCAAGTGTAAGAATAGGGGAAAGGGGCATCATGTTACGTGCTGTAATTTTTCCAAGCTTCTGACAAGGCTCACATGCCTTGCAAAAAGACTCTACATCTCTAAAAATAGTGGGCCAGTAGAGTCCACTTTGTAAAATTTTAGCAACAGTTTTCTTAGCTGCAAAATGGCCTACATAAGCCCCAGTATGACAAAAGTGAAAAATAGAGGCAAACTCATCATCAGGAATACATCAACGCACCAACTGATCAGCACAATACTTAAAAAGATAAGGAGTGTCAAAGTAATAAAACTGTACCTCTGCAAGAAACTTACACTTGTCCTGAGCTGTCCAATGCTCCGGCATTCGGTCAGTGACAAGATAATTCACAATGTTTGCGAACCATGGAGCACGCGACACTGCAAAAAGATGCTCATCAGGAAAATCTTCATTCAAGAGAGGAATAGATGTAGATACATCAGGTAGCTACAGTCGTGACAGGTGATCGGCTACCACATTCTCGACTCCTTTCTTATCCCAAATAGTGATGTCAAATTCTTGGAGCAAAAGAATCCAACGTATCAACTTGGGTTTAGCATCCTTCTTTGCCAACAAATACTTAAGAGCAAAATGGTTAATAAAAATGATAACATGAGACCCAACAGCTAATAACTCTTTCTTGGTGGTGGTGTAATTTTTCTGTGCATCATCCAACGTACGACTTGCATAATAAACAACCGAACACTTATTATCCATTATTTGGCCAAGAACGGCACCAAGAGGGAAATCACTGGCATCGATCATAATGTCAAATGGCAAGTCCCATCGAGGAGTTTGCATAATAGGTGCAACTGTTAAGTGTTCCTTCAGGGTCTCAAAAGCATGCTGACACTCATCAGTCCAAACAGAAGTAGTATCATTTTGCAATAAAGTACATAAAGGTTTTGCAATACTACTAAAGCCTTGAATGAAACACCGATAGAAGCCAGCGTGACCAAGAAAAGAACAAATATCCTACACTATTTTAGGAATAGGCAGTTGAGATATTAATTCTATCTTGGCCCTGTCAACCTCTATTCCACGTTTAGAAACTAAATACCCAAGTACCAAACCACTAGTAACCATAAACTGACATTTCTCCCAATTCAACAATAAATTCTTTTCCTCACATCTTTTCAACATAGTAGCAAGAGTTTTTAAATAGACATAAAAAGATTTACCAAACACAAAAAAATCATCCATAAAAACCTCACACATATCATCAAGCATATAAAAAAAAATGCTCATCATACATCGCTGAAAAGTAGCAGGTGCATATAAACCAAATGGCATTCTTCTAAAAGCAAAAGTACCAAAGGGGCAAGTGAAGGCGGTCTTCTCTTGATCCTCTGGTGCTATGAAAATTTGATAATAACCAGAGAAGCAATCCAAGAAACAATAAAAAGCATTACCAGCTACTTTTTTAAAAAACTGATCTAGGAAAGGTAATGGGAAATGATCTTTTCGACTGACCGAATTCAACTTTCGGTAGTCAATACACATTCTTCAACCTGTTACCTTCCTAGTCGGGATCAACTCACCATTAGCATTTTCAATAACAATTAAACCAAATTTTTTTTGTACTACCTTTGTCAAACTTACCCATTTGCAGTCAAAGATATGATAGATGATGCCCACAGCTAACAATTTCGGCACTTCATTCTTCACCACATCCTTCATGGTAGGATTCAACCTTCGCTATGCATCACGAACTGGTCTCGAATCTCCTTTCAAAAAAATATTGTGGGTACAAATTGATCAATACCTTTGATGTCTGCAATAGTCCAGCCTATCGTTCCTCGATGATGTCTTAACACTGTTAATAATTATGCTTCCTGCTTCGAAGTGAGCTAAGAAGAAATGACCACTGGAAATGTATCCTCAATTGGGCCCAGAAAAACATACTTCAAGTTCTCGGGTAGTGGCTTCAATTCTAGTATTGGGATTTCTTCTTCTGATGACTTCATGACTCTTGGTAAATCAAGAGCTTCAAAGATTGGCTTACGCCAATTACTCATGTAACTCAGATCTGATAACTGAAGAGACATAATTGTCTCTTTCAACTGCCCATCTAATTCTGTCAACTCTAATGATGTAGGAATTGTCTCAACAAGAACCTCAGACTGCTCAGGAAAGTCATCCTCAGATGCACTCTCAGAATCAAATACTGATAACAACTCTGAAACGTCAAAATCATACACCATATCAACAGATTGCACATCTGAATCGTCTCATCCACTAGGCATCTTGCAAGCATTGAACACATTCAGCTTCAATGTCATATTCCCAAAAGTGAGCTTCAGTACTCCACTTCGACAATTGATAAGTGCATTAAAAGTAGCAAGGAATGGGCGTCCAAGGATGACAGGCGCTTGGTGAATAGTGGAGACTGGCTGCTGCATGTCAAGAACTACAAAATCCACTGGGTAATAAAATTTGTCCCCCTGGCCGGACCAGCGCATCTTCAACTATACCCCTCAACACTTTAACTGATCTGTCAGCCAATTGTAGCATGATGGAGGTCCTTTTCAGCTCACCCAATCCCAACTGCTCATACATTGAGAATGGTAGCAAGTTCACACTACTCCCTAGATCAAGTAGGGCTCTCCCAATACGTGACTCACCAATCATAATGGAAATGTGGGGAAAGCCGGGATCTCCAAACTTCTGAGTAGTCTTGTTCAATATCAGTGCACTAACTTGCTCTATTAGGAAAGCTTTCTTCTTCACATTCAGCTTCCTCTTCACTATGTACAAGTCTTTCAAAAATTTTGTATACGAAGGCACTTGTTGTATGGCATCCAAGAGTGGAATATTAATCTTTATTTGCTTAAAAATCTCTTGAATCTCAGTGTGATATTTATTCTTTTGGCCAGCTGCCAATCTCTGAGGATAGGGAACCACAAGTTGGTACCCCCTACTAGTTTCAATCTCTCCACTCACAGGCTTCTTTTACTCTAGCCTCACTTCCTCTAGTTCTTTCTCAGCTTTATCTGTCTTTGTTTCATCTTCAGGTTTAGAACCAACTACCTTTCTATACATGTTCATCTCAGGTTGAGGAACTTCCTTCCCACTTCTCAAAGTAAGAACGACCTTCGCTGTGTCAATAACATCCCCTGAAACATTATGCACTTGTTGTTGTTGTTGCATGTATACTTGAGGATTAGGCTGAGGCTGTGTTGGAAATTTCCCTTTCTCTAGAGTGCTCAAGGTCGTGCTCATTTTATTAGTAGTGCCATGCAACTCATTTATGGCCTGAGTGTCCTAATTGTTTGTGGTGGCCTGAATCTGCATGAATTGTTGAAGTGTATTGGCCATTTGTGTCATACTGTCGCCTAGAGACTTTTTTTGCAAATGATTGAGGTTGGGAACTCTGTGCAGCTAGATAAGGCTAAAATCCAGGTGGAGCTACAAAAGGATAGCTTTGAGAACTCTGATGTGGCTGATATCGATGCTAAGGAGCATCCTAATGAAATGGTTGTTGTTGAGATGGTGGAGATCGGCCAGGCTGATCATTTCTCCATGAGAAATTTGGGTGATTTTTCCACCCCAGATTATATGTGTTGGAAAAAGGTTGATTATGTGCTCTTTTAACCCAGTTAGCTGATTGCATTTGCTCAGACCCACTTTCCTGAAATACTGGTATAATCGGGTAGTCTTGGGTCTTATGATTCGAATCAGCACATATAGAACATGCCTCTAGTACTTTCACAACCTTCACTTTTTCTATTTCTATGACCTTCAGTCTTCTAATTAAAGTAGCTATTCGGGCTTGAACATCAGTGTCTTCCTTCAGCTCATATCTGCCCTCTCCAGAAATAGCCCTTAGTGGTTATACTTTTTACGGCACTCGATCAGTACGAGTGTTCCACTGTTGTGCGCTCTTAGCAAGATAGTCAAAAAATGATAGTGTTTCATCAGGTTCCTTGCTAAAGAATGCCCCATTGCACATCGTCTGAACAAACTGCTTGTATTCTGGAGTGAGACCAGTGTAAAAATAGCTCACCAACCTCCAAGATTCGAAACCATGATGTGGACAAATTTTTATCAAATCTTTAAATTTTTTCCAACCGGCCTGAAAAGTCTCATCAGGTATCTGATTGAATTGGTTGCTCTTACAAAAACTGAGTTCTCTGAAAAGGAAAAAAATTGTAAGAATTCACGATGCATATCAGACCAACTAGAGATAGAATTAGGCCTCAAAGAATTAAACCAAATCTTCGCCTTAGCCTTTAAAGAGAAAGGAAACAAACGAAGTCTAATAAATTCATCAGTAATAGCCCGAGTAATAAAAGTAGTGCAAGCCAACTCAAAATCTGTCAAGTGCTAGTAAGGACTTTTAGAATCCATCATGTGGAACTGAGGTATCACTGACATCATACCATGCTTAATGGAAATATTAGGTGCATCTCCAGGTAAAACAATGCATGAAGGTATAGTGGTGCGAGTGGGTTGTAAATAATCCATAAGAGTGTGTGGTGCAGGTGCAGCCATGATTTTTTCAATTTCAATATCCTCGCTCATAGAAGAGACAGAAGAGCTATCTATCTCTGAGCTGTGTACACTACTCGCAATACTCGATGTAACTCTAAGCAACCTATTTGAACTGTCTCTCACCTATGACATGAAACATCGGTCTAAATAGCATAGGTTCAAGCAATTGAGTGGTAGATGGCAAATGAAATGCGTAATCAGAGATAAGATAATGAAAAAATAAAATAAAAAATAAAAAATAACGAGTTTACATTTAACTTGACTCAGAGATAAGTTCATCCCCGGTAACGGCGCCAAAAACTTGACTCACTCAAAAATAAGTACCACAAAGGCTATCCCAAGTGCAGGAGGATGTCGTGTAATAATTAGGAATAAAATTCCTAGATCGTCTCCTCGAGAAAAGTTTTTTAAATCTAAACTCATATAAAATGGTGAAAAGTTTCACAAATAAAAGTGATGGTATGTACAATGAATGGAAGAGTGCAACGGAAATAAAAATGACACTAGTCATAGACTAGATTCATACTTTTGGAATTCCTTTTTTAGTGTCAAAATTGAATGTAAAAGACTAACAAATTGAAATTAACAATTAAGGATTCAACTACGCTAAATAATTTTAATTAATCTGAAAATCAAATAATAAACTGAAATTATTTAAGTCCTAATTAACCTTTAATCAATCTAAAATGTAATTGTAACACATATTTAATAGAAGCTTAAAGAAACAAGAAAAATAACTGACATAAAATAAAATAAAAATAAAATAAAAAATGCCCAAACTTTTAATTCAAAAATATCAATATTACATCATAAAATTCAAATTGAAATTAAATAAAAATTAGGGAATGAAAATATCAATCCAATTAAACGGAGATGGAGATTGAATGCAGTGGATGAAGCTAGACTGTAGCAACAATTGGACCCCTCAAGGAGTTCTTCAACGGTGCTGCAGCGTGAATGAGTGCCCCAGAAAAATTTATGTGTTGTGGCATTATGAATGCTAGAGAGGAAAAATACAAGTCTTGCGTGTAGTACTTGAATTCCCACTCCAAGTCATAGTCTCCAAATCAATTAATGTAGCCTTTGGTCAAATTAGAAGTGCGGCTAAAATTAATTCCCCATCACCAAAGTGTTGCCGTGTGTTAAAGATCCCAAGGTCAAAGTCCCCTTTTCATTTATTAGCCTATATAAAAAAGATTAAAAATAAGAATTAGAAATAAAATAAAATAAAATAAAAATAAAGAATAGAATATCAAAAATATGTTATGCATGTAAAGGAGCATTGTCCAATTAAATCACAAGTTATAAAATTAAGCATAAATTCATGCTATTAATCAATTTAAATCACAACTAGGATATATGCATCTTAATCATTTTTTCATCGAAATGTGAATGTTGTCGGGAAGGCGCCTCTCAGGATATTAATCAAGTGTTATATAGAGGTGATATTGCTTCGATCATATGGAAATTCAACTCAAATTGTTTTGGAATTCCTTTTGTCCCACACCAGTCTTGGAGAGCAACGGTTGAGGCGTGATTTCGGAGAGCATCGAAGTCGTCTCAACTTGGTAGCCCTATCAGTCACATTCCTGTGATCATTACCTGGAACTTATGGAATTGGTGATGTAAAGCTCGGATGGAAGGCAGAAAAGAAAAGGTACATGTTTTATGGAGTTTGATAAAGTATTGGATTTATTGGGTTGGTCTTAAGATCAACAAGGCTTCTCGGCTAGTGGAGAATGATGTCCACATTTTGAGGTCTTTGAATCTTTCTATTAATCCCAGTAAGAAGGAAAAACTAATGGCAGTGAGATGGGAGAAACCAATGCAAGATTGGCTTAAAATGAATGTGGATGGAAGTAGTATTAATATTCCTGGAATTTTCGGTGCAAGCGGTGTAGTAAGAAATGAGTTCGGGTGAGTGGTTTTTGCTTTTGCCGAGTCTATGGGTAACGAAAGTAATAATCTTACAGAAGTTCTGGCCCTTTGGATTGGTCTCCAACATTGTAAAAGATTGGGGTTCAACAATATTATCATTGAAATGGACTCTCTTTTGGTGGTTAACTGGATTCGAAACAGAAGTTGTAGTCTTTGATACTTAGAGGACTTTTGGGAAGATATTGTCAAAATGTTGGCAGAGATGAATTTTTCTCTAAAGCATATCTATCGGGAAGGAAATAAGGTTGTAGATTTTTTGGCTCGTCTGGGTGGTAATGGGATCTCTCATGAATGGTCAAGGCCGATGGATGTTCCCCATCTATTAAAAGGAATACTTAGAACAGATTCATGTGGACTGGCATACCTCATGAAGTGTTGATGTTTCTAGATGTGGGCTCTGGATTTTATATCTTTTATAAGCTTGTTAAAATTGATTTATTTATAGGCCTGTTTAATTGTTTTCTGGTTTTAGTTTTATTGGAGCTAGTGTTTTGGTATTGGGGAGTTTTTGTTAATCTCAAAGTACATTGTTTGTTACCACGGTATTCGTCCGCCACAAGCGAGGGGTTATTAATTAATTTGGGCAGGGTCAATAGTAGACTTGTGACCCTCTCTATTTAAAATAAAAAAAATAAAAAAATAAAATAAAATCATATGATTACAAGCAAGAAGCAAACATACACAATTCCATATACAACTTGCAATGGTTGAATCACATCAACACTAGCGTGCAAGAGAATTCATTTCATGTATTCAAAACTTTAATCAAAACATACTAACCCTTCATCTATGGTCAAGGCTGAAACCTCCTAATCTTAAGACATGTTACATCCATTCTCATGAACTTAGAATCTTCTAATGTGATTAACCAAACTTTATTCATAATTTCCCATGTATAGGCAAAACTTACAAATGAGCATGCTTAGGGAAAACAAGCAATTTTACGAGTTTAATCCTTTAAAAGATTAGGTAATAAACATTCTAAAAATAAATCATGCAAAAAGCCAAAAACCTAACACGGCCTTCCACTTCATTTTCATGACATAAAATAACAACAATGAACACCATGTATGGCCAAACGTATGAATATGTATATTCATGGTAGAACAATCATTTTCTTGGTTAGCATCTTGTAAGAGACTCAATAATACCAAAACCTCCATAAGCATAAAGAAAATTGTGCAAATCCAAAACCCTAACATGGCCTTTCCCTTCTTTATTCATTATATAAGCTTAACACGATAACTCATGAGTTGAACATTCACACAATGGATCCGATTCTAACACATAGAAGAACATCCTTTTTCATCAGGAAAAATTGTGCAACCAAACAACAAGTAAAGTTCACATTGCATATACATAAAATATCAAGAACAAGTTAGAAGTTTACTCACAAAAATCCACAATCAATAAACAAGCAAGCTGAAAATATAAATACAAAATCATTAGGTTCAATTTGTATAAAACCCTAACCCATGTGTGCACGTGTAAGCTTGTGGCATCTAGCCCAAGGAAAACTTTCAAATATTTCAGACCTCCACTCCTTCAAATCCAAAACTTTCATCCACTCAAATCCTAGTTTTAAAAACCCTAAAACCGTGTGTGTGTAGAAGTGAGTTCATATGGAAAGCTTCTTAAAACATGAACTAAATTTTTCTAGCTCCAATTGGGTGTAAGCATAAGTTCATGATGAACTTGATAAGAACCTAAACTTCCCTTCTCAAGGGCCATGTGTGATAAAATAGAAAGGTGGGTTTTTGGTCTTCATACCTTCTATGATTCTCTCCTTGGAAGTAGCACTTAGCTTTGCTTGCCCTCAAAATGGTGTTTGGAAGAAAATATAGTAATGTGGATAGTTTAGATGGTGAGAAAGTGATGGAAAGTGGAGAGAAAGGTGGTGGCCGAAACTTCACAAGAGAGTCCTCCAAGTGACTAAAGAGATGAGATTTTTGCCACTCCCTCATTTTTATAGGTAGAAAAAGCTTTTTGCACAAGTCAAGCTCATTTGCATGGATGCCAAGTGACACCTCACCCTAAGGCCTCTTCCTCTTCCCTATCATTTGAGTGTGTTGGGAAGACAATAGCACTTTTGGACAAATTGTGCCTCTTCCTCCAAAACCAAAACCCCATTCCACTTTTTCCCTTCATCTCATGTCTTGGTTCAATGAACCTCATGGCCAAGTAGCATGTGTGCATGTGTGCCAAGTAGCATATGAGAGTGTGGGTTCGTGCATGGTGGCCGAAATCTCCATCTCTTCCCAATGAGATCTTCTTCCACCAATGTCTTGGACATTGTGTGATTGGTCACAAAATGCACCAAAACCCTCGCCCTAGTTGTCCACCTCAAGGAGACCTTTCCAAGATTCCTTCTAGAACCCTAGTAGGTGTGTAGCCCATTCTTCCCAACAACATCTTGCCATTTCCCAAGACAAACTCTTCACCTACCCTTTGCACGTATGACACATGGCAAGAATCCCATCATTTCCCTCATGGTTGCCTGCATGCCCTTATTTCCATGGGCGCAAAACCCTAATTTTACAACTAGGCCAAAATCCTCATGGGCTTAGGCCTTCCTCAAGGTCTCATATGCCTTCTAATCCAACCAAATTCCTCAATTGGCTATTCCTCATCTCTTGGCCCAATTCAAAAATACATAATAAAATGAATAAAAGCTTAGCAAAAATTCTTGGTTGTCATATCCTTCCCCCCTTAGAAAAAGATTTCATCCTTGAAATCAGCACCATAGTCACAAAAAAAAAAAATCTATTTGTAGAAAGAAAATCAATCTCCATCGGTACCTCTTGAACTAGCTACGGTAGAATCTTCAGATGATGACAGATGTGGTACTTCGAATCTTGCAATAAATAGAATATCGTGTCCAAGTCAAGATCATAGTACATATTTACTCGCATCTCATTCAATTTATGCTCAATATCGAGCTCGATATCCTTAATAGGTTGTCCTTCTTTACGATAATGAACATGGTTAGTAGAAGTATTTGAAGTTTCAAAAAGGCTCATATCTTAAAGCACAAGCTTCCACAACGCGACTGGCTTCAGCCTCAGGGTTAAGTCCAAGTAGACGTAACCTTCCTGCATCTATCCATACCAAAGGATTGTGTGGGGGTTGACGCTTTTCATGTGGTAGGGCTTGCCTTAGAAAAATATTTCCTCGCAGATCCATGTCCAACACATGAGTGCGATGATTGTCAAACTTTTTAATTTGTTGCCAATGAGCATTCATCATTCGGTCCATCCTTATACCTCTCTAATCTGCACTACCAAATATAAAGACATACGTGGGGTATTCCTATTGCGAGACATGCCCTGTTCATGGGTATGGTAGGTGCACATATTGATAGGCACCAAGGTAGACCAAGTCTTAAAGATCCTTTGCAAATTCCAAATGGGGCAATCACAATATCAAAAGCTAGGATGGTCAAGGAAGCTATGTAAGGATGGGTGAAATTTACTTGGGATGAAGCTAGCAAGAGCCTAACACTCAAGATGGGTTTGAGAGAAGGAGGTCCAGTTTTGATCCACGTGATACAAGCTATAAAAGACATGACTTTGTCCTATTGTTATTGAAGGCCTTCGACTTATCTATTTCATTTAAATGAGCTTTTTATTAGTTATAGGAATTAGTTTAGAATAATTAGGTTTGAGGATACTTGGCCCACATATGTTTTATTTTGTTAAACTAGGGTTTCAAGAGGCTTTTTAATATACTGTAGCCGAGTTACTATAGCCGCCGCACTATTCACTTAGGATATTTTTGGAAGACTCTCATTTTTGTTTTGCTAGGGTATATTTAAACCTCTTGTAGCCACATTTCACACAGTTTTATGAATTTGATGAATTTTATTCATTGTGAGTTGAATTTATCTCCTATTGTTCTTGAATGAATTTTTGAACTTAACAAAGGTAAATCAAAATGTTTGTGGTGTTCCTCCTTGTAATCTGAGTTCTTGAGATAGGCTTTTCAATGGATCTAGATTTTCATATAATCTAGGTTCTTGAAATGAGTTTCTCAACGGGTCTAGATTTTCCATTTAGCTTGATTTTGAATTTCTTGGGTGAGTTTTCAAGTTGATTGTGGGTTCAAGAGATTCCATTCCTATGGTTTCATTTCATTTGGTATTCAGAGCAAGGTTTTCAATTAGGTTTGATTCTATCTTTTAAATTCTTGCATTACTTATCAAAAAGAAAAAAAGAAACAAGTGGCTGCCAAATTTCTCATTATTTTCTAGAGTTTGACTGCATTGCTTGTCTTAGGGTTTGGTGTTTTTGGTCTTGGGCTACAGTGTGCCTCATTGGCCGAATTACATCAAATTGTCATTTGAGTTTTTGTATTGGCCAAATTCCTTGCTTCATTGATTTCTCATTATTCTCTAAGTTTGTTAATTGCTTGGAGTACCATTTCATTGATTCTCTTCTACTTCTTATCAAGTCTTGTGTGTTTGAATTCAATTGCTTGATTTTCACAATTGAATATTCCTATTTTTGATTGAATTAGTGAGAAAAGAAAGGACAATAAAATAAAATAAAGGAAAAGAAAAGAAAGGAAAGGAAAAGAAAAGAAAAAGAAAAAGAAAAAGAAAGGAAAGAAAAAAGGAAAAGAAAAGAAAAGAAAAAATTCAAAAAACAAAATTGTTGATTGAGCCTTATCATCAAAGGGGCTGAATATATCATTCTAGTTGGTATCTTGTTTTGCAATTACTCGGTCCCTCATTCAAATTCCTTGAGTCTCATGTCATTTTATTCTTTCATTATTTTTTGTTCTTGTTTTTTTGATCTAATTGCTAGTTGGAATAATACAAGGTTGTATTGTCTTGATTTAGTTTAACTAGTTCTTGAAGAACTTGGGCGGGAAAACTCTTGAAGTAAAAGGCAAGAGAGTGTGAGACGATTATCGGGGAAAAACCAATTAAGAGTGAAATATGAGTGGAGTGCCATTATAGGTAGTGTAAACACATAGGAAGTGTGTGAGGTTTTTAACATTAACATTCTTTTTGAACAGCACATTACGATATCTCATAAGAGTGACTTATCACCAAAGAGGGTAGCAGATAATTCATTCTCTGTGTTGCAAGCCATGCAACAACAGTTTGAACGGTTGGATTTGGTGTTGGGGGAAGTAAGGGATAGGATGGATCAACGAGATGTAGTGAGTAGAAATCTACAATGTGGGAGATATAGGAGAAGACATGAGCCTAGTATTGAACATGAGTATAAGAATGAAGAGTATGGTGAGTCTCTTGTTGCCAGGTGTGCTCTCAATACCCAAATTAAGATGGATGATACAGAGTTACAGAGAAAAAACATTTTCCATACTAGATGCCACATCAACAACAAGGTATATAGTATGATCGTCAATGGATGGAGTT
Organism: Carya cathayensis; assembly: GCA_011037825.1. Classification (NCBI taxonomy): domain Eukaryota; kingdom Viridiplantae; phylum Streptophyta; class Magnoliopsida; order Fagales; family Juglandaceae; genus Carya; species Carya cathayensis. Next base: position 2,167,333 of record QGSO01000195.1, on the reverse strand, counting down.
GTACTAATGTGGTTAGCACTACTTTAGTTGAAAATTTGAATTTACCTATATTGAAATCCCCTAAAGCATACAAGTTGTAGTGCTTGAATGATTGTGGGGAGGTTAGGGTAAATAAGCAAGTGCTAGTATCTTTTTTCAATTTGAAAGTATTAGGATGAGGTACCTTGTGATGTAGTGCCTATGCATGCTGGCCATATTTTGTTGGGGAGGCCGTGGCAATATGATAGGAGGGTGATCCATGGTGGGGTCAAGAACATATACAACTTTGTAAAGGATAGAAAAACAATCAAACTTTCTCCTTTAACCACAAAACAAGTCCATGAGGACCATCTGAAGCTGAAAAGTAAGGTTGATAGAAAAAGAAAGAGTGAAAGTGAGGTTGATCAAAAAAGAAAGAGAGAAAGTGAGATTGATCAAAAAGGAGAGAGTAAAAGTGAGGTTGAGGGAAATATAAAGAGTGTGAGTGAGATTGAGGAAAAAAGAAACAGTAAGACCGAAAACAAGGGAGGGAGAAAAATGAGAGAGAAAATAAATGAGGGTGAGTTTGAAACCTCAAGGAAAAAATAGAGTGAAAAGAAAAGCAAAAGTGAAGAAAGTGAGAGAATGGAAATTTAAGCTTCTGTGTGAAGTCTTGGAAATTTCCACATGGCCCACCTACATATATGCACAACAATTAACTTTCTCAATTTCATGTAATAAATTAGAGATTAAGATCATAAAATTAGGTTGTTATCAATTGAGTTATAATTGATTTATCGAGGTCTAACTTATTCAATTACTAGTAAGAAAAGTGTGATTGACTTGAATTTAAGAGCAAAATAATCACAATATTATAGCTCAATCACTAGTCCAATGGGAATTTCTTCTTTCCTCTCCTTTCATGTCTTTACGCGGCCGCTGTCATTTGGTATCCTTCCCTCCCGAGCGGGATGTCCCTTTTACCTTCTGGTTCCTCCACGTGTCGGGGCCCTAGGCTTCCTTTTGTCATTTGACGCAACATGTGATGCTTCGCCTTCTGATTTTACTAGCACATTTTCCAATGGTTGAGTTTTGGTACTGGATGGTGGCCGTTCTGTCCCATCTGCATTTATGGCTGTCAGGTAGTTTCTCCAACCTCTTGCTGTGCAGGGAGCCCTGTGGGATTTGAACCGCTCTACTTCCCAAGTTCAGTTTATGGAATTTGGAAAGCCAACCGTTGTTTCTCTATATTCGCCCTGTCCTTGCAGTTCTCCCTTTACTTCATTTGCCTTCTCCTTGCGTCTATGTTTTCTTTGCTCAACCTCTCCCTTTTTTCATCTCCTTCCTCATCCTTACTTCTAATGGCTTCCAAGAAGTATAATAAACCTAGGGTCTCCGGTGATCTTCACATGCTTGAGGTTCGTACTCTGGAGCTAGGTTACGCCGGCCATCACTAGTGCTAAGAGGCTTCCCTCGAATTTTTACTGTCGCTGATCTCTACATTCCACATCCTAGACACAGTGGTTTTTGAGATTCCTGGTCCATTGAAAGAGTTTTTCGACACCGACGGTTCTACCTCACATGTTGCCCTCCCCTAGCATGTTCTCCTGTAGGCTGAGGCTGCCTTTACCTCGACCTATCGACAAAGTCTTAGATCATCTAGGGCTAACTCCCTCTCAACTTCACCCAAATGCTTGGCAAATCCTAGTATGCTACTACATTTTGTAGCGGAATGTGCTATTGAAGTCTGACCTGACGCATGCTGACTTGACCAAGTGTGAGTTCCTCCTGACCCACAACATTATAAGGTACACTAGGAATATTTGTATTTTTAGGGCGGTGAATGCCCTTGTCATATTGGAGCAGCGATATCACAAAATCAAAGATTGGACCAGCAAGTTCTTCTTTGTGTCTGGCCAGGGATGGGAATTTCCCAGAAGGCAGATTAACCATGCTGAGTTCCTCATCAGGGCCCAATGGGGTGTCATTCCCAGTGTCAAGACCATGCGACCGACAACCACTCTCGAGGAGCTGCGCCGTATAGCCATCAACAAGAAGTGAGTCGAAAAGTATCTACTCACCACTCACTCAATGGCTCTCCTAGTGGAGGAGAACATTACGGTGCATCTCCCTCCCCTTAGTCACACTATCCACATTGGTCATGGCATTTACATTCACCCGCTAGCTACCTTGACAAGGAAGGGTTCCCCCAGCCCTCCTGTTGAATGTAAGGGAAAGAAACCTCATGTAGATAAGGCTAGGGTCAACAATGACCCTGAGCCCCCTTCTTAGCTCCCTCCGAGTCAATCATCAAGGCTGTCAATGTGCTACGGCCGAAATCTGTTACTCCTGCCTTGCTCCCAGCCTTTCAGATGTATCCCACGGGCCCTAAGCATAGGCTTGAGGGAGGGAACCAAGCCAGCCCTAGTCTGTCTGCTACTCCATCTCCAGTCGCAGCTTCAGTCTTGGGCCCGTGTTGATAGTTGATCTAGAGGCGCTTGTCGTGCCTGCAGGGCTGGATGACTTATCTCTAGGGCTAATATACTCCAAATGCATTTCTAGGGAGCCCTTCTGGAACAGGCCCCTAGTCTATCAACCTTGGTTAAGCTGCCTTAAAAGGTTGACATGGAGATGATTCACACAACCAGCTTCATCAATGTTAAAATTACATTGCTTAATGGCCCAATATGCTCTATGTTCCAACTTTACAGGCAAATGGCAAGCTTTACCACACACTAGTCTATATGGAGACATGCCCAAAATGGTTTTAAAGGCTGTTCTATAAGCCCACCAAGCATCAGACAATCTCAAAGACCAATCCTTCCTATTTGGGCTAACTGTTTTTTCAAGAATGTTTTTAATCTCCCTATTTGCTAGTTCAGCTTTTCCATTGGTTTGAGGATGGTAGGGAGTAGAGATTTTGTGATGGATACCATACTTCTTCATTAAGGCCAACAAATGCTTGTTACAAAAATGGGTGCCATTATCACTGATTATGGCTTTAGGCATGCCAAACCTTGCAAAAATGTTTTCTTTCAAAAATTTTAAAACAACTTGATGATCATTAGATTTGCAAGGGGCTACCTCAACCCACTTAGAAACATAGTCAACAGCAAGCAAAATGTATAAATAGCCATAAGAAGAAGGAAATGGTCCCATAAAATCTACCCCTCAACAATCAAAAATTTCAATCACTAGTATGGGCTAACCCACTTGCTATCAGCAATGGGATAAATGATGCCTATGTCTAACAATTTCAAAACTTCATTTTTTACCACGTCTTTCATTATGGGGTTTAGTCTCCTTTGCATCTCCCTAGAGGGTTTTCAGTCCTCTTCCAAATATATCCTATGTGTGCAAATGAAAGGGCTTACACCTTCGATGTTAGTAATGGACCAGCCAATGTTTGATTTCTGTTGTGCGAAAATTTCCAGCAACTTACTCTCTTGGTCAGGAGTTAAAAATGCAGAGATCACCACTGGAAATGACTTTTCTAGTCCGAGATAGGCTTATTTCAACTCCGAGGGCAATGGCTTTAATTCCAGCATTAGGGTCTTCTCATTGGAGGGATGTGCCGAGGCTTGTAGTGTTGGTAGTGGCTCAAATTTGAGCTTCCACTGCATCTCATTTGAATCTCCTGCAGCACAAAGAGAAGAAAATTAATTAGTTGACTCAATTAAATCAATGGAGTCTTTTAAATCCTACCAAAGTTCATCACAATTGTAATTTAACAAAGAGTTTTCAGCAAGTAAGGATTCCAATACATTGACTTCTTCAACATCTTCAAGCTCTTGAGGTTGCCTGCACAACTTAAAGATATTCAGTTCTAAAGTCATATTTCCAAAACTCAATTTTAAAACATCACTCCTACAATTAATTATAGTATTAGAAGTTGCTAGAAATGGTCTTCCTAAAATCACAGGTGGTGAAGAGTTTGAGTGAGATGACAACTTCATATCCAATACAACAAAATCCACAGGGTAATAAAATTTATCTACTTGGACCAAGACGTCCTCAACAATACCCTTAGGAATTTTTATGGATCTATCAGCAAGCTGCAAAATGATTGAAGTGGCTTTTAATTCCCCTAGCCCCAATTGTTCATACACACTATAAGGTAGCAAATTAACCCCCAAACCTAAGTCTAGCAAGGCCTGACCAATCTTAGAATTTCCAATGACACATGAAATGGTAGGTGAACCAGGATCCTTGTACTTAGGTGGTGTGTGGTTTTGAATAATGGCACTAACTTGCTTAGTGAGAAAAACCCTTTTTTGCACATTTAGTTTGCGCTTCACAGTGCATAAGTCTTTCAAAAAATTTAGCATAAGCAGGAATTTGTTTAATAGCATCAAGAAGTGAAATGCTAATCCTAACCTGCTTAAAAATTTCTAAGATTTCAGCATGCTATTTTCCTTTATGCAAAGAAAGCAAACGATGTGGAAAATGTGCAGGAATAAGACATGCATCATTATTTGAATCTGAAGTGCTTGGCTCACCACTAACTAGAGGAGGGTTAGCTTATTTACCTGACTTTCTTGCACTATGGATAGGAATATCTACAACCTTACCATTCCTCAAAGTTGTAATAGCTTTCACTGATTTCACATTGGCCCTTTCACCATTATTCTGAGATGATTGACTTTGCACTTGTGGATTGGGTTGGGTTTGAGCGGGAAATTTGCCTTTCTCTTGGTTACTTAGAGTAGTAGTTACTCTAGTAAGGGTCCCTCTGATATCATTGATGGCTTGGGCGTTCTAATTGTTGACTGTGGCTTGACTTTGCATAAACTGTTATAGGGTAATAGTTAGCTGCTGAATGGAATCTTCCACTCCCTTTTTCTGCATTGGAGGGGGCTGATTTGCAAAATAAGAGGGTCCCGAGCCTTGGCCAGCTGCTCCATAAGGGGTATACTGACTTTGTCCTTGTGTAGATGGCCCAGTTTGTTCATTTTTTCAGCTGAAATTTGGATGACTCCTCCAACCTGCATTCTAAGTATTAGAGTAAGGTCCAGAAAAATTTTTAAAGATCATATGCACAGGGTTGGATTGATCAAGCAACACTTCTTTAAAAGCAGGAATTGTTGGGTATGCACTAGTCACATGCCCTAAATCTTCACATCTGTTGCATTTTTCAATTGATGGCAAAACATGCATTTCATTGACTTTCTTAAGCTCTAAAGACTCTAACTTTTTAGACATAAAAAACTTGACTCGGTCTCGAATGTGATTCCAAGTGTAGAATTGTCAAGTTGTATCAAGGATAAGTCCATAATCGTATTCCACATGGACAAAGGGTTATCAAAGCGTTTCTGAGATTTTTGTGTAACAAATGTGTCGACTATGAGAGATGAAAATAAAAATAAAAAATAAAAATGCAATGTGAAAAAAAATTGAAGATGAATTAAAAAAGAAAAGTATGAATTTAATTCCCTCAAAAATTTAATCAAAGCTGAAATTAGAGTTTCTAATCAAAAAGGCAAATTAACAAACACTTGAGTTAGGTATGAGACTCTCTTTGTTTCGGTTCCTAGATAATTTTCTCTATTAACAATCCAATCAAGGCATTGATAAACAGAAGATAAAAAGTTATGCTCAAGTTTTGTAATATTTTCTTAAGGGATTCCCTACTTTACTAGCCAAACACACATTAACAATCAATCGAAAGAAACCTTGATAATTTTCAAGCTTTTGTTGTGCTTTACGTCAACAACAAATCAAGAGCAAGAGCACAATCTATTTTCAATTTAAATCCGACTAGTAATATAGTAAAATCAACAATTATCAACAAAATATTGCATTAAACTAGAATCCCAAAACAAATCAAGTCTCATTCCACAATCCAAGCTCTAGAAATTAGCTACACATGATATTTTTAGCAACTAAAATGTGAGAGATAAAGAAATCCAAAATAAAAATGAACCGAAAGCAAAAAAAATAAACAAAGACGACGCTGCCCCAAATGAAGAACTGAAACAAAAATTAAATGCCTAAGCCGTCGTAAAATGAACTTGAAAGGTAAAAAAAAAAAAGTAGTAGCCGAATGTTAAACGGAGAAGTAAATGAAAGAACGAAAAAAGAAAACAATGGAAAGTTAAAAGCCACCTCCTAAGATCTTCAAAAAGAACCCAGAAAAACTAAAATAAATAAAATGAGAGAGCTTCCAGCCCGTAAGGTTTGCGTCTCTACCCAAACGAAAACGAAAAAGAATGCATAAAATCAAAATGCCAGCCGTCTCCCTCCTGTAAGGTCTCGTCCCCCTCAGGTCCGGACAAAACTAAGAAGAAAAAAAAAATTCTCTCCAACCGACTTCCACGCCTTCTAAACCAAAAAGCCAAAAAATATAAAAAGAACCCCAACCACCCGAGAGAGAGAGCAGGCCTTCCACCGACTCCTGAAATGAAAACTGCAAGAAAAGAAAATAAAAGTAACCAGTGATTACCACTAAGAGCTAGGAAGTAAGGCTGGGAACCGAAAAAGAAGAAGCTACAAACGTAAAGCAAAAAGAGGAAAAAAAATAATACAGCCGACAACAACCAAAAATGAATAAGCAAGCTACGAAAAACTACAAAAATGAAAATGCCGGAAGAGAGAGAGATGCCACCGACTCATTACTATCTCCAAAGGAACGAAAACGTAAAAGAAAGGAATTAAAAATAAAATCTACCGCCCAGGTCTGTGTCTCCAAAACTAACAAAGAAAGAAAAAAAAATAAAACTCCAAAAAACGAGAGAGAGCTCAACGCCGGGCNCCCCCCCCCCCCCCCCCAAACGAAAAAAAAAAGACAAGGCAAAAAATAAAGTTTCGTTCGTAGCAGCCGAAAACGTCCCCCTGGTGTGTACAACGAAAAACCAGACTGAAAAAAATAAAATTGAAAGTAAACGCCCCTCTTGTCTCTCAACGCCAAACTACCCCCGCTCTGCACTGCCCTTGCCTCATGTGTGATTTCCTCCACTGTCCGTGAGGCGTGCTCCCGCTACTGCCCCTGCAGTCAACTCCTTTCTCTCGCTTGAGACCACCCGCATACATTTTGCATTAAAGTTGAGACTTTCCAAAAATGTCCCTTTGTTATATTATTTCTCTATTCACAAAATGAATGTAAGCAACTCATGTATTTCTTTCTAAAAAAAATAAATGTCCTGCAAAGTATAAGCATAATATGAGAGGAGTAAACTTAGAATATTTATTTTCATGTGAATCAATTGCATTATAAATCTTCTCAAGTACAAAAAAATATCAAAATATATTAATTGACTCAAGTATCGTAATCTCCTGCATAACTACGTACTTAAATCATTTTTGGTTAAACAATTTATTTACTAAAGTAACTTAATCATGCAGTTTTAGCACAATGATCCCTTCTTCTGCCTCCACTGCTAATTCTGTGGCTGAGAACCAAGTCTTTGAGGGTGCTTCTAGGAGTTTGCAAAAAGGTCTAGTTCTTTCGAGGAGAGTACGCCCTTGCTCAAGCCTCTTCGTGGCAAAGCTCCTGTAGGTGGTGTCGCACCCATTGTTGTCGCTATTGATCTAACGGTGGCATCTGCCAAGGAGTTGGTTGAGAAGGCTCTTGAAAGGGGAGCCGAATCAATTGCAGTCATTCTACCAGCTACTGGGGAGGTAGCGGCTGCCATCGTGAGGACTAAAAAGGGTGGCCTGTGTGCTTCTAGAAAAGAGAAGGAGCACTCCCTTTCCTAAGAGGTACAACCATCCATTACTGGGGGCCCTTCCAATCCTTTAAGTCACTGGAGTGAGGAACTAAGGAGCTGTCGAGACACTGTTTCCTAGTAACTCAAACTATTGGAGGGGGAGTGTTGGCCCTTCAACTGCCTAGAAAGGGCATCGAAAGAGTTGAACGAGGCTTAACAAAGGGTAGCTGCCCAGGACGTGGTTATCGAGAAACTATGAAGTGACTTGTCCCAGGTGCAGGATGTCGTCTCCCGCCTAAGCAGGCAGTTGGGAAAAGCCTTCTTTATCCGCAACCAAGCTTGGGTGCATGGGTATTTCGAAGGCCTTAAAAAGATGCGGGGTTATGTCATTTCAAACACTCAAGCAAGCTTGTGAGCACATGAGGAACATTTGAGTGCTATCAATCTACCCTGGCTTAACCCCTATCCTGATGCCCTTGAGCACAGTTGCGAATTAGGCCAAGAGGTGATTCCCAATGCCCTTCCTCCTGCTATCGAACCCCGATGTGTTACAACGGCCCCTGATGTACCCAAGGCCAACCTCGAAGAGCACATAGCGAACTCTGATGCCCCTGAGGTTGGCTCTGTCGAGTCTAAGGGGGATCTAGATGCCCCTTGCCTGATTTTGCATATTCTTTACTATCGTCTTAATGTAATACAATTTTTCTATTTTATTTTTCTCCTTTGTACAGACTTTGATTATCAATAAACAAGTATATTTCTTCACCGCTTTGTCATGTACTCTGCTTCATGGTTGTTTTGTTGTTCTTCTCATCTTCTTCTTCTTTTTTTATTGATTGACCTGATTGGACTCTCTGCTTGACTAGGCTTTCACGTCATTACTTTAGCTATTACGGCTTGATATCCTCCCATATGCCAAGTCCTAAGGTTCCCCTATTGAGTCTGTTTGCCAACTGATGTAATGTGCGTTGATTCCCTCCCCAACTTTATTGGTGTTCTTCGGGCAGTTGAATGCTGGTGCTTGGTCGCATCAGGTAGTACGTGTTGCAAGATTCATGCAATGTGCGCTGCGAGATTTGCACAGTACGTGTCGCCTAATTCACGCCAAATTCGCTTGCACCATGGGATACGCACACTCCCAAGACTTTGGGATACGAACTATCATCCATGCCTATATAAACCCCTCATTCGCAGTTGGTGTCCCTTGTATCGATTTCTTGGTTCTTCAAGTGCTTAGAGCTCCTCTTCTTTCCATTCTAATTCTCCAGTGCTTGTTCTGCAAGTCTGATAAGCCTTCTGTTTCCTTTCAAGGCTCTGGGATGCGGGCTCTCCCTAGGTCCATACTGAAACAGAGGTTCAATGATCTTTCATGGCATTCGGGTGTGGTTCCTGGCATGTTGGAGGAGTCCAGTGTCATTGTTCTAAAGGCGTCATTACTTGTTGACAGTACCATGGGCCCTGGCGGCATGCACTTAGGCTGCCAGTGCTGTACCCAACCATGTCCTCCAGTGGCCTCAGGTTGCCCTTCTGTCATTCAATCAGTGATGTGATAGACTTTCTAGGCTTGCCACTTGCTCGACTCTATCCAAATGCAAAGATGACCTTGATGTGCTGCCATGTTGCCCAGTAGCGTGTTCAGGACAAGGTAGGGCCCAAGCACCTTGTTCACACTACTTGCTAGTTTTTCCTTTCTCATGACCCGCTGCACAGTTCACAGTTTATCCAAACGCCACGACTCGTTAGGCTGAAGGGGTAGGGCCGACGTTTCCTTTTTGCTCTCGGCCAAGGATAGGAGCTCTCACCATGGTGGAACTGTTTGGGCTTTGGTGAATGCTCTTCAGCACCTTGTCCAAGTACCTTGTTTGCACTGCTTGCTAGTTTTTCCTTTCTCATGACCCGCTGCATAGTTCACACTTTATCCAAACGCCACGACTCATTAGGCTGAAGGGGTAGGGCCGACGTTTCCTTTTTGCACTCGGCCGATGATAAGAGCTCCCACCATGATGGAACCATTTGGGCTTGGGTGAATGCTCTCGAGCGGAGGGGGAGAAGGCACCGAGGAGGGGGCTCTTGTCGAGACCGACTCAACACTCACACCCTATGACTACTCCTGCGAGCAATGATGATCATCCTTTAGAGGCTCCTATCTGCCATTTCTACCAGAAAATGATTTGCTCAGACGACGACCTCCCTTGTGATTGTCCTGTGAATTGACGGCGGTGGTGCAATAGGGTAATTAGCCACTTTTGAAGGTGTAGGCAGAGGTAGAGGCAGATTTACTGGTACTGAGGAGCTGAGACTATGGCAATTAATAGGATGTTGTCCCTTGTTAGTTTCGTTTGTGACAACACGCAGCTTGGCTGAGGGGTTGCGAGCTCTTGACCACCTTGCAGGCTTCAAGCCCGTCGACTAAATGTTTTCCTTTTTTAGATGTACACATCTGCCCTTTTGGTTTGTAAGGTCCCTTGTAAAGACATAGCAGCCTTCCTTTTTGAAAAGATTTTAGTCATCAATGAACAAACATTCTTATCTGCTCTGTCACGCATTTTACTTTACTTTTTTTTCTTTATTTCTTCACCGATTGACCCATGGGCCAGAGGGGCTTGGACCTCCTTGCAAATGTAGTCCACAAGGGCAGGGGTTGGGGCAAGTCCTTGGGGACATAGTACTTGCCTCTCCTTGTCGGCCCCATTTTAAGCTGGCTCCCTTTGCTTTTTCTTTCTTTTTTTTTTTTTTGGTGCACTTCATACACATACTTTGCATGCCCCGCAAGGGGGAGAGAGTTGGGTGAGAGACGTCGCTGTTGGCTTCATAGGCTTGACCCATTTCTTCTTTCGATAGGCAGATAACTCAAAACTCAACAGAATAACTGGTACCAATGAGAGATTAGACTTCCATTCTGTAGGGAGAGAAGCTGGGAAGCTTTAAGTCATCCCTACTCTTTAGTCCCGGTAGGTAAGTTGTCCCGTAGTGTGCATGAATGCGGCTGGGGTAGCAAATGACCTGCCAGCCATCTTGGGTGTGCAAGAGGTCAGGCGGTCCTTGACCTTTCCATCTTGTTAACCTACCACGAGGTCGGTGGCAAGACGTCGGCATAGGGGTGAGCTACTTGCTTCAGGCCTTCACTAGTGGTAGTGTAGCATGCAGAGGCCAACCTCGCCCTGTGTCTTTGGAGGAAGTCGAGTAGTACACTTAGACTAAACTCCTCCGGCCATCCCCCATGGGTATGAGGGCTACTCAATGCTTTAAGGTTGAACTCGATCAGGCTATGTCGGTTGGGAGTCCACAAGTGTAGGCATGTAGGAGTTACTCATCGAGTAGGCATGTAGGAGTTACTCGCTAGAGCTATGAGGGGCAGGTCAGTCACTGTAAACAATCTCTATCATCTACTAACCTGATCAACCCGAGGAGCGTAGCACAAGTTCAAGGCGTTCTATTGTTGGAGACGGCACTCTGGAGTTATGTCAGGCAGTCCAAGGACTGAACTAGCACTCTGTCGAGGGGTAAGGTTGCCTCAGGCCATGCCCTCTCCTTCTGTCCCCTTGCGGAGGTAGTCTATTGGGCAGCTGAGAAGCCTATCCACATTTTTCCATGATGGGAGGTCGAGCGGCTTGTTAAGGCCACACTCAACTTAGGTTACGTCGAACCTTTGAGAGACCGAGCTCGCGCTTCATTGCGAGGAAGGCCAGGCCACCCTGAGACCGAACTGGTCTATTGGTCCTCAATGGAAAGGTAGGTGGGAGTTGTGTGCTCAACTTGCGAGAGTCAACTCAGTTAGTTTAAATAACCTCAGGAACTTTCCAAACCTGAGCCGTTTTGCTAAAGAGAAGAATGGCAAAGACCATGGGCATTCCACTGGAGGAGAGAGCCTTTTTGGAGTTTTGTCAGGTAGTCAAAGGACTAACCCACACTCTACCGAGTGAGGGGTAGGGATGCCTTAGGCCATGCCCTCTCCTTTTGTCCCCCGGGGAGGTAATTGGTCAGACGACTAAGGAGCCAGTCCGCACTTCACCGCGATGAGGACGAGGTAAGTTGTTCAGGTAGCTAAGAGGCTGGGCCCTCTCTCCTCCCTCGGAAGGTCAAATCGAGCCAAGGGCTGGTTCTACCTATTGACCCTCATAGGGAGGTAGATTGTTCGAACAGTTTGTGACTGGACCCACTCTCATCCATTGGCACCACAGAAAAGGTAGGTGAGAGTCAGGCTGATGTTGATCCCACTCTTCGTCATGGCAGAGGTCAGGGCAAGTTTTGGGGTATTCAAAGTGCCAGACTCAATCTCCATTGCAAGAGGGATAAGGCAACCTTAGGCTCACCTTAACCTTTGGAGTCCCGCGGGGAGGTAGGTACCAGGCAGTTTAAGACTGGACCCGCTCCTACCTGTTAATGCCCACAAGGTAAGTTGTTGGGCAGCTAAGGACTAGCTCACACTTCGCCATAGGAGGGATCAAGCAACCTTAGGCATTACACACATCCCTTTGGTACCCCACGAGGAAGGTAAATGCCAGACATCTAAATAGCCGATCCTCACTTCACCATGATCGAGATGGGGTAATTCGTTCCCTGTGGGGAGGATAAAGTAGCATTTAGGCATGATCTACCCCCTTGGTGACCCGGGGGGAGGTAGGTTGTCTGATTGAGCTGAAATATTGCATATTTTATACATCTAGAACTAATACATTTTAATTGTTTCATTATATTATTATTGGTTTTAGATGGAAAAAATGACTAAAATGCATAAATCCGAGTGTGATTTAAATTAGTTAATATTATGGTTTATGCTTAATTTTATAACTTGTAATTTAATTGGGTAATATTTTTTACATGCATAACACAATTTTGATATTCTATTCTTTCTTTTTATTTTTTTTCTTATTTATTTATTTTTTTTTAGGTCTAAGGAATACAAAAATTATAAATGAGAAAAGTCAAAAAGGCACGGGTTAGGATTTCAATTGGTATTTGAGTGGGACTTCAAGTGATGCACGACAACACATATTGAGGAGATTTGACCTGGGACGGCACATTTTTCTTTTATCATTTTGGGGACTTTTGACCTACAGGAGACATTTTATTTTGCTGGGACCTAGAGCGCCGCACACAATTTTTTTCTTCTCTTGGTTTTATTCACGCCACATGACTTGCACAGCGAGAGACTTTATGCATTAATTCATTTCAGGTGGCAGACATTTTTTTTCTCTGGAATTAAATTAGCATCGCACACTATTTTCACAGAGGAACTGCAGTGCCGTTGAATAGCTCTTTGAGGGGTCCAATTACTGCTACAGTCTAGCCTCCTTCACTGCTTTCAATTTCCATCACCATCCATCTGGCTTGCTTTTTTTATTATCTACATTTTATTTAATTTCAATTTGAAATTTATGGTGTATTCTTAATATTTTTTTATTAAAAGTTTGGGCATTTTATTTGCTGTTTATTTTATTTTGTGTCAGTGATTTTTCTTATTTCTTTAAGCTTCTATTAAATATGCATTACAATTATATTTTAGATTGATTAAAGGTTAATTAGGATTTAAATAATTTCAGTTTATTATTTAATTTTCAGATTAATTAAAATTGTTTAGTGTAGTTGAATCCTTAATGTTGATTTCAATTTGTTAGTCTTTTACTTTCTATTTTGACAAACTCAAAAAAATCCAAAAGTATGAATCTAGTCTATGACTAGTGCTCTTTTTTTATTTCCGTTGCACTCTTCCATTCATTGTACATACCACTACTTTTGTTTGTGAAACTTTTCACCATTTTATACGAGTTTAGATTTAAACAATTTTATCCAAGGAGACATTCTAGGAATTTTATTCCTAATTATTACACGACATCCTCCTACACTTGGGATAGCTTTTGTGCTACTCATCTTTGAGTGAGTTATTGTCTTTGGAGATTCCATTAATAGAGATTTATGTTGGTAGAGATATTCATTGATGAAGATATTCATTGATGAAGATATAAGTTGATGGAGATATCGATTTTACACATTCCATTCCTGGGAAATTCATGTTTTTCATTAATAAAGTTTGAACAACAAATAGAAATATAAATTACAAATCTACAAGGTTCCCGGGGGGAGGGGGGGATGGCCTCCTCCTCTGCCTTTTTATTATATGAGCCCATTACTCCATCTCCAACCCGGTGGGGGAAGTCGTCGATGAAGACTAGTTGCGGCTTCATGTGAGGTGCATATCTAGCCTTTCTCACTAGTCTCATGCTTCAAGGCTTCACCTTCTAAATGGATTGAGGGGTGCGTCGTGCATACCCTACCAGCCTTTGGCTTCAACTCATACACATAGCATTCTTGCGTCAGGACCTGTTCTCCCCAGATTTCTCCTACTCCCTGAAAGGTTGGGAACTTTATCTTTAGATGGTACGTAGAAGTGATTGCTTTTAGGTTGTTGAGAGTCGATCGGCCAATTATGGCGTTGTAAGATGATGGAGCCCTCACTACCAGGAAGTCAACCATGATAAAGGTTGTGTAGGGAGTGCTACCCACCAAAACGGACAGAGTGATGGTCTCAACCGGCTGAACTGTCTCCTCGGAGAAGCCCTTGAGCGACATCGAAGCTAGTTGGAGTCAGGCAATGTCTATTCCCATCCGAGTGAATGCTTCCCAGAATAGCATGTCCGTCGAGCTGCCATTGTCATGAAAATTCTTCTCGTAGTGAAGTTGGTGACTAGCATGGTCACCACTAAGGCGTCGTCATGCTAATAAAGAACCCCTTTTTCATCATCTTCCAAGAAGGAGTTTATGGTGGCCAGCACACTTCTCTTGTACTTGGCCAAGTACACCTCTCGATATCGAGCCTCCCTGGAATGTGCCTTTCTTCCAGATGAGGTCACTCCTCCACTAGCGAACCCACCCGTGATGGCCCTGATCTCCCTAAGCAGAGGTCTTTCCTTGTGCGGAGGCTGGGGGCGGCCACGCAGGGGCCTTTTCTCGACTTCCCTTTGCTACGGGCTTTTTTCCCTCCTCAGCCTACCACCTATCTCAGTGGTTCTCTCTCGGGACTACCTCCTCCATACTTGCTCTGGAGGCGAGCGGGAGGATACCTCAACATTGGCAGATCTGCTCCATCCTAGTCTTCTGTGTTGTTGGTGGTGGTAAGTGTAGTAACAACGAGTTGGTTGATCATCTTCTGGGTTGGGCTAGCGTTCGTCCTTTTGGATGGCAAGTGCCGATTGGTCTAGTCGAAGCCCCAAACCCTTTGAAGGGGCCTTCTCTCTCCTTCCATCGTGATGCTCCTTTCTTTGCTAGCTCCAATTCTTTCTTTCTCGGCTCGATCAGAGTGTGGAGCGTGTCCTCGACATTGTTGAAGTTTTTAGCCTAATCCATGAACTCCCACAGTGTGGCAGTGGTTCTACTGGCCAACTATACCACGAACTGGGACCGAGGCCATACTCTTCACAGAAGTGCTACCAAGGTGATCTTGTCATCTTGGTCGTCTGTTATCATGCACTCCTTGTTGAACCTAGACAGGCATGTCTTCAAGCTCTCATCCTTTCCTTGCTTGACGGTGATGAGGTATGTCAAAGGGCATGTCCTTCTCCTGCTCACCATAAATTATGTAAGAAACAACCAGCCAGCTCCCCACGCCAGGAACCCAAACCATACTCTTGTCGGTCCCTTCAAAGTCAACGGGAAGGCTCTGCAAGCCATCACCCCTGGGAAACCATGCAGAGTCATGTGTGCCTTGAAGGTTTCCGGGTGCTCAAGTGAGTCCTGGAATCTATCATATATTTCCATGAGGGGGATCTAAAACTTAGGGGGTAAGGACACCACCATTACTTCTTCGTTGTACGGTAAGCCCATGCTGGCAAGTAGCTGGTCCATCGACAATGAGGTGCCCATCTTCCTTGCCATCTCCTCATATTTTCCATTAAGGTTAAGCTAGCTCGTTCTCCATATTCCTCCCCTCCTCGTCTGCATCGCCTTCTCCTCTAGTGTTTCTGGACCTAATATGCTCAATGTTGCTTTTGCATCATGCCCTGGCTCGTTGGCAGTTTCTTTGAATGACTCGTTCTCCTTTCGAATGACGCCAACCTTAGCGGTCAATTTTTCGACCAGTTGTTCTATAGCTACTAATCTAGCTTCCATGCTTCTTGACGTCACTTCTTCCTGCACCCAAGCTATCTGAGAATAGGTTCTTGTTGGCATACGAAGGACACGCAATGTCTATGAAGATCCCACAAACGGCACCACTGTTAACGTCGTGTTTCACACGCCTTTGGTCTAGGCTTTGACCAACTTGGGTCTTCGATCTTGGGCCTACGAATACAAAGAAGATACTGTGAGACGAGGGCCATAGTGGTGGCCGGGGAGTCCAATGCCAAAGTCAGTATCGTCTTAGAGTTTGGTGCAAGTATGTAGAGAGTTCAGATAGAGTTTCTAGTTCCTAAGGGTTCCCTTTTATACCCGACCTCTGGGGTCTGATATCCATGCCCAGTGTTAGGGAGATGCGTCCTCTCAGCAATTCCTTCAGTCAGGCTCCTTTAATGCGTTGTGGCTCTACGGGGTGGTGCATTTATTGCGGCGTGGCTTTCTACCCCAGTCAACTAAAGGATGCACGCCGTCAGGCTCTTCCTTCCCCACTCGTCAGAGGATCAAGGGCTCCTCGCGATTTGGGCTCACTTGTTTGCTCAAGGCTACATGGGGTCAAGCTCTATTGAAGTAGCGTGTTCCTCCCTCCCTTGCATCATAGTGGGTTTCCCACGCGTTCAAGGTCGTAGACCGATTTCTGTTCCAGGATCTAGGACCCTTTGATTGGGCCGATGGAACATTTGGCTGGCTTGGGCCCCTCGTGGTATTAGGCTCACTCTCTGGGCACCTAGCCTGGGGAAAGCCCCCTTACAAATATCTTCTATCCTTTGATTTTTAGCGAAGCGCTACAAAGATTTGATGGCATTGTTTATGGTAGGACGGGGTGGTTGTTTTTAGGCAATGAGTTTTCCAATTAATGTTTGATCTCTGCTTGCTTACAGTTTTTGGGGTATATTATCCCATCCTGGTTCCTTTTTTTTCTTTTTTTCTTTTTTGAGGTCAATATCTCGGTATATGCATTCCATAAGAGGATTGGTGAGAAAGAGACAATGGGAGTTATCAAGCGAGAAGTTAACGAGAGAAAAGGAGTAGTGGCGGGGGTATGAGCTTATTGAGGAGGGCTTTTCTTTTTCTTTTTCTTTTTTTTAATATTGAAATTTGTGGGGAAATGATGGAAGATAGAGGATGAATAGAGATATGAGGTCTGGAATAGTCTTTAGGTGCGGGGAATGATGGGAAGACATATATTTGTATCTTTTGATCAGGAATGAGGATGATTAAGATATGACGTCTCAACAAATTTCTTGGTGCTGGGAATGATGGAAAGATAGACTTGTTACATTTTTATCTTTTGGTTAGGAAAAATGATGAATGGACAGATAAGAGTGGGGGATGACGTCAAATATATCAAAAATGTTAGGCCTACCGAGATATGGGTCTCGATTGGGTCCTGAATTTTTTTTTTCTTTATTCAGTGATTAAAGAAATATTTTTTAACTAATGTTTCATAATTTTTTAAAAAAAATTATGAATATAAAAAGTAAAAATAAAAATAAAAAATCTTTTTTCTCTTCTCAAGAGTCTCGCGCTACATATCCTCGGCTCAACTCAAAATATATTCCCAGCCTTTGGAGCGTGGAAAAGTGTAAGGTGTGAATTGACAATTAATTGTATACTTTATTGCTAATTACTTAGATATCTTTTCAAAAAATGATAACAACTTTACTCTTTTTTCGTTTTAGGTATGGTTTTAATAGTGAATAGAGAGGAAAACTAAAAATTAAATTAAATATTATTAAAATATTATTTTTTAATATTATTATTATTTTAAAAATCAAAAAAAGTTTAATTATTTACTATATTTTGTGTAAAGGATAATAAAATTATAATAATTAAATAAAATAAATTGAGATAACTTTTATATTCAAATCGAGTTTTAATATGACCCAAATATTATCTCCATTTGGGTTTGTGCGCCATATAATTAAAAGAAAATGCGTAGGCCACACTTTCTATCGTGTTTCTTTTTTTTTATTTGTTTTTCAGAGCTTATGTCTTTTTAATATTTTAGAATTGTGTTTTATACTTTTTAGGTTATTTCTAAAAAAAAAAATGCTTTAAAAAAAAACAACAAAAAAAAAAAAAACAATTACACACTCTGTAGAAATCCTCGATAAATTTCCTTGATGGCTCTAACAGTTCACATAAGTAAATTTGTTCATCAATTTATAAGTGGGTATATAGACACAACACTTACTATGACTAGAACATTCTTAAAAAAATTCAAACATAAATATTATTTCTTGCTTGCTGCAGGTATAGACATTAGCTAGCAGTGTGTCAGACAGTAATAGAGCGGTAACAATTGGTGGGCAAAGTCTTGCTATAACTAGAAGATGGGAAGGGGATAATAGTTTTCCATTTTGGAGGAAAGAAAATAGAAAGAGAAATTATACATAAAAATCTTGTACTACCTACTTTTGCCTAACTAATATATGATTTATCATTTTTTTTTATCTTAATGCTTAAATGTGTGTGTTTAAATAAAATGACAAAAATAATAAATCATATATTGATTAAGTATATGTATTTAACGTAAGCTTCTTGATTGGATTTCTCAAGTACAAATTATATTCCATCCGGATGATTTATTATACCTTAATTTACACTGGCCAATGAAAAGTTTACAAGTCACCTTCTTCTAGGTTTCTGAAAAGGAAAATGATAATACGAGTCTATAACTATCAAATATGTCCACTAAATATGTTTATTTATATTTTTTTAACAGTTAAAGAAGTGATTATTAATAAATTTATCTTTTTTTTTATTTTTTTCTTAATAGTTAAGAGTGTTTAAAAATTACTTAAAGAAAAAGAAAATAAAAATATTTATTTATGCTAATGTATATATTTAATAGATATATTTACTAGCCACCCTAGCATTGCCTTTATGAAAATAGCAGAGAAGCACCAAATCATTGGCCTTCTTGTGTTCTAACCGAGGTCGATTTATTTTTCAGAAGCTTAGGCGTCCATTGAATAAAGCCCAAGTAGGTAGCTCAAATATGTTTTGAATCCGAATGCCCGCCACCAGGATGCCGATGGCAAAAGTAGAAGGATCAAAGTCCTAGGGAGATGGAAGTAGCGGCGTGTGGATTAAGTTAGAATTAGACATGATAATATATTATACGACTCATTAATAAAAAAATAATGAGTTAGAATTTAGTTTTAACAGGTTTAAATCAAAACGGATTGACCCGTTAAGACACAATTACTTAACGGATTAACCCATTTTGACTCGTTATAACACGTTATGACACGTTAAGAAAGTTAAAATTATAATTATATCCTTAAAGCTAAAATAAAATTGTTAAAATTTTAATTTCGATATTTTTATTGTTTAGATTGTAATTTTAGACTTGTAGTTAATTTTATAATTTTATAAATATTGTAATTTTAACATTTATATAAAATTATGCTAAATTTAATCATGTCAAACAGGTTAATTTCAAACATATTCAACCCATTTACATAAAATAGTTTGAAACTGGTCGTATTGTATCATGTTAACTTATTTCGTAATATTCACTAATGAGTCAAAATAGATTGACAAGACTCAACCTAACCCGTTATGTTAATGGATTATGTTAGAGTTTAAGATTTTGACATGATAAACTTAACAAGTCGAGTTAAGGTTAACTTATATAATATAATATACATACTTTGACACGACACAAAAACGATCCGTTAATATGATTTGACACACCTAATTAGAACCTACAGATGACACAAACAAGAAAGAGAGTTGATTTGGTTTTAAGAAAATAAAAAAAAAAAATGATATTTGTAGTTGTTTAGAAGATGCACTTGTTTTAAAAAAAATAACAAATTTAAAAAGAAATTAAAACTAAAAAGATGACGTGTCATCTTATCATTGACTGGTGTCATTCCTGATCAAAGTCTCTAGAGAAAATACTAGAGTCGTACCAATTTAAATAACTATACTTCATGCATAGCGATCACTTATTTTTATCGCAGACTTTGTACAAAAGGACATATTACACAAAAGGACAAAACTTTTTCGTTTCTCAAAGGTCACACAACTTCAACTGCAGTACTCCTGAAACGCATGCCAGGCAAAGCGTCTAGCAAATCAAATGTTAACATGGAGGATCTAGGCTTTGGCTGCCGGTCCGACAATCCCAACGGCAAGGGCGCCGGCGTCATTCTCTCACAAGTACCAAGCCACTTAGTTTGCATGTATTTCTGCTTCCTCCATGGCCCCAGATGCATTTTCTTATCCTTCATGCATTTTTTGGCAGCACAGCACATCACCTTAATCAGCGGCCTTAACCTTTCCGATTTCCCTACGTATACTTCCGGCAGCCGGTTAATCAACTGGTTGTATTCTTTGCTGCCCCTCGCCATCTCGAACTCGGCTCGAAAATTCAACTCGATTACCACTCTCACTTCTCCTTTCTTTGGGTTTGATTTGTCCAAAACTTCCAAATATGTGTGCTCCCCTGCAAAATTTGGAACACCTATTTTAGTAACACTTGATTTTGTAAGACCCGGCTGGCTATATTTTCATGTCATTTCAAAATCTTATCGGGTCCTACTTTCCTCATAGAAACTCTATTCATGGATGCTGATTGTTAAATGAATAAATTCTATATTATCTGTAAATAAAATGGATTTGAACATATTTATAAAAAATGAATAATAATCTCTTGTTAAATTAATTTTATAATATAAGTTAAATCTATAAATTTTTTTATAATATTAAAACTTATTACAAGACAAATAGAGCTCACATTACTTATTCATTAATAAGAATCAATAAAAATATTGACTTATTCGTGAAAAGTATCGAAAAATAAATTTTACATGGTCTATAAATAAGATCTTAAACATATTTATAAAAAATAAACAACTCCCTTTTATTAAATTAATTTTATAAAATGAATTAGATCTATAAAATCCTTTCATTTTGAAAAAGGTGATATGTAAAGAATATGAAATTGGAGTATTAATGATTAATACCTGATGGAATGTCTGATGTGCCCCTCCATTTAGACTTGCAAATGGAACAATTGTAGCCATCACTTGTGAGCCGGTTGCATATTTCTCTTTGCAAGCAATTCTTGCAACCTCCGACCACCGGTGTTGGCCGGCACACGCAATATTGATTATCCGCCATGTCAAATTCCTTTAAGGCCTCCTTTGTAGCGTGCCGGATTTTCGTCTCGATTGAACTTGTTCTGTACAACGTTCCCTGCATATATATAATTCACAAAACATTACAATTAACCACTGATTAATACAAAGAAAACTAAGTATATTGAATCAATTACCGAAAGAGATTTCTGTGTCCTGGAGGAAAATTTTACCTGAAGAACTTGCTCTTGCTCTTTCCAAAACGCCTGGTTCTCTTCAACATTGCAAGGGGTCTCGTCCTCATCATCATCCTCCTCGTCGTTGTTGTATTGGTCGGAGTTGAAAGAATTGTCCGACGATGTTTCCGACGAATTTTGACTTTCCTCAAAGAACCCAAAAACCAAGTCGGTAAAACTCGTTACTTGGTCAGAAAACTCGACGATCTCGTCCGATCTCCGATTAGCACCCAAAATTCCAGCCATTTCCAAGGCCATGGAATTGTTCTCGCACTCTACTGCAAGGGGCTGAGGAAATCAAGGCAGCACGTGCTTTGAATGAATTACTTCGGAAATCAAACCTCAAATTTATAGTGACATTCAGGGTACACTCCTTAAGGTCGGACCCACGAACTACGAAGCCGAGGCGTGACGCCGCGAGAGAGAGATGAGGCTGATGTCGGGAAAGAGTTTTGTTAACCGCAAATAAAGTCGTCCAGTAATTTACGTATTAATATTAATTTTTATATTTAAAATTTAAATTAATATTATTTTAAATAAAAATTATTTTTTATCAATTATATTAAATTAAAAATATATATTAATATATAAATATGTTTATGACTAAATTTTTTTTTGTCGAGAAAACATGGCAGTCGTATAGCGGTGGCTGGGCAGATTGGACAGCTCGGTCCCACGTCACCGTAGGGACCATTCAGCATTTAAAAAACTGCAAGCATTTTAATAAAAAACGTGATTAGGGTGAAGGGTATTCATCCTAATCCTTGACGTTGAGGGGACACAAAAGAGAAAAAGAAAAGAAACGTGTCGTCGTCTGGGGATGTTCACACGCATGAGCTTATCCATTAAGAGTGGGACCTACTTTTGTCTGTCGAAAACCGTGTTGCTTTAGCTGGGTAAGCATATATTTGTATACTAATTATGCATGTGGTCACTTATTATTTAATTACCATATCATATTCCGAAACTATTTAAACACTATTGGTGTCGTTACCAAAATAACCCCATCAATTCGAGCATATTTCACGTCGGATTTGACGATATGATATCAACGCAATGAGCTGCTTTCCTCGAAATTCTCTTTTTAAGTTGTTGGCGGCCATTCGACTCCGACTCTCCGAGTCACTAAGGACCAACTTGGAAGTTTCCTACTTATAAATGTCTATATATATATATATATATATATGCTTTTCTTGGGACAAAACCGTGATTATACATGTACCTAGGCTTACGATGTGTAATTCCGACCTAATGGGTTGAATCAAAGATCTAATGTTTGATGCCAGTGTCACACTGTATTAGATATGAAATTAGTTGACATGATTCGGAGAGAAAATAAGAAGGAAAATCATGGTTTTGTTGCCTAACTCAGGAAAATGTAATAAGTAATTTGTCCATTCTTTGAATATAGCTGCCTTGTTTTGATTGTGTATTTGAATATCATAACCGTGTGGCTTAGAAAGACTTAAAAAAAAACAAAGAATATGATTGTATATTTATAAGGTATCCAAAAGCTCACAGACTAAATGACTTAATTATCCAATAAATTTGCCAAAAGATTGTGTTAAGTAATAAAATAATCTATATATCTTTTTCTCTTAAGACATTAATTTCTCAACTTTTAACTTGGGTTAAATAAATTCATTTTTTTTAATAATAAACAGACTTTAATTCATTAATGAACAAACATATCCAATAATAGAGCCATCCTAACACAGTTTGGTATATATTCTATCTCAAATTTTACATAATTACGTAACAAAGCAACCTTTGCTAGTAAATGTGCCACCCTTTTTTTTTTTTTTTTATAACAAATAAACCTCTTTATTCATGATAGAAGCATTACAAAATGAATCAATCCGAATAACTTGGGATATACACTCCAAAATAGAATCCCACCAAAGGGCTATATCATCAAGATGCTATGCACATTTTGCTAGAGCATGTGCTACACTATTTGATTCACGACCTCTATGCTGAAGTGACCAATTAGGAAGGCTTTAGAGAAGAGCTTTGATTTCATGAACAAGGGTACTCTACAGGGTTGATGATCTTCCTTGCTTTTTCAGTTCTTCAACTATAAGAAGTGCATCACTTTCAATTTGGAGCTCAGCAATACCTAAAGGAATACACAATTGTATCCCTTACAAGATAGCAAGTAACTCTATCTCCATTGAATCAGCAAGGGCATTTTCTGGTTTACTAGCAGCAAAAGTCACTTGACCATTGTCATCTCTTAATACCACACCAAGACCAAATCTACATTGATCACTAAAGGTAGCTCCATCCATATTAAGTTTTAAAACCCTTACAGGAGGTGGCTTCCAACAACAACTGTATTTCTGTTTTTACTTTTGTGCCTCTGTTGCTGCATTATGCTCTTGATATAAAGTCAAAGCATGTTCTACGACTCGATCTGGTGTCAATATTTTGTTCTCATACAGCTTTTGATTTCGCCTATACCATAAACCCCAAGCCATCAGAAAAAGCTTTTCTAACTCCCCTTCATTTTTTCTTCTCATAACTGAGTAAACTAATTGTAAGAAATCCACCCAAAAAGTTGAGTCTATTATGGAAAAAAAGAGTTGAATCCAACTATCCCTAATTAGAGGGCAATAAATCAGTGCATATTTTAAATCCTCCTCTTCTTTTTGACCCCAATGGTAGCTTGCATTGTCAATAACATTTCGAGCTTTAAGACTATGCAGTGTAGGAAGAATATTATTACATACCCTCCATGCAAAAACTTTAACTCGAAGAGGTATATTTAATTTCTATAACTTCTTCCATAAAAGCTTTTGTTTTGCAGCACTTGAACACTCAACCCTCTATCTATTTGTTTCCATAGAGAGGAAAAAATTATAGGCACTATTAACAGTATACTTCCCACTTTTCTCATGCTCCCATACCAATGTATCAGGTATATTCTCAGAGGGCAATCTGATACAAAGCACCTCATTGGCCTCCCTCGCTGGTAGCAAGCTTCTTACCTTCTCCATATCTCATCTTCTAGTATTATGAATCATCAAGGAAGCCACAGAATTCTCCATCTCAGAAATTGTATTGGTAGCAGCTACAGTAATGAGAGGAACCAACTTGTGGTTTGGAAGCCAATAATCGGTCCAGATATTAATAGACATACCATTCCCAACACGTCACCTGAAGCCATTAAGTAAATTTGCTTTAGCTTCCCAGATTCATCTCCAAACAAAAGAAGGGGCACCACCTAACTTAGAATCTTTAAAACTAGAAGTAGGGAAGTATCTAGCTTTAAAGATCCTATGAAGTAGAGATGACTCCTCTACCATGATCCTCCATCCTTGCTTTGCTAAAAGGGCCATATTAAAAATCTGCAGGTTCTTGAACCCCAATCCACCACTTTGCTTTGACTCACACATTTTCTTCCGGCTAATCCAACATATTTTTCTTTCATCAATTTTCTGCCCCCACCAAAATCTGGCCATCAACCCTTTCAATTCAAAACACAAGGATTTTGGTAGCTTAAAACAACTCATTGTATATGTGGGTATTGATAGTGCCACAGCTTTTGTCAAAACTTCCTTACCCCCTTGTAATAGTAGCTTTTCCTTCTACCCTTGCATTTTGGCCCAAACTCGTTGCTTTAAAGATGAGAAGGCTTGACATTTGCCTTTGCCAACCATTGGTGGCAGACCCAAATATTTGTCATATTACTGGAACTGTTGTACTCCCCAAACCTGCATAATCTCCTCCTGTTGAGACTGGTGTACATTCTGACTAAACACCATTGATGTTTTCTCACGATTAATCTTTTGACTAAAAGCTTTCTCATATATATCTAGTTGCACCCATTTTTCACTGAATCTCATATGTTCCATCACTTTCTACAGAAATCTCCACTCTGTCCTGTCATAAGCCTTACTCATATCCAACTTTAGGGACATAAAGCCAAAATTTCCTCTTCTCTTTCTTCTTAGAAAATGGATCACCTCATATGCAACTAACACATTATCAGTTATTAGTCTACCAGGAACAAAAGTTGTTTGTGATGGTGATATAATAGCAGACAAAATCATCTTCAGTCTATTAGCTAAAATCTTTGAAATCAACTTATAGATCACATTACAAAAGCTTATTGTCCATTATTCAAAGCATGTAGAACTGAATCAGTAACATCTTTACCAACCACAGACTGGAATTTTTGATAAAAAAGAGAATCCATACCATCTGGTCCAGGTGCCTTTGTTAGGTGCATCTCATTTAAGGCCTTCTTTACCTCTTCTTCTGTAAAAGGCATATACATCTATTCCACCATATCAATTGTTAATCTGCCTACCAAACCTTGGAAAAAAATCCATACTTCCAATATCATCAGCAGCTCTAAAGAGAGTATTAAAATAATCAAGGATGGCTGCATCTCTACCTTCATTATTCTGCCAAACTCCATTCGAATCCTTCACCCATTTGATCCAATTCTTCTTCTTTCTCTGTGTTGCTTTATGATGGAAAAACCTTGAATTTTTACCCATCTCATCTAGCCACAAAGCCTTGGATCTTTGCCTCTACTATATGACCATATGAAGTGAAGTCCAAGTCTTCCTCCAAATTATTAACAGCATCAACTATCACTTTTGCATCTCCTTCCAAAATCACATTAGTTAATTCCAAGTCCTACAAATTAGACAAGTGTTTAAAATTGCTTTTGCTTTTGTTGCAGTAAGATTTGCATAAAACTCCACAGGTACTCTCATTGTGGCCAAGACTTCCCCTTGTAAATCTCGAATCACCACTCCAATCCCTATCCTTTTATGCTCCTTCTCCACGACTACATCCCAATATGTCTTTATCCAAGGAGAAATTGGTGGTTGCCAACATTGTTGTTCATCCATATTACCACTGCTAGACTGTGTCTTTTCAAATATTGCATTTTGAAAATCTTGCAGCTATCTCTTTGCTTGTATTACTAAAACATTAGGATGAAGAAAACCATTTTCATAGATAATAGAATTTTGCCTTAGCCAAATATTTATTATTATTACAGCTATCTCAGCCAATTGTTGTTGGTCAACTTTGCTACTAATATGTTCCTATAGACTAATAAAATCCATCTCCCAATTTTCCATTTTCTGAAGCAGTCAAGATCCACCACTCCACACATCACCTGCAGCTACACAATTCCACAAAGTATGGACATCATATTCAGATTCCAATCTACAGACAGGATATAAGTCAGAGTCAATTACCTTTTTTAAAATCATATTTCCTCTAATTTGCAGCCCATTATGACATGTCTTCTATATAAACATCTTAACCACCATGGGAGTAGATAATCTCCATAGCCTTTTCTAGAAGCTCTCTCCAGGCTAGTTACTTGAGGATTCACCAAAGCTTCTTTCAATTATCATTTTTTGTAAATGATATCCACTTTTGACAGAATACCTACCAGAATTTGTATATTGCCAATTCAACTATCATCCCTGTTTAGCATACCTAATGGAACTTGCATTATTGTTTATGCATCTACCTTTGTAAAATTCGTCCTTATAATCCCTGTGCATCCCATTTCCAATTTTTTGCATCAATCAAGACATTCACCTTTGTTGAGAGGGGAAGTGTAGAATTTATGGACTTGGTTGGATAGTTCACATGTTTAGGAAGCCACTTATCTTTTCATATGAAAACTATATAGCCATTACCAATTCTCCTTCGACCATTATCAATTTGTTTCTTAAAATACCATTATAAATCCATCAAAATGTCATCTCATTGCTAATGAGGGTTTGTCATATGTCATTTAAAAATCATTTTAATACTAAAGTAGATAATGTTTTTTTAAAAAATAAATTATAACCTATGGTATATCAAGGAGTACCGGTTGTAACATGTGGGTCGGGCAATCCAAGTTGCTCTACCTGCATCGTGCCTAGGTCAAGACTCGAGAGCCTAGCGCAGTTTAGGCTTAAGCATATATATATATACCAAAAACTCTAGATAAAATCATTTTTGTATACTTTTTACGCACTCTGTTAATATGATTGGTTACATCATTTTGTAATATAAAATAATTATTTTGGCCAATCACATCAGTAAAGTGTGTAATTAATATGTAAATGTGACTATATGTAGTATAACTCTGTCTCTATATATATACATATATGTATTTATTTTAGTATTGAAATAATTTCATTTAGTTTTAGATGACACATCGCAGACCCTCATTGGTGATGATATGGCATTTTGTTGAGTTTGTAACGGTATTATATTTTATCAGAGGAATTGATTTAATCCAAATTAAAAGTTTGGCAAATATAAAATTCAAAATTAAAGTTTAGAGATTAATATATCTAAAGAGTAAAAGTACATCGAATATTTTAGATTTTTAGTATTTAACTTCAAAAGAGTTGTATTGTTCGTGTGGCGATGATAAAATGAAATTTTAAATAATAATGAATTTCTTTTAGTATTTTTAAATACTTTTTTAAGTGTAACCATTCAAAACTTCACTACAAGAAAAATGGCATTTTGTGGCTAATTTATTGCGGCGAAAATAGTATTCGCAACCAATTTATTTTTCTTGTAGTGCTTTTGTCTAACTTGCTAAGATACACTTTTAAGTATTTTTTAAGTAGAATTCTTAAGACTACATTTAGATATATATTAAAGTGATTCCACATGATTTGTAAATAGTTATGAAAAATTAATGAATAGTAATAAAAAAATAATGAATAATTTGTTAATAGTAGTGATGTAGTCTAAGATCACCTCAAAGCACCTCACTAACTTATAAACATTATGTACCCACTCAAAACTTTTAGTCTAATTTGCTACCATACATCCCAACTTCATCTCTTAAAGTATATTCGTACATACTTTAGTAAACGAACAAAATGTTGAGTAGCAAAGGGAATGCAGTACTGTAGCATTTCCGCGAGTACTAAAATGTCACTCTGTGTCTCACGCATTAAAATAATAAAAATTTTGTGTATAGTTATTTTTACATATATATTATTTATGTATTGATTTATTCCATTAATTTTTTAAAAATATAAAAAAAATAATATAACACTTTAAATAAAACACTTTAATACAGTACACGCATGCATATATATATATTATTATTTCTTTTATAAAAAAGGAGCTTTCTCTTTCATGGCAGAGAAAGTGGGTGAAAATGAGTAATTTCTACCCAGCTTGTGGAAAAAGGGTCCTAATCTAGATTAACACCAAAAACTTAGTACTTGACAACTGACATTAACATAATTATTTTTTAGATTTTACAAGAAAGAGACATGATTTGAGAATACAATATGTTAGAAAAGCTACCATTAGTACAGATTAATTTAAGTGATCCTTGGTAATTAAATAGAAAACATGACATCTCAGCCCTCCCAGTAGACACCTTTGGCAACTTGCAGTTCAAAAAGATCATCACCAAGTCGAAAGAAGATGATATCTTAATACAATCTTCTTACACTTTTACTTTAGTTTAATTTGGATTACTTTTAAAAGTTGGATACATGACTGTAAATTCCATGATCACTAGAAAAAAGCTTGATAGCTTATAAATTATATAGTTCTGGTGCTTATAAAATATTATTGCCTAAATATTTATCGTAGACAACTCATTACGATTATGATAAAAAAAAGTTACAATATTAGTATTTTTTATATTAATTGATAGCTAGAGTTATTCTACTTGTAAGTCAGAGTGGAAAGCATATCTTTCGTGTCATTAACAGGGTAAGACTTGATTTATAAAAGATTTAAATTTTAAATTTCTTTTACAAATCAAGTCTTGTCATGCTATTGTAAGATGCTCTTTGCAGACTTCCTAATAGAATTTTTGACATTATTAACTTGAAAATATCATTTTTCCCTTATAACCATAACTTTAGCGGATGTAGAGGTGGGTGATTACCATTACCGTTCACTTTTTCTCCTTCCCTCTCTACCCTTTTACACCAATTTCTGCTCTTTTTGCCTATGATGATGTGAAAGATTTCAGGATCTTTTGGCCTTTCGCCAACATTGAACAAGCGCGCATTAATGAAAGTGCTGGGTATTGGCAATCACAGCAATATAATATTAAATGTAATCACCAACTTTGGGACGAGCAAGTGAAACCATAATGCTGATTTTGAATCAAAATGAGATCTATACATATTATAGATTAAAAAACTGTGGATATGGATAAGAATGGATCCATTAATATTAATAATTTAATATAGACTAAAACAACTGTGAATATGGATACGGTCTAGGATTAGGATTTGAATATGAGCATATGCAATTGCTCATATTCAAATTAAACACCCAACTTGATGATTTCAAATCGTATTATATGTATCATGTACGTGGAGAGAAGACACGGAGAGTCGACAGAGCTATATGTATGATCAAACATGATGTTGAAAATGTTTATACCTCGTTTTAAATAAGGAAAAAAAAAAACAAATCTATCAGATTTTTTCATATTTTAGTTCATTTCTTTTTAGAAATTGTATAATTTGTTTCTTACTTTCCTTATAGATATCAGGGTTAGGTACTGATATGGATTGTGCATGATAGCTAGCTAGCTCGACTTGACATATTGGATTGACATCCAAATAATCATGGGATAAATATATGGTACTTTTGACGAAACTGATAATCGCAATATTTAATGTTAGGCTAGGCTAGCTTTACTTTATCTTGTCAAACTCGTTTGTCTAAACATGTTTTTGAGTTGTAAAGATTTGTAGATAGTAGAATTTCATAAATATTAATTCCAATATGAAACTTTTTATTTCAATATGAAACCTTTTTAATTCCAATCTTTTTGTACGTACGTAGATAGTAGAATATTTTCATATTTGTTAATTATAAGAAAATAATTAAATTTGTTACCAGTTATTTTTTATTAAAATGATTATTTTTTGTCAAAATAAGTCTATTTTCGTCACAAATAATTTGTCATAAATGTTTATTTTTCTTATAGTGTGTATAAATATTAATCACCTTAATTACGACTTGTTCTTAATTATTCTGTGAGAGATCCCTACTAATTGTGAAATTACTAATCTATTTAACATGTCTCTCTTAAACTTAAGAGTAGTTACATTCACACGTACAGCTATATTTGGATGTGCAGATTCACCAATATTGCATGCATCTTTCTATGCCATTATCATTTCTTTCATCTGATCTCTCAGATAATATATATATAGTACTGATAAAGATCAAAACGTACAGGAAAATCCAGCAATCTACATGATATTATATCACAAATGGCTAGCTACGACGTACATCCTTAATTTTTAACTTTTCTTCTCCAAGCTGCCAAATTGGATTGATACTAATTAATATTTTTATTGCGAAAAATAAATGTATCAGTCTTTTTATAACTTTTTTCATTTATCGTATTTAAATAATAAAGGATCAATAGATTAATATTACATTACTATCAAAACGGCCTTTAAAACCTATCCTTAAACAATTAAAGTACTCTCTCTCTCTCTCTCTCTCTGACGTCTCTTCCCTGAATGTCGATCGGTAGCTAAATTCCCTCTTGGTTCCCCATTAAATTAATTAGGGTTTAGCTGGCATGCATGCATGCCGATACCACAAAGAATCTTGGAGTCCCAAGGGAAAAAAGTCGTAATGCTTTTTATAAAGTAGATGGCTTGTGGTACAATAATATCTAAGCTGGAAACCATCATATCATTGCCTCCTAACCTCTGCATTTTTAATATTACTTTAATTTGGGAAATTCCCCATGCCTTTATATACATCTGCATGCATATGAACCAGTACATCACATATATAGCTGCATGCATATTGCATATATATGTGATGGACCATATTTATACATATATACAAATATATATATATACATACATACATATTATATATATATATATATATATATATATATATATATATATATATATATATATATGCAACGTCTGATCAGTACGTACTCGATCAATCCAGCCGGAAAATATCCAAGATTTTTAATAAATTTATAAGCTCGTAAATTAGACAGCCAAAAAATCCTACGTACTAGAGATCAATCGTGTAAATGATCATAAAGATATTTATTTAGGAATATCCAATATCCATATATTGTAGTAGCTATTTACTGGGAAACATTAATAATGGTTTAGATGACTTGATCTTATGTACGATTTTTTTGCCGATCCGAATTACTAAAGGACAGCTTTTAATTCCCGTCTTTTCTTTTCTTTTTTATTTTTTTTTTATCCTAAGCAAGCTTAATTTCATTAAATTAAAAAGATCATGATACATAAAGAAGGGATAAGATTTCCCGTCATATACTTTACAAAAATAAATAACAGTACGAAGTAATGAAAAAAGAAAAAGAAAATTATTTGAAATCAATTTCTTGATCTAATCATGTTCTACAAAATTAAAAGAAGCCATCTTATAAAAAAAATGGAATTCAGATGTTCGTATAAAAGCTAACAATAAAACTATCGCTCGTGATGATGAAACCTCCATTAGAAATGATGAAGATAATAAATACATTGTCACTTATTATTTTAAGATAAGTTTTGAAGAGATCACGACCCATCCTAATATATATAATTGAGTAAATTAGTCGATCGGTACTGGGTGAGAATCTTGTAATTTCGTCGTCATGCGTAGGATCAAATCTAGATCAAGATAAGACACGGAGACTCGACAGACAGAACTATGCAGGATCATGATTAGACATATTGATGTTGAGAATGTTTATACATCGTTTTAAATAAGAAAAAAACAATTCTGTCTTTTGATGATCAATGGCAAGTTATAGTGAATCGCATATTATTTAAGACCGTTATTTATGTGTATTTTAATAATATGGTTAGCTACGTTATTTTTTTAATATAAAATAATTATTTTAATTAATTACATTAATAAAATATATAAAAAATACTTAAAAATTATTTTATATATCACAACCCTTTCTTCACTCCTCCACATAAAGCATATATATAACGAGATCGCGTTGATTTCTATATCATAGGACGATCATAAAATTAGAATCGGTAAAAGTAATTATTTTAATTAACTAATCATATCAATAAAATATATAAAAAAATATGTAAAAATCACTTTATATAACACAACTCTTCCCTCACTCGGCCTCTACATAAAGCATGTATAATGAGATCGTGTTGATTTCTACATCACAAGGCGATCACACAATTAGATTCGATAAAAATAATTTTATCTACCACTTTTTTACAACTATATTGCTATTTACTTCAAATCAATTAATGTATTTATATCACTTCATTAAAACATATTTTTAATTTTATATAATTAGTCTCCATTTTAGATAGAGTTGTAAAATAATTATAGACTAATTATAAGTTTATCATTTTCAATTTAACGTATGCAGGTGATTCGATTAGGATAAATCGATCTATTACGACATGCATGACGATATAGATTTACAAAATGAAGAACTCCTAAAATCTCCGGACTTATATTAATGATCATCATCTGAACATATGTTGATGATCTGATAATGATCATATATATTTAGCATTATATTTGATACGGCCAAGTACTTAACACTTAACCGAATTAATAAACATTATTTTCTTTATTTCTTTCCTTCAAGTTTTCAGGATTTAGCATTATATTTGTGGATAGGCGGCGCCGGTCCTCATTCTCCGTGCAAACTCTCTTTGTAATTTTGTATGATTATTGCACAACTTGCTCTTAATATAAGAAACTTGTGATCACAATTTTTTCATATTTTAGTTACATGCTAGAAATTGTATAACTCGTTACTTAATTTCTTTTTAGATATCATGGTTAGATATTGATATATGTATGGATGTGATAGCTAGAGTTGACATATTGGATTTACGTATAAATCAGATGAGGATGAACTTAATTGGTGGCTAATTTGGAATTAAAGCTGATTCAAAATGCTACAACTTTTTATTTCATGAAAACTTTTTAGTTCTAAATTTTTTTGTACGTAGGTGTTAATAAATTGTGAAATGAAGACTGAAAAATCTAGAATAAATTGACCGTTTATATATATATATATATATATATATATATATATATATATATATATTAAGGAAAATATTGATCTAATATTGAATTACACAAAAATAATCTTATAAATTGATATAACATGATATGATCTGTCAAATTATAAAATTATTTTTATTGTAAAGTAGATTTAATGGATTATATAAAATCACGTTAGTTTGTAAAGTTAATTTTGTGAAATTTTTTTTTAGTTGTAGCAATACTCATATATTAATTAATTAGAGTAGTTGATACAAAGCGGCTTATTAGCTGTCAGTTATTTCCTATCAAAATGAGTTAATTTATTCTAGTTATAAATAGTCATTTTTAGTTAGAATATATACCTAGTTAATTGATCCCACAGAGCAAATTGATTGATTAATAGACCGGCCAATAGAACGTGCATGCAATTGATGAATTATGTAGATGATCAGAGCTAATTAAAATACGTCTTATATATAGAACAATTAATTGTTAACGCTACGTCCTTCTCAAAGCCATTAATTAAATAACAAGCCAATATTTAAGGAATGAAGATCGAACATATATACATAGATGCTAATCATCAACAGTACTACTTCATGACTAGGGCCCGTAGCAAAAGGTCGCCTTCATTTCACGATGATCAGATAATATTTCCTTTTGAAATAATTATTTCTATGATATTATCATTTCTTTCATCTGATCTCTCAGATAATATCTATATATATATATATATATATAAAACATATATGTGTGTGTAGATGTAGGATCTGATCATCTCGATCTCTTTCCTGAATTATATCCGATCCGTAGCTAAATTCATGCTTGGTTCACCATTAAATTAATTAGCGTTTGGCATGCATGCTGATAGCCTGATACCACACAGAATATTGTTGGATTCCCAAGGGAAAAAAGTCCGGTAGTTGATGGTAATGCTTTTTATAAAGTAGATGCAGGCATGTCACTTGTGGTACATCTAAGCTGGAACCGGCCATGATATATATCACTGCCTCCTAACCTCTTCATTTTTATTACTTTAATTTGGAAAATTCCCCATTACACATCTATTGCAACTTGCAAGCTTACAAATTAATAATATAAGTGAAGAATAATTAAATAAATGCCTTATGTACGCATGCATGCATGCACATGTAGCACGTACACATGAACATTACATCACATAGCTGCATGCATATATATGTGTGTCTGATGATCATATATATGATCGACCATATTATATATATATTTATGCAAATTGGATGAGATATTTACTTGAAAACATTAATAATGGTCGAGATGACTTCTTATGTGCGATATTTTGGCTCCGAATTACTAAAGGCTGACAGCTTTTAATTCCGGTACGTCTTTCGATCAGGGTCCTAGGAAGCATGGTAAGATAAGTAAATTAGTCGGTACCATGGGTGAGAGTCGTAATTTCGTCATCATGCCTAGGATCAAATATAGATCAATATAAGATATCTATCACTCGGAAAGTATCGGTAGGAAACAAAGATGATGAGATATTTACATGAATTGAAAACAACATATAATGCATGATTCTCCAGCTGAATTCCTTTATAGATATTATTCTCTGGCTAGCTCGATCTGAAAAGGACATGAGCTTTCTTTCCCTGATCTCTTTGAGTTACCATTTATTGTCTCCTTTCGATGATAAATAAGTACTGACAGAAGTCTGAAATTTTTGTTCAGATTATTGAATCTGATAACATATATCTGAGCCGAAGTGACAGATCACAAGAAAACTAGAGGTCTTGTCTATGTCCAAAGAGCTTAACAAATGAAGTATTCCCTCATCATATACATATATATATATATATATATATACTCACAGTACGCTATAGATCTAGGAGGCATGCATTCGCCATTATCAAAGTGAATACAAGGGTTCGGAAAGATATATATACGCACATGTTCACTAATTATGTTTAATGCCGGTTTGAATCGGATGCCCGTCTCATCGATCTGGCTGTTCCATCCTAGAGTTTTATCTATTCCAACGTTACATTTCATCTTTTTAAATTTTGAAAATATTCACTTAAATAAACAGTATAAAATAATATAAAATTAACATAAACAGTAAAAAACAGTAAAAAGTAGAACCTGGGCCACCAGATCGTGACTAAAGGTAGAACAACCACCTGATGTAGATTAATATAAATTCATTCATTTTTAACCGTAAAGTTGACAGATAATTGGCCTAGTGGCTCTCCGGGATCCACTAATGCTAATAATTGCCCCCTTAAACTAATCATCGCACTAAGCTGGCATCACTTTGTTCGGTGTGGTAATCAGATGAGGTTGCTCCCATCTTCTTACCCTGAGTTCATAATATGTTCCAAACCCCTTGTTGGGTTTTCAAATTCCAATTTTTTTTTTTTTTAAGAGATTGTGCTTTATCATGTGAATTGACCATATAATATCTTTAAACTCCGCCATATATCACGATCAGTTCAACCCTTCTAGTAAGGTTTATTTAGTTGTTAAACTCAACTGATATCAACTCAGTTTAGTATAATTTTAAACTGAGTCTAACATCCAAATATTCAACTTTTAAATTATTAAACTTATCTCAACTCAAAACCTTTTTATATGTAAAATTCACAATCTTTTTTAACTCAACATCTCTTCATATGTAAGACCCACAATTTTTTTGAACTTCTTATAAATATCTTTAAACCCATCTTAATATCCAAACACATCTAAACTCATCTTAGATACGTCTCACAAAACTCATTTCACCTTCTCAACTCACTACTATTCATAAAGAATTCAATTCATCTCAACTCAGTTCAACATCTAAATACAGCCTAAATGAACAGTGCAAAATTGAACTGAATAGTGCATGAACAATGCAAAATCTCAAGGATTTGAGTATACTGTAGATACTGTAAGTACCGCACCTTTTTCAAATCCTAAAAGGTAAAAACTATCTTATCTTATTTCACTATCTAAACATATATTTTTTTACAAATTATTTCATCATATCTTAACGAAAAAATTTTACTATTATTCATAATATCTCATTTTATCTAAACTGCGTAATCAAATGAGGCCATATTCTGCGTAATCAAATGAGGTCATATTTGAACTGAAGAGCTAAATAAATAACACGATTAGTACCATAGCCAAGCTTAAAAGAGGTTCATATTAATATATACATAAAATTCAAGCTATGATTCACTACGCGCGGTCAACAAAATGAGATGTTACTTTTGGGGCGCCCTTGATTTAGTGAGTAAAGAAAGGATTGATCAAGCCTAGTTTAAGTAGGGTTGTTTATCTAGGTTCCGACCTAGGAACCCGGATATACCTAGATCGCAACCCGGGTTGGAACCAGGCCCAGGTTAGCCCAGGTCGGAACCTGAATAAACCCGGATAGGAACCCAAATGAATCCGGGTTTTGTAGTTAAACCCCTTTTTTATTTTTTATTTTCTTTATTATAATAAAAACCTATATTATATTAAAGATTTTTAAGAAAAATCCATGTTGAAAAGTATAAGCATAATTCTCTCTTTTTTTTTCTTTTTTTTTTTTTTATAAGTAACATAAGCATAATTCTCTTTTATGTAAAGGCCTATATTTATTATAGAAATTAAAAAAAAAAAAAACTGTTGAAAATCATCATTTTATTTAATTTTATAAAAGCCTATATTTTGTGAAATATTTTCTTAAGAGGTAATGTTAAAAAAGCATAATACTAACATTGTCCAAAATAATAAAATATAGAAAAATGAAAAACTAAAATGCATACAATCCACTACAAATTACATTACATTACAAAATATAAAATTATAAGATGAGTTATATATCAATAACATAGTCTTCCATGTAATTTAATCACACCAAATATTACTTAAAGTCTATTCGTTGTAGCCACCCAAATGGAAGATGAATCAATATGTTCGTCTCATAAGCTTTTACCAAAGCCTTGCAATTCTGTCGTTGAAAAACATAAAAGGAAAGAAGATAAAACATAAGAAGTAATGTCATCACTTTTTTCATTAGCATGAGCAGCTAAAAGTCCAGGGATAGGCCAACTAAGGACGATTATGTTATTTGGAATGGGCAATGAATGGCATGAACACCTTTTGACTCTAAATGTAAGTCTAGAGTTACCACCATCCAGCACTTCAAACATAAAAAGAGAACCAGTAATCTTATCATGCCAATAGGATCTATAACCCACAGGCCAGAGCTGGTTAACTTATAAGATGGCTTAGCATCAACTTCTCATAGAGAGAGAACAAAGAAATCTTCAAACTGCATGGGAAGCCAGTCAAAGAGATTGTAGCCTAACAACTACATTAATTATTACTACTCTTACATATTCCTAAAGGGAAACCCAAATTTACCTCAATCTTCTAGTCATATATTACATCATTGAGGCTTTTTGGATTATGACAATTTGTATCTCAAGATGATTACTCAAAACATTAACAGAAAAGCAGGCACGAAACACTAGTAAAAAATTCAGTAGATTATAAAATAAGAAAAAACTCACTTATGAATAAACAACATGGCACCTAAAGCCTATCAGCTATTAAATACTTCAGCAAGCACACAAATGAGTTCCCCTAAGCCTAGTTACCAATTTGTTTCCATGGTGCATCTTAGCAGATACTATCCTCGACAGCAACCGGACATTCAGACTAATTCCTTAAAAGGGGCTTTTTTAAAAAATAAAAAAAATTTATTGCAGTATTTTTATTTTCCTATTTATAAAACTATGTTTGCACATTGTTAATAATCTCTAGTTCAAATTTAACGCTAGAATGGGTCTTAGTTTTAAAAAAAAAAAATTTATGGGCTCTTTCTTTATTTCTTGATTTTTTTTTAATAAAGCAGTGTGGAGTTTCTTTTAGAATGGGTCCCTGTAATATATGATGACACACTATCAATTGTTAGTTTGGAATAGATTGTAATATAAAAATAAAACACATGATTAATGTAGTCATATTAGATGTTTCCTATACCTTGGTTTTAATTGCTTTTGTTTGAATAATTCGGTTTCTCTCTTTTCATGAGGAGCTTTGCCAGGATATTCCCTTTCAAGAAAACTCTAGCTAAATTCCTCGTGCTTGAATATTAATCTAGCTACAATTTTGAAAGATTGATGCATAACTGCAGAAGATCTTGAATCTATAAAAAAAGCTCATAGAAAGATGCAAAGAGAATTGGAAATGAAGACACTTATGGTTGGCCATATGCAAAATCTTTTCCAGGTCTCACATAACTTTTGAAAGAGGCTTAAGAAGGAAGTCAAACATACAAAGTTGAATGCTATCACTTACTTGCTTTAGGAACACTAACCAAAATACTGAATAATTCACATACATTCACTTAGAGAATAAAAAAAAACCCCATTAGTGCGCACATCTCGCAACAATCCCAAACTCATCTTCAATGCCGACTCTCCGTATATTCTTCTATTTTAACAAACTTAAAATATAACCTTATGAGTGGAAATTTAAACCCAAAAAAAGAAAGCCAAATGAAAATCCCAAAAAAACATTTAATTTATCACACAGCAGGGCTCTGAAGTTTCTCTCACAAAAATCAAGCATGAGCTCCAAAATATTAAAAAAAATAACAGTAGAAACCAAAGGTTTTAGTGATCTAGGCGAGATATGGGCGAATGGGAGAGAAGAGGGGCGAGGGATCTCGGCAAAAGGGGATCATCCGAAGTCAAAAAACATCCCAAAAATAAAAAACAACCCAGGCATCAAAGCACATCAAGGATTCTAAAATCTACAAATAAATAGAAAATATAATGCAAATTATGGGATCAGATCTAAGATCCCAGTAGGGTTTCGAAGTGATTCTTTACGGTGTTAAGTTGGTAACAGGCAGCGTTTTGAAGGATCGGAGGATAGTCACAGCTCTAGCTCCACAAGCATAATCCAACGCCTTTTGTGTAGAGTCTCACTGATCTCCTACTCAAATCTTGGCCATATGTGCAGAGAAAAATGTTTGTCATTTAGAAATACAAAAAGGAATAACATGCTCCTTGAGATCAAAGGGAAAAGAAAAAAACTTGTTTCCATTTCGCTACATGAGGAAAAACAGGGTAAAATCAACAAAAAAAAGGAAACGAACCCATCCCAGTGAGAGACAAAAAAATGCCCAAATGAAGAGAGAAATGGAGAGACTTACCGAGTTTGGAAGGCTCGGATGGATGTCAGTGAGAGATGGGTTTGAGAGCTTGATGGGTGTGAGTGTGTTGGTGGGTGAAGAGAAGGGGGAGGGGGTTGAGATCATCACGGTGGCGGCTACGATTTCGTAGCTAGGGTTGTGTGTGTGTGAGAGAGAGAGAGAGAGAGAGAGAGAGAGAGAGAGAGAACATATGAGAGAGTGAATCAAGGGAGGGAGACGTAGGGTTTTTTTTAGTCCTTCAAACCCAGTTAACCTGGTTATGAATATGGAACCCAGATTTTCTACCCGGGTCGGACCGAATAAATCTGGTTTTAATGATGTGGGTTCCGGATCGAGCCGGATGAACAATCCTAAGTTTAAGTACTACGTAATAGCAAGATCAAGGTCTATATGATTATAGAATAGTACTCATTAGTGATAATTTTATGAAGATATGAGTTGTCCATGAGGACAACTGGTGTGGAGTTAAGCTTTCATGCTTATGAAGACTCTAACCTTGAGTGATCGAGAATACCAAAATGATTCAACCACCATTTTTGAGGATACTAATAAGTGAATTGAGAGAAGAAATATCTTGTTGATCGACTTCTTTTTAGGTTGAGAATGGTTATATGGCCATATTGATCAGCTGATGACCAATTTATCTAGAAATCAAACATGAAGTCTAAACTTTCAGGTCTTTTATTAAGTTCTCTAATTTGCAGATTAGCATTGCGAGTAGGCAATTGAGTAGAGCACCACACCGAGAAGCTAATTGAGCAAACCAATCTGGGTGAGAAGCCTGTGATTGAAGAGAGTGGCAAAAAGGCACACCCCATTGCTGAGAAGCCCATGGGCAATGAGAGTGGTTGAGCAAACCACCATGGGCGAAAAGCCCATGACCAAAGAGGTTGGCGAGGAGGCACACCCCGTAGGTGAGAAGCCCATGGCTGAGGAGGGTGGTTGAGAAACTTTGTCTTGCCCATGTGTACGACAAGACATGGAGGTCGCCACTATGGTGGAACATGGTGGCCAAGGGACACCTCATTGGCTACAAAGATCTCTAGTAGTCTCGGATCGGCTGGGGCAGCGTCTTTTGCCAGTTCAAAGGTGGTACTTGCCCATCACGGTGGACAAATGATAGACCCGCAACTTTTGCACAATGAGAGCACATAGCACGTGCACGGAAAACTACCGTGAGCCCCTCATGTCCACCTGATGTCTTCTGTTGGTCCAAAGGTAGTCTCTGACCATCGTGGAGGACAAATGCTATCTCGTGGCCATGCACGACGCGGACTCACCGCAAGCTAACGGCAGACTGCCGTGAGCCCTTCCTGTCCCCTCCGGCAATCAACAATTTGACCGCCGGTGTCTTTTGCTTATCCAGAGGTGGTCGATTGCAGAAAAATGTTGTCCCTCAGCCATGTACAATGTGGACTCATAACAAGCTCACCGTAGACTGTAGTGTGCCCCTGATCTTGTTCTAGCCGACGGTCATCACTTGGACCACCGACGTCTTTTGCTGGCTAAGGGTTAGTCCCCGACCACCACGGCTAACCCTGGTGGACCATCGGCCACCCAGTGCACGAAACATGCACTTGACTCCTTTGCCAACTCACAGCAAATTGCCATGAGCCACTAGTGCTTGCCGACCGCCACCACGAGGGCCATACCTTCTAAAGATACCATGTGGGTCCCCAACCACCACGGCTAACCCAATGGGTCCCCTTGGCCACGTACCCAATACATGAACCATGCATTAGACTCCTCGGCCAGCTCACGGCTAACTCTTGTGAGTCGACAATGCTTTCTGGCGGCCACCAGCACCTTTTGAAAGCAATATGGTCATCCCCAACCACCATAGATGACATCTTGTCGCCCAGCCAGTCTCCTCGACTAGTGATGATGCAGCCAGTCTCCTCTGCCAATGACGACTCATCATCCAGACTCCACGGCCAGGCCACTCATAGCCCTAACTCCTTGTCCACGACCATGCAACTCTATGACGAAGCCACCCCTCTCCTAGACTCCTCACCCTCGACTAGGCAAGCTCCATCTCCATGCAAGCTCCTTGGACACTTCCATGATAAATAGTAGACTCCTCACCAACCTTGCCCTAACACAGGATTCAGTGTGAACAAGTGCATGGCCTGGGTGATTGAGTCGTCAACCTCCAGCACATGGCACTGGATGTTTTGGCTACATGTGTAACTTACAGCATGCGTTGCATGGCCCATGCAATGTGCCCCACCAGCCCTCGCTTGGCCTCTGTATGCATGACCCAAGGAGTCCCAACCAATGGGCAAGGTGTCGCCACCACCGGCATTTTCTGCCACTAAGCTGGCCCCACTCGATCTTACGGTTATAAACCATGGACAAGCATGCATTTCAGTTGCAGACACAACAAAAAGAGGGAATAAAAGAAAGATGGGAAAGAGAAAGGAGGTCAAGGAAGAAGAGAAGTAGCAATCAACAGACAATTTCAGTCAAGCGAGAACTAGCTACAATGGCTAGAATGCACCGGTTTGTCTTTCTTTAAATTTATGTGAATTCGATTGTTACTAACAAAGTTGATTCTCGTAGCTTGAAACACCGGCTACATAGCCCTTTAAGGCACTACTCAAATGTCCCATTGTATCTTCATCCGAAATCATTTCTTGGCATTAACGTGCATGAAGGTACCCCAGACCTCCCACCAAGACGCCATTTAACTATCATCATGCTCTGATGGGACAATTCAGCTCAGTCAAGCCCCCCAACTGTTCACACCAAATCCCAAACTTCCAATGATGAGAAGATCAGGGGAGCCAAGCACCATGTCTCTACAGGCTTGCCTCATCCCTTCTCTTTGTCTACGAGATCGACGAGAAGACCACGGGAGCCGAGCACCGTGTCTCCACTAGCTTGCCTCATCCATTTCCTCAGTCTACGAGGTCGACAAGAAGACTAGTCTTCACGTGCTTGCCTCCTCCCTTCCCCCAATCTACAAGGAAAACGAGAAGACGAGGGGAGCCTAGCACCTTGTCTCCACGGGCTTGCCTCATCCATTCCCTCAGTCTACAAGTTCGATGAGAAAATTAGGGGAGCCTTGTACCATGTCTTCACAGGATTGCCTCATCCCTTCCCTCAATCTACAAGGTTGACGAGAAGACCAGGAGAGCCAAGCATCATGTCTCTATGGGTTTGCATCATCCCTTCTCTTAGCCTATGAAGTCGATGAGAAGACTGGGAGAGCCAAGTATCGTGTCTCCACTAGCTTGCCTCATCTCTTCCCTCAGTCTACGAGAGTGACGAGAAGACCAGAGGAGCCAAGCACCGTGTCTTCATGGGCTTGCCTCATCCATTCCCTCAATCTACCAAGTCGACGAGAAGACCAAGGGAGCCAAGCACCATCTCTCCACAGTCTTACCTCATCCATTCCCTTAGTTCATGAGGTAAAATGCGAAAAACCACAGGATGACATATCCACTAGTGAACGCCAGGTGTATGCACTTGTGCCATAACCATTGTCTGTAGGACTCCTTTGAGAACGAGCCTTCAAGCTCCACAATTGCCTTGAGCAGAATACCTTCAAGAATGAGTAGACGGACTCAAGTACCGCCTAAGGTGGATCCAAGGGTCTACGAGCTCCTTGACCACTTTGCGTGGGTTACCACATACAAACTCCAACGCTAATAATAAAATGGAAACTTTAACAGCAGTTCATGATGAAAAAGGAAAATCTCACCAACACTATTGAAAACAAAAAAGTAAGATGAATATACACTTTTCGACAACAACCGACGAGTCCGGCCTTATGAATTGCTCGACCTCCATCACGCCAAAGAGGCAAGTCTAGTCTTTTGGCTGCTTGGCTTGCCACCATTTTCATAACAGACGGGAAAGGTCAGGGACTACTCGGCTTCCCAGGTACTCAAGTAAGCGGGCAAGTCACTTGATTGCCCAACCACCCTCTTGCGCAACTTACATGGTTGAGTACACCTCTTGCCATAGCCAAACTTCACGCTCGCCACTTATGTGGTCAAGTTCATCTCCTGCCACAACCGAACTTCGCGCTTGCCACTTATGCAGTTGAGTACACTCTCGCCATAGCCGAACTTCACGCTTGCCACTTACACAGTTGAGTACATCTTCGGTCATAGCCGAGCTCCACGGTTGCCACTTATGCGTTCGAGTACACCTCCATCACAGCACCAGGGACTTGGCTGTGGCAGTTGAGTACATCTGTGCCACTTACAAGGTTGAGTACATCCCCCCCCCCCCCCACAGTTGAACTTTGCGTTTGCCATTTACGTGGTTAAGTACACCTGCCGCCACAGCCAAGCTTTGTGCTCGCACTTAACGCGGTCAAGTCTATCTCCCGCTTATCTCACTAAGCCAAACATAATGATTGCACTTCACATCATCGAGTCCATCTCCCACCTGACCTTGCTCTAAAAAATCTTTATGGCTTAACACAAATCAAATGGATAACTAGAAACCTATTCCCAGAGTTTGGAATTCGGTGAATCATTTCAGCTACATATTTTATATTTAAAGATTCTCAAGGTCTATTTTGGAACAAATGGCCCTAAAGAATCGTGGGAAACCAAAATGGATAAAATATAGTAGGCTCAAATTAAGCCTACTAGGCCCAGTCCATGGAGAGAAGTCCCATCACTAGAAGACAAAGGAAGATAGAGGAATTAGAGACAATGAAGAGACAAGGGAAATGAGGGTGTCAGGAGGAAAGAACAGGAAAGTAAATGAGAAAGTGGGGAAAAGAGAGAAGGTCCAACACGCAAAGAAAAAGTTGCCAAAAATTAGCACTCCATAGGGGCATGTGAAAAGAGGAGTTAGATAAAAGGAAACAATGAGACGATTCCTAGGGGGACTTCGACTTCTTCTTGAATCTCTACTTCAACTTCTTCTACCTTCGGAAAAGAGAGCTCTAGCGAGAACATCTTCTCCAGCAAGTAAACGTCCAGTATCTATTATACAGTGAGAATGAGAGACTATGAGGGACTGTAAATAAAATTATTATAGTGAATATTCCCTCCCCAAAACCCCCGTGGATGTAGGCCTTGTGCCGAGTCACGTAAATCTATGTGTCTCCCTCTCTTTTACATTCACAGTATTTAGTTTCTATTCACTACCATAAACATAAGCACAACCGCACCAGACTGCGCTAAGGGCTCCAGAAAACATCAATCGAGGCTTGAATTGTCATAGCGAGTCGAGAATGACTATTTTTCCCATTTTGGCCTATTGTGCGATTTTTGCCATAACATTTAGTATTCTCATGATTTATTTGTTGTGGTTCTCTGACTGTGTAGTATGAGTATAATATAATATATATGAATATCTCCTATAATTTTGAGTCCTTTCCTTGGTCTACTACACATTCTAATTCTGACTTCATTCTAGCAGGCAATGAAAATATAG
This sequence comes from Carya cathayensis, assembly GCA_011037825.1. Classification (NCBI taxonomy): domain Eukaryota; kingdom Viridiplantae; phylum Streptophyta; class Magnoliopsida; order Fagales; family Juglandaceae; genus Carya; species Carya cathayensis. The sequence goes on along the minus strand of QGSO01000195.1, from coordinate 2,122,710 downwards.
TAAACCGTAATATCATGATTTTTACATGATTGTAGTGCCTATATATTAAGATTAAAAAAAAAATCTACTTCTTCTTGCCTTCAGTTTAAATTTTTAAGACAAATAACAATTTCACATAATATTAAGCAGAATTATTAAATTTGAACTTTGACTCTACACTTTACCCATTTAATTAAATATCCCACGTGTTGGGTTTATTTATTACGGAAGAGTCTGGTCCATCCATAAGGAGAAGTATTATGACAAATATAAATAGTAAAATACACATCTTCCCATTAGTTTAAACCTTTGAAAAAATACGTAGTGATTTCATAATACCAAACAACACTGAAAATCCAACAATTTTGTCAAACCCCCTCCAAAATATGTTGTTTCATGGGGACTTATGTATTGCTTTTGAAACTACATTAGTGTTATTACTTGGAAGAGTGCCCTTATACGTACCTATTCATTTCTGACAATGCTTAGAACATGATATTGCAATTTTCAACAGCTATCTCAAAATAGGAAAACCCGATGCACATATTCTTATTATGGGATTCAATCGTAATAAATGACTCAATAATCCGTTCAATAGATTTTTTATTATTGGTCAAAAAGTAAATTTTATTAAAAACAGTATCAATTTAAATTTTAAATATGAATAAATCAATATTAATACGCAAATTAATACGTGACTTTACTTGTACGGAACAAAACTCTTGCTCTTATAACCCATCTTCCTGATTTATTTTTGTTTTCAACTTCATTCATTGTATCTAGGGCTTCTATCCATCCCCCAACGGGAGGACTTTATCCTATATAACCTCCCTTCCCGTTCCCCTCCTCTAGCAAGGATCTATATAACCTCTCATCCCCACCTCCTCCCACGATGCATACGCTCAACCTTTAGCTGAACAAGTGCTAAACTCACCCAAGTTGTTAAGTCCTAAAAGAATTCATTGTGAGCCAAACAATCCCAACTAAATCCAAGCAAGCAATTTATTTCAAACTCACAGCCAAACCACCATCAAATATATTAAAGATTTAATTGAATTCATTTCAATTTCATGTTGAGTCAACGTATAAGTCAACCTAGTTATGTTAGTTTTCTTTCTTTTACATTTTTCCCGCTCCTCTCCGTGTATATAAATAGAGAGGACCTTATTGTAATCATAACAAGAAATGCAATAAGAATTCTTTCTATCAAGAACATTTCTCTCTCTTAAATTTCATTCACTTCATGGTATCAGAGCGGATACTTTATGGGTTCCACTTCTGCCTCCGCTGCAATGGCGTCATCAGCCTCTGTTTTACAACACGCCTCCGATTCTTCTGCAAATCCATATCATATGCAGAATGGAGATTCGATGAGTAGTGAACTTGTTTCTCAATTCTTCAATTGGGACCATTATCACATATGGTGTAGATCAATGCAAATAGACTTAAAGGCTAAGAACAAAATGGGATTTGTCAACGGAGTGATAAATCAACTTGCTGATACTAATCCTTTGTACAAAGCATCTGCAATAACATGCTTCTGTCTTGGATCTTGAACTCCGTCTCGAAAGATATTGGTGGAACTATCATATATTTAACAAAAATAAAGGAAATGTGGAAAGATGTAAAAGATCAACTTTCTTAAGGAAACGGGCCGAGAATATTTCAGTTACAAAAGTATCTTTCGTCACATCTGGACCAATCATTGACGAGTGTTTACTATAGAAAGTCAAGTGCTATCGGTGTGTGTTTACTATAGAAAGTTCAAGTGCTTATGGGGTGAACTTATTAATTACAACTAGATTCCTAGTTGTATATGTGGTGCATTGAAAGGTTTTAGTTGTAGATATTGTGCATTGAAAAGCTATACGCACTTTCTTGGAATGAGTATTTCTCGTATATTATAGGATAAATTCTCATATATTATACAATTTCTGATGGATTTAAATGAGTATTCCTCATATATTATAGGATAAATTCTACTAATGGATCCTCTATAACCAATTACTAAAGTTTTTACTTTAGTCCTTCAAGAAGTTGGAACTGTGCATACTGCTAGCGTTGACGCTGCAGCTTTCTTGAGCAAAAATGTAGAGTCTTCAAGCCAAAATCTTTGAAGACAGCAAAGTAGAAAAGATAAATTGTTGAGTACCCATATGGCATGAGTAATCATACGGTGGATAAATGCTACGAAATTCATGGGTACCCTCCAAATTATAAACATAAGGGGAAGTTCTCTACCACCAATCAAGTCATGACTCAACGTATGAATACTCCTCTAGAATCTTATAATTCCCTGCCATTTTCTCAGAAAGAATATAATTAAGCAGTTACTTGCTTTAATCCAAAATCAATCATCTGATAATAATCACCAAGTAGAAAGTGTTTCTTCCCATTTAAATCCTTTATCTTATACATTGGATATAAATCCAAATAGTATATCCACTGCATGTTTTTCCCTTCTTGCTTCTAGTGTTAATATACCCAATTGTTCTTTTCAAAATACCTAGACCACTAACACAGGTTCTATAGATCATATTATTCATTCTGTTGATTTCGATACAACCATCACTCAAACATAGCATACATCTATAAAACTTACAAATGGTGAAAGTGTTCCACACACCTTGGATTGTTAGAATATCTAATCATTTAGCTCTAAAAGATGTGTTATGTGTACCATCTTTTTTGAACAATCTTCTTTCAATTAACAAGCTAACTTCTCATTAGAAGTGTTGTTTTATTTTTATGCCTGGTGATTGCTATATTCAGGGCCTTAACACATGGAGGATGATTGGGAAAGGTAGAAGATTTGATGGCTTATATCTACTGTAGCAGACACAAGCTAATGTTGTTAAGACTTTATCCGATATACCAAACATCAATTCCATGTTAAATTCCAAACTTCATCTTTGGCAATGTCGTCTTGTTCATCCATCTCTAGCTAGGTTTCTTGTTCTTTCTAAATTAGTTCCAGATATTGTTTTTCCTAGTAAAAATGTACATATGAATAGTTGTTCTGTATTTTCTTTGGCAAAACATAAAAGATTTTCATCTCCGGCTCATATTTACAATACTATTTTTTCTTTTCACTTAGTTCATTGTGATGCATGGGTACCTTTTCCAATTCCTACTCATGATGATTTTAGATACTTTGTTATAACTGTTGATGATCATTCTAGATCAATTTGGGTATATTTGACAAAGTAATTCTGATGTGAGGCCTATATTCATAGCATTCTATTACCTAGTCTATACACAATTCCAAACAAAAATGCAACATGTATGAACTGATAATGGTCCTAAATTTAACATGATATATTTTTCTTTTTCAAAAGGCATCATTCACCAAACATTTCGTGTTGAAACACCACAACAAAATTTCATAGTAGAACGTGTGACGCCCCCAAATCCCCACGCACGGACACGGGAAATTCGAGACGTCCGGATGGTGACAACACGGGTCACCATCCTATCTACGAGTGCCAAGTGTGTGCAAGCAACAAATGTGCACGAAGAGATACGTAGCGGATAGCAAAGACATAAAACTAAGTACCAGAATTTTCTTGATTAAAACATAAAGCTGTTCAAATCATACATAATAAAATATTACAAGTACAAATATTGTTCAAAGCCATCTCCAAAGCACTCAAAACTCCGGCGGAGCCGCCTCCCCGGGCTCAGCCTCCTCCTCCTCCTCCTCGCTCCCTACACCAAAATCTACGATACAAAAAATGATGCCGCAGGTAAGTAAAATCCAAAACCCACTAGATAAAAAGATATAGAACTCAAACAATATGCATGAATAAATGCCAATGCACGACACCCATAAAACCATATTTTTCCACACACGCCAAAAATCTCATTTAGCCCAAAAACATATCCTTTCCAAATATCACGCCAAAAGTCCATTCGGCCCATATCCAACTCAATCCATTTAATTCGTATGCACCATGACCTCCCCTAGGGGTCATCCGCACACCCTAGCTCCTGTGCCACATCGCAGGTATCCGCCACGCGTATGACACTAAACGAGCGATGCCCAGTTCCGCGCCCCGCGCGTTCATAGCCAAGCATCCTCTAGCCCTCGCCAGCGAAGGGCCACGGAGTCGATGCATAGGGCGATGCCCAGTTCCACACCCGGCGTGTTCGTAGCCAAGCACCCCCTAGCCCCCGCTCCCGTTGTCGCTCAGTTCCACGCCCGGCGCGTTCGTAGCCAAGCCTCGACTCAGGGGACGTCACTCAGTATATTACGCTCCCGAGTGACCAGAGGAGCTCCACCGAGATAATACCCCATCCCGGCTTGGGGTCGTGGTACACACGCACCCGTAAATCCTTTTATGCCATTAAAACATGGTTTTCTCAATTTAAATAAAATGCAGGTGCATGCACCATGTAAATGCAATCTCAATGCTCGATAAAATCAACCAAGCATAAAACAACAAATCAAGCAACTCCGTCCTCCATCCATTCGACCCCCGAACTCCTCGGACTCAGTCCGGAATCAACAAACCAACCAGATAAATTATTGAAAGAGAAAAATATATTTAAATCTAAAAGTAGAGTTTGGAAAATACTTACAGCGCTATATATGATTTTTAGAAGGTTCGGCGCGCGGCAAACGATGAGCGGAAAGCAACGTGCCGTGGGTCGCAAAATACCCACTTTTGAACGGGGACAAACCAAGACACCAAATTGATAGGGAATGGTCTAGGGATGTTTATGAAGCTAGTGGAAGTGAGTTTTGGCCGTGGGTGGCGGTGGAGGGCAAAAACGGCCAAATCGGAGTTGAGCTCGTGGGAGCTGCTCCGGCGACGGATCTAGGCCGGAAATGGGTGGGTTAGGTCGGCAAAAGGTAGGGGAAGAAGTGGCGAAGAGATGGTGGCCGGAGGTGGTGCTACGGCGCCGGAAACGGTGAAAAACCGTGCGGCTTAGATGCGTTTTTCCGGCCAAACGGCGGCACGGTTGTGGGAGATCTTTGGTGGGGTGGTGCGCCAGAGGGAGGGGAAGTTTTCTGGGTGGGTGTCGCAAGCTATGCCGCCGGCGAGCGGCGGTTCTGGGCGGATGAAGGGAACGGCGGCAGAGTGAAAAACAGGGGTGGGTGCCGCGACTTCAAGGGGCTCGTGGCGGCTAACGGTGGGTCCGATGGTCCTGAAAATTGGTGGGGATGTAGTCTGATGGGAGGGGAAGAGAATGGCGGGGGTGGTGTACGACACGTCCACCGGACGGCAGAGAAACGGCCGGTCAAAGTGGGCTGGGCGGAAGAGGAAAAAAGAGAAGGGAGAGAGAGAGAGAGAGAGAGACGTGCGCGCGGGGAGGAAAACCGGAAGGAAGAAAAAAGAAAGAAAAAATAAAAGAAGGAAAAGAAAAAGGAAGGAAAAAGAAAAAAGGAAAAAGAAAAGATGAGGAAAAGAAATGAAGTCCAAACTTCACTTCCGGGATCCAGAAACTGATCCGCCGAAAACGATATTAAAAAAACATAAACGACTAAAATAAAATAAACACTACATCAAATAAATAAATAAACACCAAGAAAATATTTTAAACACAACGTCAAGCTAAAATAAATTAAACAGCAATTTTAAACTCAACAGCAAATAAAATTCAATTAAAATCCGATAATTTAAAATACAAGCACTATACTATCAATTAAATTAAAACCACTCCTTCGGTGAAAATACACGCAAAAGCGGGTCATCATAGAACTCAAACACCAACACCTTCTTAATGGGCCTAGAGCCTTAAGATGTCAATTAAACATTCCTTTAAATTTTTGGGGTGAATGTATATTTTTAAGTAGCTATATAATCAATAGGATTCTTCTCTTATTTTAACAATATCAGTCAACTTAAAGAAGTCTTATATGGCACTCTGCCATCCTACCAATAGCATTCCTTCTCTTATTCTTAACAATATTAGTCACCTCATGAAGTCTTATATGGCACTATTCCATCCTATACAAACTTAAAAGTCTTTGGCTCCTTATGTTATGAATCAACCCTCACTCAAAACATATCAAAATTCTCATCTCAAACCAGAAAATGTGTCTTTATAGGTTATCCTTTTTGTACAAAAGGATACAAATTATACTTTGATAAGAGATGGCTCATTTCTTATCTTAAGAGATGTTGTATTTCATGAAAATATATATATTTCTAATTGTAATGTCCCGAAAGAATTTCGAGGGAAATAATTTATTTTATTTAAACATTAGATATGCCATCAAAACTTAGGAGAAATTGATGGATTAAAAACTAGATAGGTTCCCAGTTTCTTGGCGTAGTTGAATTATGATTTGCTAAGAAAACAAAATGACTTTTAGATTTTATTTTAGGCACTTAGGATCATAATTAGACAAATTAGATTGCACCGTTAAATTCATATAAATTTTTAAGATTTTATAGTGTAATAAAAATTTTTATATTTTTTGGGTGCCAAATAGACCAATCAAAGAGTGCTACGTCACCAACTAGTTGTCCCCTTGCCAAGTATGTGACGCCCTTGACTCCCATGTATGGAAATGTGGGAACCATAATGTCGAGATGCTGACAACACGGGTCATGCACTCCAATGACAAGTGTTAGGTGTGTGTACATGCAACAAGTGTAAAACAAAAGTCATAGTGGATAAATTAAATTTAGTCAACTAAGTACTAGAATTTTAAATACAAGTCTCCCAAAATAAAATGTCTTCAAATGTTATATAGTAATTCGATAAAAATATAATACAAACCAAAGATACACAACAAAAGAGACAAACAAATCACAAACATGAGAAAGCAAACCCTGGTCACTCCTCATTTGCATCAAAATGTACAATTCCATAAAAAGGAACCGCATGGTTCGAATAGCACGAGAGATTGTGAATCTCAGTAAATAATCAACCAAACAACCCATGAGATAAAAACACATTTAAACAACCAACATGTATGTATGCACATGTTGAAATATGCATGAGCTTAAAATCATCATTTTCCCGTTTGACCCAAAACAAGTCCATTAAAAATATCAATCTCCATTTTCCTAGAAAGCGGCCCGAGTATAAAACTACCATTTTTCCTGAAAATGATCCACATATCCATTTATCAAAAGCCCGCCATTTTTCCAGAAAATGGTCCATTATCCAATTATCCCGTATGCACCATGATCTCTCCTAGCGACCATCCACACAACTTGGCTCCCTTCATCATACCACGGGTAACGACTTTGTGTGTGACTTCGTAATGAGCGATGCCCAGTTCCGCGCCCAGTGTGTTCGTGACCAATCATCCTCTAGCCACCACTAGTAGAGGGGTCACAAAGTCGGCACGAGAGTGTTACCATCCTATTCAATCCCGTTGTTGCGCAACAACAACCCAAGAGACGTCACTCAATATATTACGCTCCCAAGTGACCAGATGAGCTCCACCAAGATAATACCCCATCTAGGCTTGGGGTCATGATACGCAGGCACCCAAAAATATTTTCTCATATGAAAACCCAATTTTCATTTACAACAAATGAGCATGCATGCAACAATGCAATGAACAGCATGACACCAAACACAACAGACAAACCCATCCTCCAATCTGACCCAACCCCCATACTCCTCGGACACAAGGCCCAACATAACCAACTAGAATACAGAAATTTATTAGTGTAAAAATATATATAAATATCAAAAGTTCTTTAGAAATATACTTATAATGATGAAAGGCAACTCTGGAAGATCAAAGGTCACGCCAAAAGTGGTGAAGCAGTGGCGGACAGTGTTTTCCAAGCAATGGCCATGGGTCTCAAAATGGAAAATTGAGAGGAGAGCTTGGCTAGCTAAGGTGGGGGCATGGAGATGGCTCAGTGGGTGTCGGTGGAGCTAGTGGTGGCTAGTGGCAGATCTAGGCTGCATGAAAAGGGGGAAAAACCCATTTCAGGTTGTGTTCGTGTGGGGGAAAGGGCTGCCGTGAAGGGCTAGGTTCAGTGGCTAGGGGTTCACTGGTGAAGGGGGAGGCAACTGGAGGCATGGGGCTGCGCCACTGTGGGCTTCCAGCATGCGGCGAAGAGAGAGAGAGGGAGAGGCCTGAGGGTGGAGACTGGCATTGGGGAGGTCACTGGCGTGGGCTATGCCAATAGTTGGCGATGATTTGGCTGAGTCATGGCGGAGATGGGCCGCGCAAGGAGGAGGGGCTACGGGAAGGGAGAAAATCAGTGAGAGAGGGGTTGCACCGGACTTCTCATGGCAAGGGTCGACGTAGGATATTGCTAGGAGGTGGAGGCTAGTGGTGGTCGGTAGCGGCTTGGGTGGGCTAAGAGAGGAAATCGGGTTTAGGGGGAGGGGTGCGAATGGCTGAAGGGAGCAAGGGAAAGAAAGAAGAAAAAGGAAAGGGAAAAAAGAAGAAAAGGGAAAAAAAAAAAGGAAGGGGAAAGAAATGAGATCCAGCATTTTCATCTTAGGTCTCAAAACTGATCTAACGAAAAGGATTTCAAAAAGGCAATTCAAATAAAATAATTTAAATGCAATGACTAAGTAAAATAAAATAATAGAATCCAACAATAAAATAATTGAAAATAAAGAGCATTTTAAATAATAATCAATAATTAATAACAATAAAACATATTGAATGAAATTTCACAGTTAAAACTCATAAAATAATACCACGTAAATCATCTAAAATTTGAAACAAGAAAGCCTATAATCCTAATAAATGCAATAATTACTTAGTTAAAATATACGTAAATGTGAGGTATCACAATGTAGAATGTCCAAGCCATCCTAGAAGCACTAGAGAACATCCTTGACACATGGAACCATCACCATCCTCCATTTGGACCTCATTTACACATGTCTAGCCTACTACACATGTGTAAGATGATTGAGTTTGAAACAAGTCAAACCCATGCCTACTTACAATGCCTTACACCTTTTATACACATTATGCCTTCCACTTACACCCTTGTACCTCCCTACCCAGCCATCACTTGTGGTTTAAACCCCCAAAATTGAGACACACAGTGGCCTTTCATTCCATTGGTTTGCACTTTGCTCTTCACACTTTAGCTAGTCCTTTTACTAGCAACCAAGACATCCTCTTTGTAGCACCAGCACAACCCCATTCCCTACCCAAGGACAACTTATTCATCCCTCTAATCCACCCCCACACTCCATCAAAACAGCCCCTCATGGTTGAGTTGCAAAATCCTAAACAGAGACCTCTAAACATTGGGTACAAGGAATTTCACCCAACTAGATTTGCCATCCTTTCACAACTAAACATGGCTCCTTCCACAAGCAAGCTACCCTATAATTTTCCAGCCTATGCCCTACCATGTACCACCCTTGACATCTACCAAACCCAACGCCCCCCCCCCCCCCCCCCCCCCCCCCCACAAAACACCACAACAACCCCCCACCCACAACCCCCCCACACCCCAACTAAATCCCCCCCCCCCCCCCCCCCCCCCCCCCCCCACCCCCCCCCCCCCCCCCCCCCCCAACTCAAGCCAAAATCGAGCATCACTCAACCGAGTACAAGGACTCCATCACACATGAGTTTAGTCTCCCCCACAAGCAACCTTTCTCCATCACCAATGCCTTGCTCCATCGACCCCCAAGCGGCCCTCTCCTTGCTTCCTTTTGTCCCACAAGCTCAATTAGTTCCCTCTCACTTGCACACAAGCAAACAAACCACACTTTACACTTTGAGAGCAAATTGAGTAAGAAGAGTCTTTGTAGAGGAAAGCCAACCTCTTCCAAATGTTAGACCCTTGTATGTTCTCTTTCCAAATCGCTTCTCCTTTTACTTCTATTGTTTTATTTAGGAACATGTTAGTTTGGATGTTTGCCTTAAAATTAAATTGAAGTTGGTGAAGTTGGGAGATGCGGTGTTTGGCTAGCATGTGTTGTTTATCTTGGAGTTTTGACTTGAAATGCCATATAGTCTTAGGTTTTACTTGATGATTTCGGTTTTTAATGAAGTTAGTGATATGTATGATGTATCAACCTTTGGTTTGAACTTGTAACACAATAGTATTCACCCAAAATTTGCATGAACCTATTTCGGGGTTGGAGAAGCAAAATACAAGTGTGAGTTCTCTTGAAAAGTTAGTTTCTTTCCAAATCTAAAGTGGGTTTGATGACTAGACCTTGAAAAACCATTTTGATAAGAGTTAGATCTATGTGTTAAACTTTGTTTTGAACCATAAAACTAAGTTCTGAGTTGAGTCTTTGATGAATACTCGTTGATGCATGACTTTGGTGTAAGCTTTGAGGTTCTGGCCTATTGTTTGACTTAATCTTGGTTATGATATGATTAAAATTGTGACACCCCCAAATTCCGCTCGGGATTGGACAGACATATGAAATGTCAAGACATGCAACACAAAATTACCTGCACCCATTAATCACATATAAAGATGCAATGTTCCTAACATGCATATAGTATTATGCAATATTTGCAGCGGATAATTATTTTTTGAGCAACACTATGCACCAAATTGATAATATCCCAAATACTAGAGACTGAGCTCCTTAAGTATGATTACATATATGATTACAGCATGAGTCTGAAATGTCTGTAATCATAAGAGTACTAGAGACCGAACTCCTTAAGTACAAGCAGGAACTAAAGTAACTACTAGGCTAATCCATTGAGTAGCTCGCGTAACTCAATCAAGGATACCATAATACTAACGATAAATTGGAGCATTGAGGATATGAGCTCCGTGTTGTGCCATCACCTTCTAATCGACCATCTCTTTCTAATCGACCATCTCTAGTTGGTTGACCTCTAGTGTGCCTCCTGATCCTGACACATGGTTTACCATTTCGGGAGGAATGATAGTTGGGCCTATCACACAGGTTAATAATGCATGCATGGCTATAAATACATAAATGCATAATCAAAGTCATAAATAAGTATAAGATAACTTGACATGTAACATGACTGGAACTGACATAACTTGGATTGAAACTTGAACTAAACTAGGAACTTGACATGGCATGACACAATGAACTTGAAATCTTGCTCAATAAACTGAACTTGAGCATGAACTTTAACATTAACGTAAACTTGAAACATGATTGAACGTGAAATTGAACTTAACATGAACGTAAACTTGAAACATGACTGAATGTGGATTTGAAACATAGTGTTGAGGTGGTTTTCCCCTAGGCCTAGAAGGCCCAAAGGACAAGCCCAACATTCCAGAGGCTTCTACCCACCAAGCCACTTGGTGGCCCAATCAAGGGATCTTGACCCATATAAACCAGTTTTGGGGCTTCAGGATGAAGGACAGTCTGCTATTCTGGGTCACGGGAAAGCTACCCCGACAAAAAGGAAAGAAGAACATGTCATTTCGATGGGACTAAACCCTAAAACAAAACAAAGGATCACACCGCATTAAATGTGTTCACTAGAAGATCACACCGCATAAAATGCATTTCTCAGAGGGCCATGCCACATTAAATGGGTATGGGGGAAGGGACTTTGGGAGGACATCCCTTACCCCCAGTCGCAGGGCATGGCTGCCCAGCCCTCGAAGCAAGGTATAAAAGGGGACCCCCAGGAATCAAATGGAGGTTACACTCTACCCACTTAGTACTTTTGTTAAATTCTCTACTTCTCTCTACTCTCTTGCATACTTTCTAAGTATCTTACTGACTTAGGCATCGGAGACTCCCCCAGCAACCGAAGGGCCTCATCCTACCGATCTATTTTCTGTGTTCACAGGCATGAAGACTGAAGACCTGGACTTCTAAGAGCCCTGCCTATCGGCGTATGAAACACAACGTTAAAAGTGATGTCGTCTATGGGATCTTAGAAAAATTTTACATGTCCTTTGTATGCCTTCAAGGACCCGTTCTCAGATAGTTCGGGACCAAGAGGAAGCAACGTCAGCAAACATAGAAGCCAAAATAGCAGCAATGGAGCAACTCATAGAGAAATTGACTACGGAGGTGGGTGTCCTCTGCGAGGAAAACAAGACCCTCAAGGATAACGTCCAAGAACCATTCCATGGATGAAGTGAGAACGAAAGGGAAAGTATGAATATGGCAAGGAAAATAGGCAACCTCATCATATGTGGACTAGTTGCTCATCAACATAGGCCTGCTATACAATGCGGAAGTGATGACGGTACCTCTACCACCAAAGTTTCAGGTCCTTCCTATGGAGATGTATGATGGCACCCAAGACCTGGTCAAGCATTTTGAAACTTTCAAGGTGCACATGACCTTGCATGGCCTTCCCGTTAACCTTGAGAGGACGGGCAAGGGTGTGGTCTGGTTCCTTGGTACCCAGCTCTATAGAAAGTTTTAGGGAGTTGGCTCGCCTATTCCTCATGCACTTCATGGTCAGTAGGAGAAGGAGGCGCCACATAGTATTCCTTATCACCATCAAGCAGAGAGAGGATAAGAGCCTAAAAGCATACCTGGCCAAGTTCAATAAAGAGCGCATGACGACAAAGGACCAAAATGAGAAGATTACCCTGCCAACGCTCCTAGGGGGAGTATGGCTCTTGTCAGCGTTCATGGCAGAGCTGGCTAAGAGAACCCCCACAACCTTGCAGGAATTGAAGGGCCAAGCCAAACACTTAATCAATGCCAAGGACACACTTCATGCCCTGACCAAACCAAAGAAGAAAGAACTGGAATATGTAGCCAAGAAAGGAAAGGCCCTAGCTAAAGGCCCCGCTCGTGAAAAGATAGAAAGGAAGCTATGTGAGGGGAGGAAGAAGAAGCCTCATTGAGGAATGTAGGATACTAGTAGGACCGATCAGCGTTCGCAATCTAGAAGGATGAGCACCAGCCCCCCCCCCCACGAGGACAACCAACCAACACGCCACTACTGCACCTACCACTAGTCGACCACCCATAATATGGGTGAGTGCTTTTCCCAACGAGAGAGGAAAGACCGGATAGATCCATCAATATTGAGGTATCCCTTATTTCGATGAGAGGAACATGTGTGGAGGGGGCAATCTCTAGAAAGAAGCTCCGATAAGGGCTATAGGAAAAGGAGAGTAGAAAGCCCACGGAGAAGAGAAGCCGAGCGAGGACCCTCATGTGGTCCCCATTAACAATCGCACTAAGAAATACCCCTGATGGGGGAGATCAGAACCATAGTGGGGAGATTTGCCAGTGGATGAGCGACCTCCTTCAGAAGGAAGGCACACACTTGGGAGGCTCGTTATCGAGAGGTGTACTCAGCAGCATATTGCCAACCAAGTACAGGAGGGGCGAACTTGCTCCCATGATCTCCTCTAGGAAAGATGATAAGGGGGGAGTCCTTTGCCTGCATGAAAATGCTCTGGTGGTGACCATGCAAATTCCCAACTTCATCGCGAGGAGGATCCTCATCGACAACGGCGGCTTGGCTGACATCATATTTAGGAAGTATTTACCCTCATGGGAATCGACACTACCCAACTCCAACCAGCATCAATGCCTCTCAAAGGTTTCTCCAGACAGATGGTCCAGCCTACCGGGACAATCACCCTGTTAGTCTTGGCGGGTAGCGCTCCTTGCATAGCCCTTGTCATGGTCGTCTTCTTGGTTGTGAAGGCCCCCTCGTCTTACAATGTTATCATTGTCCGACTGACCCTCAACAAGTTCAAGGCAATCATCTCCACCAACCATCTGAGGTGAAGTTCCCAACTGCTTAAGGAGTAGGGGAAATCCCCATGAAGCAAAACAAAACAAGGAAAGCGAAGAGCAATGTGGCAATGAGCAAAGAATGTATACAAGTATAATAGTGCGTTGGGCACCACGATCCTTAAAAATAAGATACTAACAAGGAAAGATTTGCATCATGATAAGTACAAGGAAGAAAAGCAAAACTAAAAAAAGGGAGGCGTCAGGGTCCATCTCGGAGTTAGCAGAGCCTACCTTGGGTGCAATTGGATCCACCTTATGCCCGACCGGCAGACCTCAGCACCCTCAAGACCATCTCTTTCGAGGTCAACACCCCTGACATCCTCAGCAAGACAATCTAGGAGAGCATCATCTGCAAGAGAAAAGGCCTCTAGAATCATTACCTAGCCAATCTCACCAGCATGATTGAGAGTGGCAGGATTGAGATCAAGCTTCTTGAGGTTCACAACCCTTAAATGTGCCTCCAACGCCCTAGAACTCTCTTGAGGATTTAAGATGACATAGTACCACATCCTCTTAATGCCTTCAAGATATCTGTATGCCTAAGCGTCATCACAAACGTAGAGTGCCTTCCCTAGCTGGTCGCTTACGTGGGTGGCGACCTCCTGAACCTGGGATAGGTCGCTCGGAAGGTCATGGAGAACCACATCCTGAGCAGCGATCCTCCTTTGAGCCACCCCTAACTCAGTCAACACTTCCTCCTCCCTCATCCGATTTGCTGACAACAAAACTCTCCAATCCTCCAAAGTGGCTAACAGGGATGAGCACTCCCCCTCCAATTGTTTGAGCCACTGGGCGTTAGACTCCCGGAGGCCCTTCAGTTCTTCATTCTTTGCTTGAAGCAAGCTCTGCGACTCCTGGAACCTGCTCAATGAATCTGGAGTTGTCACAGCCCATTCCCTAGCCATCATGAGCTCTACCTCCAGGCAACTTTTCTCCTCACTCTCCCTGCTTGCATAGTGGAGAGTTGTCATCACCATAGATCAAATCTCCATATTCTCATTCTCGATCACCTCCTGGCTGCTCACGATGTAGTTAGCCAACCAATTTGTCCTTGCAACCCACAAGGTAAGTAGCAAAAAAGTGAGAATAGGAAGACAAGGAAAGTGGAACAAAGTGAAAAGAAGGTGGAGTAAAGTGAAGAAAACCTTGGAAAGAAGACCCCGCAAAGATTTGGCTGCCCTCTCCAAGGCCTCCTCTCGCCTAATCCCACCCTCGAGGCAAGGGGGCGCCGGAATAGCCTAGGTCAAGTCACCCGCGGAAGGTGATCATTGGTCCACCCTAGTGCTCCTGTCATCACCCAAGGTCCCCCCTTTCTAGCCCACTAGTTAAAGGGACATGAAGCCTTCGATCACTAGTGGTAGGATGACCTGGGAAGGCAAGAGATCCTCCCCTTGGCCCGAGGCACATGGGCCGACCTCCTTGGACCTCGTTGCCCAACCACAGTCCCCTCAATGGCAAGTGGGGTGGGCACAGTAGACTTGACAATCGGTTGATAAGCCTTCTAAAAAAAATCGATTACTGAATCCGCCAGGAGAGTAGCAACAACGATTGCGACTGGGGAACCACATGTAGAAGCTTCTCCCAGTGGAGACCCTCAAGCTGATGTATACCCCTCGGCAGGGCCGGACTCCTCCACAGAGCCCCTAGAGGTACCCTCAAATTCAAGGTCCCTGGATGCAGATCGGGCAATGGACTCTGAAGAGGGAGACATCTCAATGTTGGCTTCGGGAGGTGGCTCTACCATGCTCAACTAACAAGGTGCCTCATAGAACCCAATGCATTTGATTCAAGTTGCCCCTCTGAGTTGTGTCATGCGGTTCTGTGAGCATGGCGGGTGCCCCAGAGTCGACAACTGCTGCAGGCTTGACGATAAGAGCAATGGAAGAAGGGGGCGCGGCAGGCACGCCAAGGCCAATAGACTCTCATTCCCTTGACCAGCATGCGGGCTCCGTGAAGGATACCGGAGAAGAAAGATTCTGAATAGGCGCAACAGGCCTCGGTCGTTGGATGAAGACTGCCCACGTTGATTGGCCCAGCAGGGATGCAAGCTAGGCCTACCTACCTTTGAGCAAGCTTTCTTCCCCTTGCCCTTGAGGGGAAGGCTGGGAGCGCACTTCTTCAACAAGGCCATATGTTGACGAATGGAGACGCTATAACTCGACGGGATGGTGTGACCAATGGGAGAAAGATACATAGCTAGGTTATCCTCCCCAGAAAGAACCTCTAAGTGAATAAAAGGGGGTGCTATCTCACCCACTCCTTAACAATGGTGATGCAACGTAGCTCATCGGACATGGCTATCGAGAGCATGACCTTATCACTAGGAATGACACCCTAATGTGCCCTAATCGAGAACTTAGCATGGCCAATTTGCCCAACTGGGAACTCCCATCCATGGCTAGAGACGAAGAAAACTTGCCAGTCCAATCAGCAATCTTGTTGTATCGCTACTCCAGCACGACCAAGGCATTCATCGACGTGAAACTGCAGATGTCCCTAGCACCCATCTTCACTTTATGGGTAAGACAGAATTCACAGTAGGTCAGGTTGGCATGCTCTATGTCAAACTTCAATAGAGCACGCCGCCAGCAAATACAACAGCACGTTGGGTAGGAGCATTCCCAGGATGTTGCAAGACATCACGGATAGGGCGAGGGAAGGGCAACCTCAACCTGTAAAAGAACATGCTGGGAAAGAGAGTGACACTTGATGCTAAACCATCAATGCCAATAGAGATGCAGGAGCCTCGAAGACCATCTTGTCAAGTACGTAATAGGTGGAGATCAACTACAACAAAAAGTCGGGAAAGGCCTCCAAGTGCCAGGAACGACTAGGTTAACCTGGCTCAGGCACGCCGTCATTAGGTTGTTTCTACCCATGAAAATTTGCAAGTTCAGCAGACCTTCTGGCAACCATCTAGGAGCAAGTATAGTGAAGACTATAAAGAGGGAAAGAGAGACAGAAAGAAGGAAAATGCGATGAAAGAGAAGCGACGAGAGCAAGACGGGATTTATATAGGAGCAACGGTTGGCTCTCCAGCTTTCGCCAGCGGATATGGGAGGTAAAACGGTTCAAGTCCCCCACACACACGATGTAGCACAAAGAAAAGGAAATTGTTTGGTAGCCATCATTGAGGAAGAGACAAAACGGCCATCATTGGGTACCAAGATCAAATCCTTAGGAACTACGTCAAGAGAAATGGGAAAGAGAATAAAGGCCCTACACATGGAAGAATCAAGGGGCAATGATGTCATCTCACCCTGGCCAACTGGGTATGAAGCGAAAAAAAAATGACATCGAAACATGGAGTAAAAGAAATTCTCATCAGCCTAACCGATGAGAATTTGTGGGGTAACTGTTGAGGGGATTTTCCCCCAGGCTGAGAGGTCGAGCCCAATATCCAAAGGCATGTACCCACCAAGGCACTCAACCCATATAAACTGGTTTTAGGGCTTTGGGATAGAGGACAATCTGCTATTCTGGGGCATGGGAAAGTCGCCCAGACAAAAATGGGACTGAACCCTAAGACGAAATAGAGGATTAGGTCACATTAAATGCATTCACCAAAGGACCGCATTGCATAAAATGCATTTCTCAAAATGCCACACCACATTAAATAGGTATGGTGGAAGGGACATTGGAGGACATCCCCTCCCCCCCAACCGCAAAGCATGGCTGCCCAGCCCTCGAAGTAAGGTATAAAAGGGGACCCCTAGGTATCGAATGGGGGTTACACTCAACGCACTCACTACATTTTCTAAATTCTCTACTTCTCTCTACTCTCCCTCATACTTTCTAAGCATCTTACTGACTTAGGCATTGGAGACTCCCCCAGCCACCCAAGTGCCTTCTCCTACAAATACTGAAGACCCAGACTTCTGAGATCCTGGTCCATATGCGTATGAAACAAAACGTCAACACATAACATGAACATGAACTTGAAACATAGCATGAACTTGAAATGTATTCTTGTATCATGGAATTACCATGATGTTCTTGCCACATGGGGTTACCATGATAGCGTTGTCTTGTCTCATGGGTTTACTACGATAGAGTAATCTTGTCTCATGGGTTTACCACGATTTAATAATAACAATAAACTAAACAATAAGTTAACTACAAGAAGCCATACATGAACGTGAACTTGACATGACTTGAACGGCTGCTCCTGAGATACACAAATTTTACTTGAGACGAAAGGTGATATGAAATGAAAGGACAGAAATCCTAACACAACATAACATGACATGAACGTAAGTCAAAAGACATGACTTACTTTGAGACACAAAACATTTCATAGCATGACATAATATGTAACAGATAATATTTCATAACATGGCATAACATATAACAGAAAATATCTTGTAACATGGCATAAAATATAACAAAATATTACATGACTAGAGGTGTAACTAGTCCGATTTGGTCTAGTTTTGGACAAAATTTGGGACCGAACCAGTATGCATTAGTTTTGCATTTTTTTTAAAATCGATTATGTACCAGTTACCCTCCTAAACCAGTACCTTCAATTTTACTAATTTCGTTCCAGTTCGGTTCGGTTTTTCAGTTTTAATAGTATTAGTATATATATTAATATTAGTTATAGTGATTAGAATAATTATATATTAGTATTTGTTATAGTGATTTTAATTTTTTATAACTATATCATTATTAGTGATAGTATTAGTATTACTATATCATTATTTCATATATAATTATTTAGTATAGTGATTTATATAGTAATTTATATATAAACTTAAAATATATTACTAATAGTAATATAGTATTAGACTATTAGTACTAGACCATAAATGTAAATTGTAATTAATATACATTATATACTCATTTATTTTAGTATTTCTAATTTACTAATGTGCTTATCAAAAAGAATATATTGAGAATTTATTAGGCCTTAAAATGTTATTAATATATAAATATATATATATATATATGATTAAAGCATATGATCAAATAAATTTTCATGCTAAAAATTATAATAACATTATCTTATATATAATTATGATTTATATTATTTTATAAATTATATATAATATTACATGGGAACAGGTCCGGGACCAGTTCGGGCCGGTCCGATTTTTTGGTTAATTTTTACACTCTGGTACATGACATAACATACGTATAACATAGGCATAACATAATATAGCATACTTACAATAGATAACAATACATGACATAATAGATTGTTTAATAGATAAGTATTTCTTAATAGAATAAATCATGTATAACAAATAAACATGTAATGAAATAGCTAACTTACATATATGATAAACTCTAGTTCTTTTTTTTTTTCTTTTTTTTTGGGCCAAAATGAGGGCAGCACCTTTGACACTTTATTAAAAAAATTTCACTTATGGTGGAGGGAAACCTTGGTTACAAATAAACGAAACAACCTAATAAAAACACAACCCCAAACATAAAAAACAAAACTTTTAACAACTGCGTCTAACATATGCCTTACCCATTTTATCCAACATATACAACCCTCTAATCAACCGAGAAATCATACATACACAATAAATTGATAGTAACTTAAAAACTTACTTACCGCGATCGTTGCGTTTTATGATAAATCCAGCGCGAACACGAAAAATTGTAAGTAGGGATTCTAAAAGTTAGAAACTTTATTACTAACAATTAAAAACTGAAAGATGCTAATTTAAAGTAAAATTACCATTTTACCCTTAACTTAAGGATTTTTCATCCTAACTCAAAAAATTACCACAAATTTTGTACTAAACTCAAATATCAACTTAGAAAAACTTAAAACAAAATAAAACTATGGAAAACCTCATAGGACCAAAACTTCTCGAAGCCAAAACTCTTGATTTTTGTTGCAATTTCTTCAAATTTCAAAACTCATGATCAAACTGAAATTTTGCAACAAATATCTTCATATCCTAAGTTTAAAAACCTACTTAAAACATCTAAGAAAATACACTACTCATCAACACAAAACGTTTTACACTAAAAAGATCAAAACTTTTGAACTAAAAAATGCAAATCCTTGAATCACAAGGTTTGACCTATTTCAAAGCATTTCCAAGAGTTCCAAAAATCTAAATCTTTCTTCTAACATAATCATAACACATTTAAAAGAACTAACATGCTTTAATCATTACACCAAAGTCATCAAAAATTACAAAATATGACTAGAATTACTTGGCTCCACACTTAGTACAAAAACGGAGTCTTTTTTTTCTCTCTCTTAACTAGCTTTAATCAAACACTTTATCCATGGCATAAAATGATGAGAACTTTAAACAAAAATATCACATAGTTTATAAATGTTTCCTAAGGAAAATCCAAGCATTAAACTTAAAATCACATAGCTAAAAATAAAACAAATCATGGATCTAGCCAAAAAATCAAACCTTTGACCTAACCAAGTATTTTCTTGCATAAAAAATCATATCTTTGAAACTAAGATAAAAGATCTTCAAACTAACATCCTAACATGTATATAAGAGGCTTAGGATCATCAAATAAATAGATCAAAGCCTTTGGAGTAATATTAAATCACAAAAGATCCAAACTTTCTTAAAATAGAAACTATTTTTCCTCTTCTAGTTTCTAGATCTAAGAAAATCTTTCATCATGCAACATATCCTCAATAAAATTTCATATACACATGTTGAAAACACTTCATAAAAATATCAGATTAAGATCTGTCCATTAGCTTAATCAAAAACTCCAAAATATAACACACTCTCCAGATTATTGTCCAGAGTGACCTTTCCATGGTCAAATAAATTTTCACCAATACAATGACCATAAAATGAAACAAACAAGATATCCACAGAAATTCTACTCAAATAATAACAACTTTAATGAAGGAAAATTTGTGAGAAAATACTTTAAAAAGCTTCAAAAATGGCCTACAAAGTAGCTCAGAAAAACTATTCGAGAGAACATTTTGGTTTCTTTCCAAGAAAAGTGTGAGAAAGGGATGAAATAAATGAGAAATGGGCTGGAGTACTTCTTACACAATTGAGGGGTGATGAGAGGGCTGTGAATGATCTTGAGTGATGGCTATGTCAGCCCAAAACAATGGGCAAAACTAGCCCATGGTATTGCTCTCTAGAGTTGCCGTGTGAGAGGTGATGAGTAAGATGGCTCTAGCCTTCACTTCAAGTACAATCTAGGGCTTTTTTTGGGCATAAGATGGTTTTCCATGAGGGAAAGAAAACTTCACCAAGAATTATTTCCAAGGTGGCCAAATTCGTGAGCCTTAATGAGCCTTAACCGAGTGGACTTCAATTTAGGGTTTAAAGAGGGTTTGGGATGCTATCAAGCCCAATTCCAAATTTTCTTGACCCAATCAAAATTCTAAAGTTTAAAAGGTTGGATAATGATTTCATAATATGAATTTGAAGGATTAATAGCATGTGAAAGTGATTTAATCAAGTGATTAAACACGATGTTAGAAATTGGAATAGTTAGGGTTTAGAGGTCAACTTTAGGGTTTAGGAAAAACCATTTAAGGTTTTAGTTTCAACCAAGCTTTTGGGGTTTTAGTTGGATTCCAACCATGTAGGATTTTACTAGGGTTGAAACCCTCTTTGGTTTGTCACAATTTGGCTGATCGGATGAAATAGGGTTTTGCCTAGGTAGCATGATCTCACACTTTGATTCATTCACAATCCATCTCATGGTTCCTCTTGGTGCCAAGTATCCAATACTATTCACCAAGTGTGGCTAAGGGCTTTCCAAGTGTCCAAATTAGACTTTTCCAACCTAATTTAGACATCTCACACAGTGATTTTAAAACTACTGCACTTGGTACTACTATTAAGGTTACTATTCACTCTATGAAAGTGAACAATAAATTCTAGACAGTAAAATCCTAAATATTCATACAAACCTAGCTGTGTAATTTGTTTATCAAAATTCAATCCCGTAGTGCCTCAAAATAAACAAATCGCATTTTTGAACTTGTCTGAAAATTGAAAACGTGATTATTGCTCCATAAAGTCCTAAATGATTAATTGAATCTAATAGCGAAGACCATATCACATTTTGATACTTCCAACTACCTCAAATAAATAAAATCGCATTTCTGACATCATAATGAGTGGTAACATCGACTATGTTGATAAACAAAAACTTACACAATTGGTCGGTTTGTGAAAACTTACGAAGTTTTCACAAGATTCCTAAAGCCTATAGCAATTCCGCCATTGAATTTCTAGTGGGCTGTTACAAAAGTGGTGCTAAGACCTTGCTTGGATTTGATTATGATGATCTTGGCTGTGTGATTTCAAAGAAAATTTGTATGCTATATAAGGATTTAGTCAAAATATTTTGGATTAAAAGACATTCATGTTTTGGTTTTAGGGTTTGTGGCATGAGTGGTTTTCTATATCCTTGATATCGTGAACAAGTTGCTTAGGATTGTGCAATACCATCTAAAAATGAGTTCTTAGCATGTTAGAAGTTAGGAAGTATGATTCTTTGAAGTTCTTGATGTTCACTTGCAAAAGAAACGCTAAAGAACAGCATACTAGTTTCGGGTTGTGTTGTTTGATTTTGTGTATGTGTTGGTTAACTCATATGACAAATATATGGCCATGACGAATATGAATCTAGTCACTTAAAGTGATACTCAACTCAAGATTAGGATGAGATTATGTGCTAAATTTGGATTAAGTCTTAAATGGCATGCAATTAGGCCTAAAATGGATTTAAGGGTTTCAGCTATAGTGAGTTTCATATAGTGGATGCATGATTTCTTAATTTCTAAGTTTAAAAATGGATTTAGAATAGAAAATACATGAGGTTTAGTTTGGTGAAATTTGGGACTCGATTGTAATTATTGAAAGTTTGTGGCTTATTTGCAAATTCTAAAGAGTTAAGGGAAAATTGTGCAAATAGTACTCTAAGAGTAATAGATTCTGATTTTTCTTAGTTAATGAGATTTCCTAACCTTTGTATATCTCTTGTTTCAACCTGTTCGATTTTTAAACGAAAGAATTTTTGTAAGTTAGCTTTTAACTTACTCTCAATTTATGATAATATGTTACATAGTAAATTTCATGCAAAGTGAATCATGTTTTGTCTTATTGTTATATTTGCAAAGTGAATCATGTTTTGTCTTATTGTTATATTTGCAATAACTATGCTATGCCATGATGTCATTTGTCATAATCATGAATATCTATCACATAGCATGAACATATGTCATAAAGCATACAAGTATGTCATAAATTTTGAGTCAAGCATGAAAAGTTAAGTTTTTATAATAATCCTAAATGCTAGAATGTGGGATTATCCTAATGGAGCTATCATATCCACTCTGAAGTAAATAAAATGGAGTGGAATCCCCTCAGTTGATAAAGAACTGTCAATAGGCTTCGAATGGGATCAAAAGAATTTCGGAGTGAAGTCAAAAGCACCTATAATACTAATGGCATAGGCATTCTACTCTCTTTGAGTATCTATGATGAAATGAATAAAATATTCATGGCATAGGCATTCTGCGTAATCTGAGAATCTTTGAGAACGTAATCTGTTTGAATGAATGAAATTTGTTTTATGAAAGCAAGCCCGTTATAAAGTATGAAAACTCTAATGTCATTGAAGTTATGTTTTGTAAAAGAAATTTCATGTCAATCATGCATACATGTCATGTTTATTATTGTGGATGCTGTATAAATTGATGGTAGTTTAGTTGTATAACTTGTTGAGATTGAAAACTCTCACCGTGGTAGTCCCAACTACTATTCACACCCCAAATGGCAGAAGCTATATCAAGTTTAGAAGAAAGAGAGTGTGATGGATGACTGGCCTAAGATGATTGAAGATGAATTCACCCTTGAAGGCCGACTTGTGTTAACTGCCTTCTATATTGAGATCTTTAGGTGTTTGATAATGGACCTTTGGAAAATCTTAAAGGAAGAAGAAGAATCATATTTTTAACTATGTAGCATTAAGCAATATGTTAAACTCTTTTTGTGGTTTATGAAGTGTCAAGTGAGAAGAAATTACCACAGGGAATGTGCTTTGTGGTCCTAAAAAAGCATATTTTAGCTCCAATAGAAGAAGTTTGAGGTCCAAAGTTGGGGATTGCTCCTCTGAAGGCTTGAGAGTTGATGTCAATGGTGGAAGTTGCTCAAATTTTGGCCTCCATTTTGGTATAACTTGCTGACCTATTAAGGAAACAAGAGATGAGTCATTAACATTATCAAATCTTTTCAAATCTTTTTCAAATTCCTCTAAAGAATCAATGAATTGAAAGTAAAGTGCAGAATTTTCATCAATGAAATTTTTCAGCAAATTCACTTCATGAACTTCTTCAACTTCTTGCAGTTGCCTGCAAAGATTGAAAATATTTAGCTCCAAAGTCATATTTCCAAAACTTAACTTTAAAACTCTACTTCTACAATTTATGAGGGTATTAGAAGTAACCAAGAAGGGTCTTCCTAAGATAACAGGTGCTTGGAAAGTAGAATGAGTAGTCAATTGCATATCAAGTACCACAAAGTTTACCGGATAGTAGAATTTGTCTACTTGAACTAAAACATCTTCCACAACACCTCTAGGAATCTTAATAGACCTATCGGCCAGCTGCAATGTGATAAAAGTAGATTTCAAGTCACCCAACCCAAACTAAACATAAACATTATAAGGCAATAAGTTCACACTTGAACCTAAGTCTAACAATGCTTGGCCTATTTTTGAGCTCCCTATCGTGAAAATTATGGTAGGGGATTCTGGATCTTTGTATTTGGGAGGAGTGTTGGTTTGGATAATAGCACTAACTTGCTCAGTAAGAAAAGCTTTCATTTGTACATTCAATTTTCTTTTTATGGTGCATAAATCCTTTAAAAATTTAGCATAGGTAGGAACCTGTTGAATAGTATCTAATAATGGAATATTAATCCTAACTTGCTTAAAAATTTCAAAAATTTCAACTTGATGCTTATCTTTGTGCAAAAGGGTTAACCTTTGAAGAAAAGGTGCAAGTGTAGTGCCTGGAACATTTTCAAATTCCAAAGGATCACGTGCCTCATTTTCAGAAGGAGGTTTAGAAGTATTATCATTATTTTGTGCCCATTGACTTGGAATACCAATCACCTTACCACTTATCAAGGTTGTAATAGTGTTGACTTGCTTTACATTGAATCTCCAACCACACTTTGAAATTGCTGGTTTTGGCCTTGGGGATTAGGCTAAGATTGTGCAAGGAACTTCTCTTTCTCTTGAGTACTCAAGGTTGTGGTTAACCTAGTGACTGAATCTCAAATATCAACGATGACTTGTGAATTTTGACTGTTGATAGCAGCTTGACTTTGCATGAATTACTGAAAATTGGTGGACAGCTACTGGAAGTTGGTGGACAGCTGCTGAAAATTGTCTTCAAGGTTCTTTTTCTAAGCTGGGACCATGTGGTTGGCGTATTGAGATGGTCCTGAACCTCCTAGGGTTATGTAGGGTGCAAATTGTGAAGGACCAGCTGTGTTGGGTGCAGGTATAGTAGCTTGTTCACCCCTCCAACTGAAATTAGGGTGATTTCTCCATCCCAAATTGTAAGTGTTGGAATAAGGACCTGAAAAAGATTTAGCAACCATATTAACAACATTAGATTGATCTAAAAGAACTTTTTTAAAGGCTGGAATGGTTGGGCAATCATTAGTTGAATGCCCTTGGCCCCCACAAATATTACAGCTCAAGGTAATCTGAGGTACAACTTGTACCTCATTCACTTTCTTCAATTCTATGGTTTCTAATTTCTTAAAAATCATTGCCAACCTAGCATTCAAATCATCTACTTTCTTCAGATTATATTTCTCACCTCCTAAAACTGTCCTTGAACTTTCCGACCTATCATGAACATCAGATGTATCCCATGATTGTGTATTTTCAGCTAGATAATCAAAATACTCAAGAGCTTCCTCAGGTTCTTTATTAAAAAACTCTCCATTACACATGGTCTCCACAAATTGTCTTATTTTTTGCTGCAACCCCTCAGAAAAAAAACTAATGACCCTCCAATTCTCATATCTATGGTGAGAACATGCATTTAAAAGGTCTTTGAATCGTTCCCAATAATGATAAAAAATTTTCCACGTCCTTTTGGCAAAAATTCATGATTTTTCTTTTTAAAGCATTGGTTCTATGTATGGGAAAACTTTTCTTTAAAAATTCAGTATGCATTTCTTGCCAAGTCCCAATGGATCTTTGTCTTAAGAAATTCAACCATGTCTTAGCCTTGTCTTTTAAGGAAAATGGAAACAATTTTAATCTTATGACATCTTCAGTGCATGTTCTATCTATGAATGTAGAACACACTTCTTTAAACTCTTTGATATGCAAATAGGGGTTTTCAGATTCCATACCATGAAAGTGTGGTAGCAATGGAACCATCCCGAGTTTAAAATTAAAAACATTTACATTAAAAGGAAAAATGATCAAGAAGGTGTGCTAGTCCTAACAGGTTGAAGATATTCCCTAAGTGTCATGTTCTAATTTACCATTTCCCTATCATGATCCTCATTTTCAATCATGGTGTTAGGAGTATCAGATGATGATTCAAGAGAAGGTGATGCAAAGTTAAAAGATGTCAATGATTCTATCCTAAATAGTCGAGATGTGTGGTTTCTAGTCCAACCAGTCATACAAACAAAAGTAGAAAATTAAAAAAAATGAAAAATAAATGGAGAAATGAATAAAGATCAGATGTCACCCAGGCTGTGAAGAGGTTCACAGCTCTACAAACGTCCTCTCAGCAGTAGAGGAATGTTCTGATAAGCACCAGTTGTCCCCAACAACGGCACCAAAAACTTGACTTGGTCTCAAATGTGCTTCCAAGTATAGAAGTGTCAAATTGTATCAAGGATAAGTCCAAGATCGTATTCCATAGAGACAAATGGTTATCAAAACATTTGTGAAATTTTTGCTATAAAAATCACATTGACTATGAGAGATGAAAAATAAAATGAAATGCATTGTGGGGAATCTTGAAGATAAATTAAGAAAAAAAAAGTATGAATTTAATTTCTACAAAAATTAAGTCAGAACTGGAATTAAAGATTCTAATCAAAAAGACAAATTAAAAAACACTTGGGTTGGGTATGAGATTTTCTTTGTTTCAATTTCTAGATAATTTTCTCGATTAACAATCCAATCAAGGCATTGATAACAGAAGATAAAAAGTTATGTTCAAGTTTTGTAATATTTTCCTAAGGGTTTATCTACTTTACTAGCCAAACACACATTAACAATCAACTAAGAGAAGCCTTGATAATTTTGAAGCTTTTGTTGTACTTTATGTCAACAACAAATCAAGAACAAGAGCTGCAATCTATTTTCAACTCAAATCTGACTAGTAACATAGTGAAATCATCATTTATCAATAAAATATTACATTAAACTAGAACCCAAAATAAATTGCATTCCACAACCCAAGTTTCAGAAATTAGCTACACATGATATTTCTAACAATAAAAATTAATCTAAGTAAAGCCATAATAAAATCTGAGAAATAAAGAAACTCAAAATAAAAATGAACCGAAATAAAAATAAATAAATAAACGAAGAAGAACGCCGCAGCTAAAACTGAAATAAAAGTCTAAGGAAAGAAATGAAGCTAACGCCCAAATGCAGCGCCCAGAGTAATGAAAAATTTTTCCTCTCTCTCTGCCCAGGAGAGAGAGGAAAAATTTAGTTACAAGTATAATTATGCATTAATATGTATATTAATTTATTATTATTGGTTAAAAAGTAGATTTTATTTAAAACAGTATTAATTTAAATTTTAAGTATGAAAGAATCAATATTAATATGAAGATTAGTACGTGACTTTGCTTACATGTAACAAAACTTAAAAGGAAAAGCTCATGACCAAAAAAAAAAAAAAAAAGGATGGAAGACGCCGCCCAGCAAAACTAATAAAAACAATAAATCGGCTATCGAATGAAAGCTCTACCAAGAAACGAAAATGAAAGCAAAGATAAAAAAGTAAAATGAAGCCACCCAGAAAAGTAAAACCAAAGAAAAAAATAATGAAGACGACGCCGCCTGAAACGAAACTAAGAAGAAACTAAAACTGAGAGAGAGTCCACCGTCCCAAAGAAAAAAAGAAACTGACTAACCGAAAGAAGAAGAAACAAGCAAAACCAGAAAAATAAAAATGCAGCAGCCGTTCGTTCAAACCGAGAAGAAAAAGCTCCCTAGGAAAAATAAAGACGCTGCCCAGCCAAAGGTAAAACTGAAAAGAAAAAAATAAAACTCTGCCAACAAAAAAAACTAAACTCCAAAAGATCAGTCCAAAAAATGCTAAACGAAAAGATCTCCCCTGCCTCACGCCTGCACGTCCCAGCTGCCGCACCAGCCTGCTCTCCATTTTTTCTTTCTGTCTTTTTGCTCCAGTCTGTAGCACGTCCCAACGAAGAACCCCTTGTTTTGTAGCACGTAGCACTCCATTCCGTCGCTGGTACAGGCTCCTGCGTGCTGAGTTGCTGTCCCAGCTGCAGCACGTTCAGAACTTGAGGCCATCTCGTTCCAGTCCATTAGACTCAGCGTGCTCTGCAAGTTTGGTTCCTCTGGCCATTTGTTTGCAATGTGTGTGAAGTGTTTGCCCATTGCAGCGCACCTTTTATTTTTGGTACCACCAAATCCTTTTCCAAAAAAAAAAAAAAATAACACCCTGCAACCCATGAATAAAATATAAGTGTTAGCATCATGAGAGGTAAAAATTGATATATTAACTCTTACGTGGCTTAACAGTTGTATTATAAATCTTTTTAAGTACATAAACATCAAAATTTATTAATGAGTCAAGTACTAAAAATTACTACATAATTAAGTACTTAACTCATTTTTAGCTTAAAGAATTTATTCAATTTAACAGTCTAATCATACAGTTTTTGACATTTTATCAATCTAGATGTCAATAAGGCTTTCTTGTATGGAGACTTAGATAAAGTTACCACCTGGTTATCTTCGAAAGTGGGACACTAGAGTGTGTAAATTGCATAAATCACTTTATTGCCTAAAACAAGCTTATAGTGGAATTTCAAGTTTAGCTTAGCAATAATCAAACTTGGTTTTAATGAGTCAAAGTCAGATTATTCATTATTTACAAGGCAAGAGGGTACCTCTTTGTTGCCTTGTTTGTTTGTATAGATGATATATATTTAGCCAGTATTGATATTGGAGCCGTTGATTCAATTAAATCTTCTCTCAGTGATCAGTTTAAATTGAAAGAGCTTGAACCTGTGAAACATTTTTAGGTATGGAGATTGCTAGATATAAAAGGGAAATTTCTATATGCAACGAAAATATGCTTTATAACTGTTATCTGATGCTAGTTTACTTGGTTCCAAACCGACAAACATTCCTGTGGATCCTCATTATAAAGTTAGCAAATCATCTGGTGAATTGTTGGAAGGTATTTCCAGTTATAGGAGACTTATTGGTAGATAGCTTTATCTTACAAATATTAGACTAGAAATTACATATCTGAGTCAATTCTTGATGCTCCTTGACTACCACACATGCTAGCAACATTAAGAATTCTAAGGTACATCAAGAAAGCACCAAGTCAAGGTCCTTTTTTCTCAATTTCTTCTCCTATTCATATCGAAGCCTTTGCATACTCTGATTGGACTAGCTGTCCTAACACTAGAAGATTTGTTTATTGTTATTGGGTGTTTCTTGGAGATTCACTCATCTTTTGAAAATCTAAGAAATAGAAGATTGTTTCAAGATCATTTGCTGAAACAGATGCACTGCTTGAAATAGTCTTCTATTTCTTCGATCATTTGATCAAGATCATTTGCTGAATCAATGGATTCTTTCTTTACTTTATGATCTCCACCAACCACATCCTTAGCTTTTACTGCTTTTCTGTGGCAATCAAGGTGCACTACACATAGCTACCAATCCTATGTTTCATGATAGAATAAAACATATTGAGTTAGACTGTCATCTCATAAGAGAGTAGCTGCAAATTGGGGTTCTTCGTACTTTTCATGTTTCTTCAACTCATAAAGTTGCCAGTATGCTTACCAAGCCTTTGGGTTATGGCCCTTTTTCTCCCTGTTGTCTGAGATGAATATGTAATATATACACATCTTCTTGAAAACAAATTTAATTGAACCGAAATGCTACCTAGTCCTCTCAATATTACCATTCAAAGTTTCTGTTCGAGTATTTTAATTTTATTTTTTTACTTAATGATTAAAAAAGTGACTATCAGTGAAGTTGTATATTTTTTTTTAATTTTTTCTTAATGACTAAGAATATTAAAAAAAAATACTTAAAACAATGATTAAAAAAAATAGAACTACAAATTTGTGCTAGCACCCCCTTTAATTGAACTCATTTCAAATTTACGTGAGTCAACATATATGTCAACCCAGTTATGTTAGTTTTCTTTCTTCTACACTTTTCTCGCTCTCTCCCACGTTTATTATAAACAGAGGTTCTCATTATAATCATAACAAGAATGCATTGTGAATTTTTTCTCTCTCTTAGATTTCATTAGCTTCAAAACAAAACAAAAAATAAGGGCCAAAACTAGAGAGAGAGAGTGAGAGAGAGAGAACTCACAAAGAGAGACTTTTGGTGACAAACTTGGTGGTAAAGAGCAAAACATTAGATTGGGCCAAGTCGTCAATAGTAAGAGTTGATGATGATGATGTAAAAGCAGTGGATTGGTGATGGCACAATGTCAAGTATAAGTGAAACCATCACTATGGCTCCAGTGTTGATACTTGTGGGGAGCTTAGAAGAAGAAGGGACTACAGAAGTAGAGAGGGGCTGAAGAAGAAGAAGTAAAGCATGTTTAAATTTTAAGGCTTTTGTAATATTATTCCTAATGTGCGGGCCGTGGGTATATATAGGCGAATTTTTTCCAAAACCGATCCTGCATATACAAAGAAATTAATCAAGCAGCCCAGCCCACTGAGGTCAATGGGCAGAGGTGAAACTAGGAAGTTAAACTTGGGAGGGCAAAATTCTAAAACATAAATCTCTTTTTGGGGAGCAAAATTAATTTTTATAGAATTGACATTTGTTTTTGAAATTTTGGAGGTTGAAGCCCCGTAGGGTTATCTAGTTCTGCCTTTGGGTGCAAGTCACCTAATATCAAAATGATTATACAGTACTTGCATATTCTACGATTATATATAGTATTATTCATAATAATAATATAAAAATTATGCTCTAATAATATTTCACCTTTATAATATTTTTTTAAAATTTTTCTCTCTTATTTTTCAAAATTTAATAAAACATCTTAATTACAATTATTTCACTATTATTTATAAAATTATCATCTCATCTCATTCTTCAAATATTTCATTTATTACATACTCTTACCATCTATTTATCTATTGGATAAAGCCTCTTTGCCGCCTGGGGTTAACCGTCCAGTTTGACCGCTGGGCTAAAAAAAATATTATTTTTTATTTTTATTTAGTGATTAAGAAAGTGATTTTATGTGTATTAGTATAAATTTTTTTTTACCTAATGATTAAAAAGTGATTAAAAAAATATAAAATTAAAAATTAAAACCGCCCAATGGTAAGAATGGGACGACATAGTAGCCTGATCTTATCTATTTCTATTTCCATTGATAATACTAATTATCTAGGCGGCATAAAAAAAATGCAATTAATGCATCTCTACAATAAGTTGACAATTCAATACGGACAAATGTCAAATTCCAACCCCCACGTACATGAAAAGAGGTGAAATTGAAATGTATGGCTGATAATGAAAATATTTTATCTTTATCTTGTCTTATTATTATAATATTTTTAAATTTTTATTGAGAATATGATAAATAATTTAATTTTTAAAATATTAATAATATTTTATTTAATTTTTAATTTTTATCTAAAATCTTCTTATCTGATTCCACTTTCTAAATGACAACTAAAGCTTCCGTAGAACTCTGAATTTCTTCCGCAGAAGTTGTTGACAAAACCCCAATATTGGGCTAAAAGATAAACAAAAGTCGTCCATATTTGTATGGACATGTGAGCGAAATAGCTAGCGACGCTGCCAGAATATAAATAATAATTATTATTATTTATTATTAATTGGAGTCCGTGTTGAATGATTCCAACTTCACCTTAAACACGTTTTCAGCTCATTTACATATCTCTTTGTCGCTTTGGTAGGCTTTGAATTGTTGGGGATTAATATAGTTTCTCACGTAAAAATGTGGTACTATATCTCCAAGTTAACCTAACACTAGGTCAAAATAATTCAACTATCTAGGACAAATAACATTACCTCGAGGCCAAACAACACTACTAGAGGATGGAGAGTGCTCTCAGTTACCATGACTCTTTGGGGGCAAATAACATTACCTCTATGATCATAAATGAACTAGTTTGTTCGATAATCCCATCGGTACTTATCTGGTTAAACTCAAATCAAGTTTGATTCGTGAAAAAATAAAAAAAAAATTACCCGTGAAAGCAAATACCCGCTCAATTAGTAAATGAAACATACTCTACAAAACTCGACTCGACTTGACTAAAACTCGTTAGGGCCTACTCGTTTATGTCCAAGTCAACTCGTTAACTCAACTCAATTAAAATTCATTCATATGTGGATAAATATATACAGACACATATGTGTTTATATATATGTATTAGCTAATAATATAAGCATAGCACTGTTATAATAAATATATAATATGTAACCTAATTATTACTTATGTCTATATTTTGAAAATACTTCATAGCTATAATTATTTGTATTACTAATAATTTATAGACATATAATATATTATTATTATGGATAAATATCAACCAGTTAGATATTAATTATTTATAACTTTTTAAAATCTTATAATTCAATAGAGATTTTAATTGTTAGTTGTACAAATTTAATATTAAATTTTTATTTTTTTATTTATCTAATTTATTAATTATTAAATCTTATTCAAAAAATAAAAATAATAATAATAATTCGAGCTAAGCTCGCACTCATCCCAAGACGAGCTCAAGTTTGCAATTTAGCTTATTGAGTCAAGCTTGAATAAAGACTACACAAGATATCTCATCTCATCTTACTTAATCATTACAACTTTTTAAAATTCTCATACAAAATAAAATAAATCATTCAACTTTTTCAAATTTCCTTACAAAAATAATATTTAAACAATATATTCTAATAATATTTTATTTAACTTTCAACTTTAATCTCAACTTATCTCATCTCTGAAAACAAATGAGGCCTAAATAAAAATCTCAAACTCGAGCTTAAGCTCGAGTATTTTGAGTTGAGCCGAGCTCGATAATCCAAAAACCGGCTCGGCTCGGCTCAGCTCAGCTCAGCTCAGCTCAGCTCGATTGCAACCCTGATAACTTTGGTACATTCTTTTGCTTATACTTTCTGTGCATTTAGACTATGCCTATTATTGTATTAATAAAATTCTTTTACCCATAAAAAATAACAAACTAGAATTTTTTTGGAAAACCACTAACAAATGAGGGATGGAGGACAGAGAGAAAGAGATATGGTGGCCAAATTCTGCTCTAATCAACAAAATAGAGTGTAATCATCCTCAAATTTGCAAACACCACGACAACGTCGGGTGGCACTTAAAGGAGAAAATTTAAACAATGACACTTTGACATCATTTATATAATGTGGGGTAGTTAAAAAAATTTCAAAAAAACAAAAAAGAAGGGAAAAATAGAATCATAATTACAGAGGAGCCTAAGATAGTTTTGTTTGTGCTGAGTAGGAGACGATTATCCATGACAGTTGGATGTTATTGCTTATCCAGAAGCTAAAGGATTATATATGAAGCTTTACTTAGCTGCTACTTGCTTCCCATGAAGAGCAACTTTCTCCAATCTCGTTTTGTCAAGTCGAGTTCGTCGATAAAATTCTTGGATCTCGCGATCATGCTTTTTAAGCATCTGATCGACATTTTTGGATGAATTCAGTAAGGGGCCAGAGAGATAGATCTTGCTTCCCCGCCCATGACCATGCTGAAACGATACATGAAAACGCATCTTGAGTTAGATAACCAGACTTGCTATGAGATGCTTGAAAATTAAGTAGAAGAAAATCATAAATTGATCAGCAAAGGATGTAAAGCTCATCAACATACATGATGGGACACCATACTTATAATTTTCAGAAAAAAATTTTGGAAAAGTAAAAGAAAATTGGAATGACCAAACTACAGAAAGTGGTGCACAATAAAAGAGAGGCCATATGAAACAGGCTAGGTTGGATAGAGTTTTAACATATGTATGGATGTCTATGGCCGAGAAATTGTTCCTTAGAACTTGTGGCCTGAGAAATAAGTGAAGAAAAAAACATGGTGTGTAACTTACCGGAGACGGTTCTTTACTACAGGCCTTTCCATCCATCTGATGGAAATCTCCATCCAACTTCATGTGACGTTCATGATCCTGCGTTCTGGACTCCAATGCCTTGATTGGGCCAGAAAACCTGCCAACGTGCTCAGTTGTATCTGGCTGTGAAGGACCAGGCCTTTCTTGAAGATCGTCAGAATACATGGTCCTAGTAGCTACCAAACCAGATAATTTTGATAAGTTGGCTGCGGTTGAAACAGCTGGTGGATGATCAAGTTCTTTCCCATACTTTGTGCCTCCAGGCCCATGAACCAGTGGTCCTGAATGGGAAACCCTTTTAGGAAGATTCTCTGCTCTCACTTCTCTAATAGATCGT
Organism: Carya cathayensis; assembly: GCA_011037825.1. Taxonomy (NCBI): domain Eukaryota; kingdom Viridiplantae; phylum Streptophyta; class Magnoliopsida; order Fagales; family Juglandaceae; genus Carya; species Carya cathayensis. The sequence continues at coordinate 2,088,414 of QGSO01000195.1, read as the reverse complement.
GACTGTTTAGGTGGAGCAACCAGAAGACCTGAAACAGTATCCTCCCGATGACGGTTGAACAATTCACTTCTGCTCTTTGAACTTGGTCTCTGCATTCGAAATAATATTGGAAAGAAATAAACCACCGGTAGTTTAAAAATTGATGACTTCTAGAAAACAATAATTGAACGAAAGTTTTGGATAAAGTAGTCCATAACCAATCACATTAGGCACATCATGAACTAATTTTGTTGACATTTTAGTAATGTCGCCTAATTTCAACTGGGATGCGAAACATTTCCAAAACCATGAACTAATAAAAGATCCCATTTCTCGTTACCTGCATTAACAGAGAGTTCACTTTTGATGCAGGAATTTCCTGAGAATCTTTTTGTCCTCTCCTTCCAAGGTCAAACTTACGGTCCTGGCATCCTATAATGCCTTGCCTGTGAGAATAAAAAAAGTTATGAACACCACCCTTGGAAAACAAATAAGCCTCCCTTTCATACAAACCAAGGTGTCAAGGCATGCAGAAATCATAAACAACAAAAGAATAGAAACGTTAATATATTCCTTTCTAAACTTGAATGGAGCAAGACAAACAAAGGCATTCACCCAAAATTATTTTAAAAGGACAATAAGAAAAGCATATCCCTTAAGTGAACTTAATGGATAAATCATGTGAACATCCGATTATTCCTTTAAAGAAATTACTAAGTTTCACACCTTAAAAGACATCTTTTCTTTTTCTTCTTTTTTTTTTTCCCTTTTTCTTTTTGTGGAGACAGCTCAAAAATATTACCATCATGCATGTCGTGACCGAAAACATGTATTAATATCTGACAAATCTCTGATAGTATGAATTAAATCTGGACAATTAAAAGGTTTATTTAGAGGGGAGTTATCATCTTCCTACAAAACAATACAGAACAATTATCATCTTAAATTATCACATAAACTGATTAACCTATAACAGTACCTTCTTGCTACTTCATCCCGCACTTTTGCATCAATCTCTTTGCTTGGTGGATATTTGGGCAAAGTTGAAGGATCACAAGCCAGCGGTTTTGTTTTAAAGAACTGTAAACATAATTACAAATTAAAATAGCTAACAAGTATTGCAAGCCTCACAAAAATAGAAATGAAACAGGTAGCTCATCCAATATTAAATAGAAACAATGCATCCGCAGCAAGAATATTCTAGATTTCCTCTTCTTTTGGGGGCTGGGCGGGGGAAGGAGGGGGTTGTTTAGTGAGAATTGATGTTTCTCTAGCACCAAGTATTGCTACTTTCTCTCCTTTGACAGATAAAGATATTCAGAAGAAAATCCCAACATAGTTATAAAACTAAGCTCAATTTTCCCTTCTCTGTATTCCTCAGGGCTGGCCTCTCTTTTATCAGTGCACAATTCTTTATCTTCATTGTAGAGGCCTTTAAGATAAGAGTGGAGGGAGAAAAAGGTTTCTGGCAGCAAGATAGATGGGAAAATTAACCTTTAAAGACCAAAATGCATGAATTAGGAAAATATACAAAAAGAAACAAGTTTCGTAAAGGACATGTCAAAACAAGTTTCACATCATTAAGTGCCTCATTATTGACCAAAGTATTTTTACATCATTTCCCAGAGAAAAACCATCATACCTCACTCTTCAGAGCAAAAGCTGAAGTTCCTCGATGTGCAGGTTCTATGGAAAGCAAAGTCTCAATAAGCCCCAATGCAGCAGCTGGCAAATCATTGAATGTTTCTGCTACACATCTTTTATAAGGCTGCAGGGGCCGGAAGAATGCTGAATTTGGTAACCGCAATTTTCTCCCATAGTCCTCAGAAGGTGAGCCACAAAGCTTAAAAATCTTATGCAATTGCTCAACCTACAATAAATACAGAAATAAAGTCATGGGCACCAATTACATGACACAAACATGCTGATTTCTGAAAACTGAGAACAGCTGGATCTACACGTGTGCGTGTGTGTGTGTGTCATGGGAGACATGATAACTCACAACCTAACCATAAAATGAGTATGATAAAATTGTACTTGTGAAGGACAGGCAAAACAAATTATACAATGACAACAATAATGTTTTTATAAATGATAGGTGGACATCATCTAGCACAATCCAAAATGTGATCCTGGTCATATACATATAGACTTCAAAAAAAACCAGATAGATAAAAGGGATTGACTGGCGAAATGCAATTTCAAATGACTCCATTCCACGTCATCCCTAACCCCACACAAGCCTAAAAACATGCACTCAAGCTCAAATTTCCTATTCAAGTTAAATTAAAATGAGGTTGCAGCATAGGGATAGATCTCTCCATCCCTCTCTTTTTCCAATCTTTTTTTTTCTTTTATTTTTTTATTATGTATGCTTCAGTTTATGGTAATTCCAAAAGGTATTTTCACTTTCCATAGTAACAATTCGAGGCAGAAGGTTGTAGAAGGCATCAATAATGTGTGACTTGTTAAAATAGGTTCCTAATCATTTTACCTCTGTTTTTCCTGGCAAGATAGGCTTGCCAGTGTATAGTTCCCCCAGTATGCAACCAGTACTCCATAGGTCCACTGCAACTCCATAGTGGGAAGCTCCAAGTAAGAGTTCTGGTGGTCGATACCAAAGAGTGACCACACGGCTTGTCAGTGGAACACTGTCATGAGGGTCAAAATAAGTAGCCAAGCCAAAATCTGCAATCTTCAAAATGCCACGATCGTCGATAAGAAGATTCGAACCCTTTATGTCACGATGCAGGACACCACGGCTATGACAATGATCAAGTCCACTTAGAAGTTGCTGCATGTAACATTTAACCTAAAAGGATAAACAAAATTAGAATTTTGACATCATAGCAGTCAAGGGCACTGGTGCTTCAATCTAAAGGCAATAAATATTATAAGATATTCTCACCAAAATAGCTTCAAAATATTTGGTTTTGGGCAAAAAGCTGTCAAAGGTAAATGCCTCCCGAGAAAATTTTTTGTGTAGAAATCTCAACAATAAGTACCATCTTAAACAGAAGTCTGGGATAACCTAAAAGTCATTTATGATACCTGAGGTTCTGAGAACTTTATGCCAGGGTTCGATGCAAGCCCTGTAAGATCATGCTCCATATACTCAAAAACAAGGTATAAACTGCGAGACATTTGAGATGTGATCAAGCCTTCCAGCTTTATTATATTTGGATGATCAAGCCTTCGCAAAATGATGATTTCCCTTGCCATGAACTTGACACTTTCACAGTCAAGATTATCAAATCGTACTTTTTTCAGAGCAACTATTTTATCATGGATAACATCGCGAGCCTTGTAAACATTACTATAAGTTCCTTGGCCAATCTGCAGAAAGGATTTGTCATCACACATGAAATCAAATCAAGAACAATAATCTAAAGACAGAGAACAGTAAGAAGATAGAGAACCGTGATAAAGACTTTAGATACAGAAAGTAGTTTCGACAGCCAAATTCAAATTCCTGTTACATAAGATATAAAAGGAGTATGGTGCAATGAAGCAGTTCATGAAGCAACAACACATAGTCAATCCATTTCATAGAGATAAAATTATATTGATCGAAGGGGTTTCTGTTTTTCATTTTTAATTTACATTGCATGTGTACTGGGTGGTCCTACGCTGTACTGACGTATACTCTAGAGTATAGACTCATTATTGAGGAACTATGAATTTTCTGAAAGGGGATGTGTGGCTTTATTATATCTGTTTTCTTTTACTCCATATTCTCTAGTTAATGATAGAAAGATATGGTTTCTCTAGGCATGAAGAAGCATGCAAGATTTTATAAAATCAACAAATCTTCCAAATGGCCTATTGGTTTAATTCTTCATCAGATGGTTGAATATAGACTTTTTCCACAGCATACCTTTTCGCTCTTCGTACTTTTTCCTAAAGGTTCAAAATAAACAGGAAAATCTAGTATGAAATTCGAGCCAAAGACCGCCAAAGATGTAATAAAATTAATCTACACAAACTAGCAATCAAGGATGAAAGGATGGTTTCCAGGATATGTTCATTTGCTGCAAGTATTGTGAGAGTATTCACTAGTCAACACCACTGCTGAGACTCCAAGAATGTAAATTGACCCTCAATTGAAGAACAATAACATACTTTTTCTAGCTTTTCAAAAGTATTTGCACTCCGTGGTACCCATCCCTTGATAGCTTCTCCCGCTGCGTTAGAAAGCCATGCCGGCCACCCTGCTGCAATCTGCTCACCACTTGTAGCCTTTGGTACCCTTCCCACGCACAGGTGATCGGTCACAGGGACTTCAGACGTCTCTCTTCTCTTCACAATCTGATCATCATGAACCCGAAGCGAACCATTGGTTTTCTTATCAATGCGCATGCCTTTCAATTCACCACTATGCAATCGTAGTCTATCATTAACACTTACTCCATCATGTCTTCTGGAAGAATTCACTCTTAAATCCGATGATCGTTTACTCAAAGAGGATGATTTCTTCATCGAGATTTCCTGGCTATCTCTGTCTTGGACGGCCGAAGAAGCCTTTGTACTTATGCAACCCATATCGCACTTTACACTGCAATTCAGTTAACCAACAAGGCTTTTCTTTGTCACAGTCACAGACACAATTCTCCTCCTAAAATCAATAACAAACTTCCTAAAACTCCCAGATTTCAGTAAACCAGTAATACCTTTCTCCTTCACAGACACAAATCTCCCCCTAAAATTCAATTCCAACCTTCCTGAAATTTCATTTCTCCACCATACCCATCAATAACAATCTTGACATATAAATTTAGAATCAACTACAATATAAGCTTCTTTCAGTAATTCAAGCTTTCTCCCAATACCCAATATATCAATTATAATAAACCTGGCATGCTCTTATTCAAACCTTATCAAAGGCTCAAATTTTTTGAATGATTGACTTTCACGAAACCAAAAACCCAACTTTCATAATTTTTATTGAAAATTCAAAACTGAAACAATACGCAATTCACCTAATAAAAATCCCTTCAAACCTGCAAAGACTAGTTAATCTAAAAAAAAAAAAGAGAAATAAGAGAAAACCCAGTGCAGTGATGTCGACAATACCTTGAAAACCCATTTCAAAGTCAGGAACTTTAGGGAGAGAGAGGCATAGACTTTAGTTGCCAGGAAAGAGCGGCTTTATTAGGATTGGTTTTCGATTGTTCAACGCGTATGCATTTATGTAATATGAATATATAAATATATGTTCCACTATTAACAGACGGCCCGCGCCGGCTGTTTTCTCAGTCAACAGAATGATTCAAAACCCTCTCTCTCTCTTAACGGCTGATCAGCTCCAAGCGAAGAGTTCGCTTTTTTTTATGTTTTTGAGCTTTACACTTCTGTTTTAGACCATCAAACTTTGAAAATAAATTTAACTTCTTTCCAAGAGATATTATACCATAAAATAAACTCTGTCCTTTTACATTGGAAATAACTTAGGCGACAAGATTATGAGCTGGTTTGGATTAAGAGGATTCATTTTATTTTATTTTATTTTATTTTATTTTATTTTATTTTATTATTATAATTTTTTTAAATTTTTATATAAAATATAATAAATAATTTAATATTTTAAAATTTTAAAATTTTAAAATAATAATAATATTAAAAAATAATATTTTATTTAATTTTTAATTCAAACGATCTTGTATCATCTCTTCTCTTTTTTTAAATTTATTTTATTTTTAAAGACTTAAATTCCAACTAATATTGTGAATACGTAGTCTTTTTATACTAAATAATTATAAAGTACGCCGTATAAATCATTGAAAAGATTTGTAATTACATAGTTAAATTATAGTACAATGAAATATTTGTCTAGTGTTAAATTAGATAACAAAAGGTATGATCGAAATATTAGTAATTTACTCTTTGCTTTAATTTATGAAATTCTTGTTTTCAAAATTCAAAAAAATTTCCCCCGAATGCAATTATCAAGATTCCAAAATCCAAAAAGAAAACCGTTATTGCCTAGTCGAGCGAAGTCAATTTAGGTTTGATAAAAACAACTTTATCACATACGAAATATCCTTGAATTTGTTTCATGTTTGGATAAGGAATGACTCATTTCGTTGGGTCAATAAATCCATATAGTTTTTTTTAAGTATATTTGTTCAAATTCACGAGGGTTGAACAGGCTACGTTTTTTTAACACATATTTGAGTTGAAAAATAAAAGTCCCAAAACCATATATATATATATATATATATATATATATATATATACACTTTTTTTTTTTTTGAAAAATAGATTTCATTTATTCATGAAAGTGGAGCTATAGTTTTGACCTGATACATACAAAAAAAATTTCAAATTACAAGCCAACTACCAGTACACAGATAACTTCATAACTAATATGATCTTAACTTCTATTATTCTCTATAGATAAACCGTCTAAGAGATAACAATTTGCCTAAAATAGAAATTTCATACCTCACCCTCTAGAGGAGGAGATGACTATCACTCTATAGACAAAAGGTTTAAACTTTTTTTCTTTTATCTAAACAAAAAATAATAATAATAGACATAAAAATAAATATAAAAATAACGAATTATAATTTAAATATACTCCAATAGAATTCAAAACCATCCATATGGCCTAGGACGTCTCCAATGTACGAAAAACTATAGATTCGCATTTTAATCTCGAAGAAAAGCAAAATACATGAAACGGATTGTGGTAGCGCGTGAAGTACATCATGGTTGGTCAACGTAGACAATGGAGTACAAAAACGTGAATCATTCGATGTGACCAATATGGTCTTAAAGAATATGATTTCTTTCTTTACTTTAATACACCAATTTTTAGGGCTGCATACCGATCTTTCCTTTATTATTATTTTTTTCCTTATTGGCATTTTCCATAATTTGATTGATCAGTAGAATAAGGGTTGGTAAAACAAATAGCTCAATAAAAATAAAAGAGCAATGCTACTTAAAAATAAAAATAAATTTTTTTTCATCATCATTCATGTTCATTAATCTGATACGTTTTAATGACTTCACATATCGACTGTTTAAAAATAGAGTACTTAAAATATGTCTTATTAAAACAGATAAAATTTAAAAAACAGAACATCGTTTCTTAAGTAGAACATAGGGATACCTAGTTGAATGATTAATGTCTTACGAGGGTTTGTTTTGACTATTCAGATGATTAGGACTGGAGGAGGACCATTTTCTATCACACCAAACAGCTATATTTTCCAAGATATTGCTATTGAGATTGCTAGGAGATCCATTTCTTTGGCACCACAACTACATGACACATGTACCCAGGGTCCCAGACAAACTGCCCATGCATGGGGAAGATTTTATACAGCTAGCTTTTGGAATAATAAGATATCTTATATCATGAAGTCATGTAGAGTTAAGCATGGGGATTTCTGCGAAGCTTCTTCCTTGCTCTTTCAATATTCATCTTTGAGCAACAAGAAGTTACTGTTATTTTAAACATTCATTATATGGACAAAAAGGACTCATATAGCTAACCCACTTATTTTTCTTTTAAAGAATCATTTTACTTGCGAGACTGTGTTGAGAACGCACCATTTTTGTTTAAAATTGTAAGATTTTATTTGTAATATAAGGTAAAATTAAATTATATTATAGATTAAATCATATCGTATCGATATATAGCATGAATGAGTGTATTCCAAATTCTAATTTGATAGTGAGTACAATTTTTGTTTTGTATCCCGAAATTCATAAGACAGCCTATATGTTACCAAGTCAATAATGCTACTATATAGTATATGTGAAACAAAAAATTGCCCCTCCTTTACACAGACACACACGAAAAAAAAAAAAGAGAGGAAGGCAAGTCATGTTTGAGAAATCTTGCATAGTCTCTTGGACCACTAGAGTTTATGGGGAAAGATAATGGGCCATTTCAATTGAATTTGATGAATTCAACCTAAGCATTGAGTGCAAGTTTGATTTTGGACTTTATTTCTTCTTACGTTTCTCTCTCTCTACTATATATATATATATATAGAGAGAAAGAGTGGCTCTACAGTCATACATGGATCCCGACAGTGAAATTTTTTTTTTATTTATTTACTTTATTTGTATATTTTTTTAACACTTTTTAATATTTTTTAAAATAAATTCATAACATCATTTAAAAATACTTCTTTAATGACTAAGTTAGAAAAAAAAAATTCATTGTCGGGATCCCCCGTCGAGATCTCCATGTGTGGCTTTAGCATTTCTTATTTATATATATATATAAGGACAGGATCAACGTGTAATGCATATTTGCCTAGTTAGATAAAATGGTTAATTTTAAGAAAATAATATATATTTTATAAAAAAAAAGGTTGATTTCAATTAATATTTTAAGGCATAGGGAAAAAAAATATAAATTCTAACAAATATTTGGGCGTAATGTAAATTTTATTTTTTTGATATTTTAAATTCTTAATACAATTTTATATACAATTCATATACTAAGTGAAAAAATTTAAATTAATCATGTGCTAGAAGCTAGGTCCACAAACACATAACAATATGTTTTTTTCTCATTTGAAACCACTAAAAAAAAAAAAACCGCTCAATTCATCTAGGCCTAAACAGAAAGTAACCCATTTATATAACAATGAGTTTTTTCTCATTTGAAGCCCAGAACAGAAAGTAACCCATAAATATATTTTATATATATATATATAACAATCGGGCATAATGCTTACCAGCTAAAGAAAGTAACTTTATTAACACCTTGCAAGCCTTGATGAAAAGAAGGGTGGGAATTTCTCTAATATTTATCGATGCATTATAGAAGTATGGGCTACCGTTTAGTCAGACACTTGGCATTCTTCTATTGGTCTACTTGATATTTGACAATCAAAAAAAATTATTGTGTTTTTCATTCGTTTGACCGTGGATGTTTTGTGTGTTTTGTCTTCTATATCCTTCTATTTTCAGTTTTGTATCCGTTTATGTGCAGGTATTTTAGTCTTTACATCCTGTGATATGACGTTGTATCAGTGATATTTTTTCCAAAGAATTTTCGACCACACAATCTCTCATTCTCGGTCTCGTATCCCTCTCAACTCAAACCCCTTCTCTTCTCTCTTCCTCTACCTCGTGATCTTAGATTTGTCTTCGTCTTGCTGAAACCCAAACTATAGAAGCTGTGAGACCCAACCTCAACGCCTCTCTCTCCCTCTGTTTCCATCATCTCTACCTCAACCTCTGTGATTTCCAGCCAGATCTACTGCTTCTCTTCTCGATCTCCTCCACTATGCTTTAAAAACAATGGTTTCGATAGTTCTCTCTCTCTCTCTCTCTCTCTCTCTCTCTCTCTCTCTCTCTCTCTCTCTCTCTTTCCACTGTCCATGGCTAGAGAAGCCTAGCTCTGACTTAGTTTCTTTTTTTCCTTTTTTTTGTGTTAATTTGTTCAAGTCAATCTTTGTTCGGTGCAAAGTTACATGCAGTTTCCCAATAAGAGCAGTTTAATAAATGGGTTTAGATTTTTTTTTCCCTTGCATGTCGTGGTTTTCTATAGCGTTGATTTTATCTTTACACAAATATTTCCCTCTAAGACCCTCATTTTTTTAGTTTCTTATAATTTTCTCAAGCAAATCAAGAACGAGACTGCTGATTTGGTATTTCTTCATGATCTTTTTTAAAAAATAATAAATAAAAATCGTTCCTACATGTTCTGAAATGTGTGTGTGTGTGTGTTTTTTTTTTTTTTTTTTGGTCTTAGAAATTAGATCTGTGGGTCCTGAGTGGAGTTTAGCCTATGTTCTTTCACTAGACTCCACTTGTGAAGTTTCTCACCATCTTTTTTCCTTTTCTAAGTTGATTTTTCTCTTTCTTCTAACTCTGGCTAATGCCCAAATCAGAACAGAAAGGGCTTATTTTTGCTTCATTTTCATTAAAATGATTTTCATCAGAACAGAAAGGCTTGCGACAGTTGCTAGTGGTAGGGACTTCAAACGGAGCTGGTTTGATCTGTGAAAAGTGGACTATAATAGAATACAAACGGAGACTAAACGGGAACTTAACGGGAAATAAAGAAATTAACGGAAAAACAAGATTTTCTATTAAAACAACAATTTTCTGTTTCATACACACTTTTTATATATAGAAGATATAAATATACATGCATTTACTCAAAGTCTATTTTGCTTTTATATAATAGAATGATAAGAGTTAATGTGGCATTTACTTGATGGGGTTACCAAGTTATTAGCTTTAATATTAAATGAATCGTATAATTGTATCAATAAAATATATTGACCCAAATACGAGAAATATCACACTTGCTTTTTAGAATTTTTTTTTTAATTTTTTATATTAGCTTTTATTAATAAAGCAAATTTTTTGCATATATTTCTTGTTCAAGAAAATAAAAGAGAGTCAGTCTGTTCTTGAGTTGTCGATCAATTATGTAGCACGATTTAATACGGAATATTTAAATGTGGAAAATTGAACATTATAAACTATAAAGTTGGATGAAGGAAAAATCATGGGACTGACTGGCTACAGCATCCAAATCCCTTTCCAAGAAATTCCAAACATTGCCGACAGACACAAAAACCCGCCAAAATTCAACTGCCACCATGCACATCCCAATAAAATCCCCAACCGTCAACCGGAGCCTACTATTTGAATCCTGATTGGACAGTTTGGTTATTTTTTTTTTATTTTTATTTTTAAATATCCATACCCTGCCTTTAAAAAAGTAACCGTACCGTACACGGAATCTACGCAAACTCTTTATAGAAATAAGGACAGAGAAAAGTTGGTTTAAAATCCATTTTCACCGATAAAATCGTAACAAGTAGGCGCTATAGGAGAAAAGAAACTGCATCCGGCAACACCGATCCCCAACTCATCTCCCTTCCTTTCTCGACATGTAATCCTCTCCCCTTCCTTCCTGCTATTCTCTCCTCACAATAAACCTGCACCAACCCATTATCTCCCTTGACGGAAGCACTCGTCTTTAACAGAAGCACTTATCTTAAGAATGTTGTGTCGGTTGAAATTTTAGAACTAAATAGATATATCGTTAGGTGTTGGTGGGAGCAAACAAGGTAGAGAGGGAATTTGATTGACCTTGCATATGTGCGGTAGTTAAATGGTGACCGGTTGGAACAGATTATGAGCTCATTTGGTGGATTTGATATTGTAGTTGGTGGCGGCCCTTGTAATTATTTTGCTAGAGCAATAGGCATCATCGAGATGGACTTGGTATTCTAGACTTGGTCAAATGTATCATGACAAAAGCGCAATGATTCCATGTAAATGAGCTTTTATTTATGATAATTTTAGTTAATTTCAATTTCTTGGATCTATTTCCTTTTGTTTTTTGTTTTTTTTTTCTTAAATTAAACATTATTACTTGCGAGATTCTTTTTAGGCTTCTGCTTAAATGAACGGAGAGAGATTCGAAGGGAGGCAAGGGTGTTTTCAATGAGAATAGCTGAGAGTGCACAGATGGGGCAAGGATAGAGCTCCAGAGGGAGGGAGAGAAAATGAGAGATGAGTTGGGGATCGGGTGCTGCCGGGTGCAGTTTCTTTTCTTCTGAGCACCTACGTGTCGCAATTTTATAGGCCAGCATGAAAATGGGTTTTAAACCCATCCGGTTGGAGTTTTTCTCATAAGAAAAATCTTTATTTGCCCCTAAAAGTGTATTGTTTAAGTGTACTGTTTCGTAATTTTTTTTCTTAATTATTAATAAAATGATTTTTAGTATATTGATGTATTTTTTTATTTTTTTAAAATATTTAAATATATTAAAAAGATCTAAAAAATAATTTAAAAAAAAACGTGCAGTTAAGTGGAACAGTGCTACTCAGACGACAAACTAGCCTACTCCTAGAAACAATAATGGCAAGTATATATAAGGTCAGTAAAGATTATACATTTTTTTAGTTTTGTTAGGTAGAATCATTTTTACATAATTTTTGTACACTTTATTGATGTAATTGATCAAAGTAGTTATTTCATAATATTAAAAAATGATACAACCAATCATAGTAGTGAAATGCGTAAGGAATATGTAAAAGTCACTGCACATATATAGAATTTTTGTACATTTTTATTGTATAATAAAAACCAGCTTGCAAATGATTTTTTTATCTTTGAATCTCCCATCCCGATTTCAGGTTGGGTTCTCTCTGTTGCACGCATCAAAGTCCTTTATTATAATTAAACATTAGTTGGTTGGGTTTTCTCATGTTTTTGGAGATGTTTGTTCATTAATAGCTCAATTTGGGTGCTTGAACTCTTTGGGTTTGATCCATACTGACTGTTTCGTTTCAATTAATATTATGAAGTTGGGGTTTGATCAATACTTAGATTAGCTGTTGGGATATAATCATATCAACCTTAGTATGGTTTGATCACTCCAAAATTCTTGATATAAAGTGTTGGTTCCTGCCAATTATTTTTGTTTAGATGGGTCTTAGGAGCATGTATCTTGGGAGGAGGCTTATTAATTAAGGTATTTGGTTGGGACCTGCCTAGACAAGCGTACCTGATCAGGGATACAATGTTAGTGCTCTTATGGGTTTTCTTTGTGGTGTATAAACTCAAAAAGGGACGACTCAATACTTCACTCACTTTTAAAGCTATGTTTGGTTAGTGAGCTAATCTCAAACTACTTCACTATTATTAATTATTTTTTATATATTACTCACTACTTTTCTTATTAATATTTACAGATTATCTAAAATTAACTCAATATCCAAATGCGCCTTAAAAATCGCTACTAATAAATGAGCACATAGTTTGCAAGCTGAAATACAATTGAAAGAGATTTTTTTTTCTACCTATTTTTTTTAATGAATTTTTTTTTTCAATGAACCATTATTTATTACGGAGGAAAACCTTATAACACAAACTAACTTATAAAAAATTGGTAAGTGGGATGAAAATTTTGAATTTGAGATAAAATATTAAAATATTATATTTTAATATTATTATTGTTTTGGAATTTGAAAAAGTTAAGAAAAAGTTGAATTATTTATTATATTTTGTATGGGGATTTGAGAAAGTTGTAATGATGAAATGAAAATTTTGAGTTTGAGATGAAAATTTTTTGTTACCAAACTGAACCTAAAACGACCAAACACTTAATATCTAATGCATGGAAGACCAATCTTGTCTAAACAAGTCATGCCTTTTTAACTTCCATGGTAAAGAATCAATCAAAGTAAATCTTCTATTAAGACTCTCCTCTCCCATACGTGCAAGAAAAGCCAGCAGGCTATTTCCTTCTTTGAATTGATGCTCAATGGTAAAATGAAGACCATGAAGACAAGTTAACAACTCATCCCAATAATCCCATAGGTATCAAGTCGTGTACCTTTGATCTATTAACTAACTAAGCACCAGACTAGAATCACATTCTATTGCTACTGTGAGAAACCCATCTCTTTGCAAACTCCAACTGTCCAACACCAACTATTAAGACTCGTAATTCCACTTCATTATTAGTACCATGCCCAAAATGAATAGAGAAAGTGCTTATGAAATCCCTCCATGGTCTCGTAAAATACCACCACCATTGCAATTTTCGGGATTACCACGATAGCTTCCATCCACATTTAATTTTGCCCAACCTTGTACAAGTTTGCGCCAATAAACAAGCCTCGGTCTTCTCCTTGGGCAATTAATAAAAGGCACCTCAAGTGCCTTGAAAATGGCCTCATCAGTGGAGGAAATAGACAATTTTTTTAACCATAAGTGAAGACAGTTTACGTAACCATACCTTCACAACCAACCACACTCCCATTACCGACTTAAACCCCCTCCATCCTAGCTTTGCATCGCCTTATCCATAATTGCCAAGTAATGAGAGATGGTAATAGGCCAATTAAAATACTACGATGATTGAATTTTTTTGCATAAAAGAACCAACACCTTACCATTGCCCAACATGCAGACCCCTCCATACTAGGAACACCAAGAGCTGTTGACATAAAGGTCCAGACTTGAGATGCAATATTTATGGAATGCAACACATACTCCACCAACTTTGCTTTCCCATCTAAACAACAATCACAATGAGATGCAATGGGTATACCCAAAGATTGGACTTGTGTATCTACTGCTAAAGCACCGAACTTGGCCTTCCAAATACAAATAGCTATTTTCTTTGGCATCAACTGGTGCCAAATCCAGTTCGTACAAGGTTTCTCAACACCCTTAATTCAAATTAAATCCCAAGCACTGCTTAACGAGAATTTTTCATCTATAGCAGGCTTCCAAATGGTAATATCATTACCCTTTTTACCTGCCATTATTTCCTGCATAATCTCCCTAGCCTTTTCCAAACCAACCAACTCCACAAGTTTATTTTCATCCCATGTGCCATCAACCCATACATCTTGAATTTTGGGCCCCTCTACCATAGACACAAAACTGCTACATAGAGGGCCACTCGCCAACTGCCTATCATACCAAAATGAGGATCCGCCTTCCTTAACTTTTACTTGCACGTTGTCAACAACTTCAAGAAGCACACTAATAACTAATTTCCAGAATCACGAAGTTGTATAGCTGACTTCGGTAAGCATCACATGGCCCTGTTTGACATATTTAGCCGAAAAGAATTTAATCCATAAATTGTCCACCTTCAAAAGTTGCCAAGCGAATTTCATATGTAGTGATCATTGCACCTTAGAAAAAGTTCTAAGACCCAGACCAACCTTCTTGACAAGTTAGCATAAACAGTCCCAGGCGCACCATTTCCGCTTCGGCTTACCACCTATCTTCCCCTAAAGAAACGTAGACAATATAGCATTTATTTTATTAAAAACTACCATAGGCACATGAAGAATTGCCAAGAGATGAGTAGCCATACTTGTGAGGACATGCTTAAGTAGTACAAGTCGAGCACCCTAAGAAAGCAACCTCAATTTCCAGCTTGCCACTTTATTTGTTATCTTTGTTACCAGAGCCTTTAAATCTCTAGAGGTTAGACAGCTTGACACTAGGAGAACTCCCAAATACGTCACTGAAAATTTCCCCTCCACAAACCCTGTTAACCTTATTAAACTCCTCAATTTTGAGATTTCAAATTTCTTTGAGAAGAAATGAGCCGACTTGTCCTTATTTATCAACTGGCCTGACCATTTCTCATATATCTCCAAAATTTTAAGAAGTCGTCACATTGATCTTTTCTCTCCATTAACAAACACTAGTAGATCATTGGCATAGAGAATGTGAGACACCAAAGGCACACCAACAAGATGTGAAAAGAAGTGTATTCGACCTTCCTCAAAATTCTTCCGTAAAAGTCTTGACAACATTTCTTCCATGATAATAAATAAATACAATGACAGAGGATTAGCTTGCCTTAATCACCGGGAAGGTTGGAAGAAACCCTTATATGTCCCATTCATCATTATAGAAAACTATGGAGTTGTCACACAACTCATCACCAGCCTGCAAAAATGAGAAGAAAATTGAACCTTTCTAGAACCCACTCCAAAAAAGACCAATCAACTCTATCATACACTTTGGCCATATCAATCTTTAGCATAACATTCCTGCCCTTCACCTTCTTGTTTAAAGAGTGCACTAATTCCTGGGGTAAGGTAATGTTTTCAAAAATGCTATGTCTCAGTATAAAAGCTCATTATTCATGTGAGATCAAATGAGATAAGAGCTAAGTCATACGTTGAACCAAGATCTTTGAAAAAATTTTATATGCCACCGAACAAAGACTGATTGATCTGAATTTAACAATGTACGAAGATGTATAAAAGCGAGGTAAAGGAGTACCCAAGAAAAAAATCACGGCAGCCTTCACCACATCCCTCTTAATAAATTCCCAACAGTGCAAATAAAAAGCTGACCCGAAATCGTCAGGACTAGGCGTACTCTCCTTCGGAAGGGATTTCAACACAACCTGAACCTCTTCAAACGTTGGTGCATGGACAAGTTCTACATTTTCATCTGTTGAAATTTCTTCCTCTAACAGCACTGATAAATCCCCTTGCTCAACAGAATTTGTCGCCGAAAGAAATTCCTGGAAGTATTTTGTAGTGCCCTCATGTACCTGCTTCGGTGTCTCTAATAAACTGTCATCCTCAAGAGCCATATGAGAAATAAACTTCTTCCTTTTCTAATTAACACTAGCATGAAAAAAACTAGTGTTCTGGTCACCCTTCTTTAGCCATTTCTTCTTAGCCAACTACAACAAACATGTTTTTTCTCGAAGTTCCCAAGTATCCAGCTCAATTTTTGTAGTAAGATAGTCACACTCAATATCCGGATATAGCCTCCTTGCAACTAATTTTCTAGTATCTCCAACCTTTCCTCCAGCACCATAATGTTCTAACCCACATGCCCAAAAGCATTTCAGTTCCAAGCATGCAGCGCGGTCTTCATTCAATTTTTCCACCAACTTTAACAAACTAGAAGTTTGGACAGGTTCACTCCAAATCTCCTCAACGTATTGTTTGAAACATGCATGAGAGCACCACATATTTTGAAAACGAAAAGGACTAGGATTGTAGCTTACCACCATTTTTTGAAATCTAATAACCACAAGAGAATGATCCGAAGACTTCATCTCCAAATATTCAAAGTACACCGTCTAGTAAAAATTTGCAAAAGAAGAATTAATGAGAGCTCGGTCTAACCGAGCCTACCTTCTTGTGCTACCTTCATGGCCATTACACCATGACATTCTTCATCCCACCACCAGAAGATCTAGAAGACCACAAGAGTCCAAACAGTCATTAAATTTGCAATGGAAGATAAAGGCCTCGAATTCCCACCAATTCTCTCATTATCCTCTCTTATGATGTTGAAGTCTCCCACTACCATCCATGGACCATCTATACAAGCTTCCTATAAACTGTTCCATTACTCACGATGCTCCACTTGACTTCACTTTGCATAAAAAAAAGTTACTAAAATTTTTCCAACACCATTAAGGAAGCAACTTGTGATCATTTGATTAGACGTACACACCAACTCAAAGTCACATGAGGCACACCAAAAAACCCATAGCTTCCCTTCCATATTCAAATTGCTAAAAAATTCTTGAGCCCCAAACTTAAAGCCAAATGCTTCATTTTACTAACCTCCAAAAAATGTTCCAAAATAGCTACAATCACCACATTGTATTTTTTAACCAACCGACACAATCTTGTCTTGGAACAACCTAACCCCCACAAGTTCCACACCAACATATTTTCAATCATAATTTAAATTTAGAAGGATGGGATAAAACCCGTTATGACTGCCTCATAGACTGTTTCTTATCACTATGGCGTGTTGAAAGTGGTTCTTGCATCTCAAGATCTAAGTCATAACATTTCTCCTTTGCAAGTGGTTGAAGGCTATTTCTTTCTTCATAGTCTAAATTAACATCTGGTTGTCTTGCTTCTGGTTCAATTTCTTCAATGAAAATATCATTGGACCGGCATTCCAATTCCCATAATTTAGAAACAAATGTTGTATGGCCTTTCTCAAAGCCATCTACATCGGTATCCCCTCCCAAAAAATAAAACTCAACCACATGTATACCATCCCGAATAAAGCACACCAACACGAACCCCTTTCGCTCCACTGACGTAACTTGTCTTACTTCCTGACTAATAGTCTGTCTTGCCTCATCCAGAATTTCCGTGCTTTCAATAAGACCTTTACCATTTGTTACTATATCACCTGCATTACCCTCTGCCCTGCTCTGCCACCCAGACAACTTCTCTGCATCCTGTTTCTTCTCCCCTTCAGACAAAATTTCTCCTTCCTCAATTTCTATTGTATTCCCCTCATCCCATTTTAGTGCAACATCCTCTATGACTTGATGACCTTCAAGACCATTCAATCCTTTCCCCTCCAAGCTTTGACCATTTTCAAAGTCCTTGTCAGATGATTTTTCTTTCCATACTTTCTTTTGATTCCTATTTCCCTCCATTCCCGAAGGATGCCTATACTCTCCTATCCTGCCAACCATTTCTGTGTGACCTTGACGGCAACACTTTGAGCAATAGAAACCAAGTTTCTCATATTTCACTTCCTGCCAAATAGTCTTGTTAGTTGAAACCACAATCAGAAATCCTTGGACAAGTTCCTCTTTCAAATCAACCTCCACACAAATTCTTGCACTAGTGGCCCTAGTCTTCTATAATGTGGCATTATCCGTCCCCAGATAATGACCAAATATAGTGGCTAGAATCTGCAAGCAATCAGACTGATACAAATGTAGAGGAATGTAAGGTAAAAATATCCATTGAGGCAGTAATGCGGATTCAATATGCAAATCAAAATCTTTTGTCCATTTGAAAAGTCTAAAAATGCAACCTTCCATCAACCTCCCCTCTCTCACCCAACTATGCACAAACTCAAGTTCAGATTGCAATTGAAAGAGCACATGATGATCATCCATGAAGCTGATTGTTGGAACCTCTAACAAACCCCAATATTTAATAATTTCGAGCTGAATCTTTTCTATCGGTAGCCTAACACGAACAAGCTTTAGAACCAGAACATAATAGAAATCCTTTGCAACCTTTGTCATCTCCATTTCAGAGAAAATAAAACCTGGTTTGCCATTTACATTAATCGGATACCGCATCGGTAGCTTGAAAAAAGAAGTTTCCTGCTATACCAATTCCAGCGCATACGCTTTCTTACCCAAAACCTCATTTTCCGAAGCCCCCTATAGGGACTATGATGCCAAGGGCAAGGGTGCTGCCATGGCCAAGCCCTAGGCCATGACAACGAAAAGGATACCAAAAAGGAATGTCCGAGATTTGTGGAGCACTTCAAAAGTGGAACATTTTTTCTGTGTGAAGTTTCATTTGTCTCCTAGACTTGTATGTTGTTTTGAAAGAGATTTGAGTTTCTATTTTCCATGGCCAATGGCTCTATTCAAAGTAGTTATTTCCTCCTCTAGGCTATTGTAATAGTTTTGCTTTGTTTGGAAGTTGTGCTTTAGAGGTTTGGTGCATGAAAGCGGATGGAACTTCACAATTATTGGTCATCTTCAAACACTAGTTAGTTTGAAAATATTGCAGCAACCAGCCATTTGCAATGTGAGTTATGGATTATTGGAGAGTGAGCATACAGATGAACATGCATGGGGGAATATATTTTAAATGCATTGATGCCGTTCAAAAATAGGATTGAACTTGTCTATAATTTACTAGTTTTCTTGCCTTGCTCTGAAAGTTATGCAAATAAGTTAATAATGAAATAGTTATGTTATTTACAAGATTGATGTATAGTATACTATTTTATTGTGGAATTCATTATCTACTCTTCTATATAAAAAAGCATAGATGTGTTTTGAATTTCACTTAAACTTTGTTTCCCCGTTTTGGTCTCAAAATTACGGGTCCAACTTTCTATGGATGTGTTTCAAATTTGAATTGACCATTTTACTCTCACTTTGGTCTCAAAATTACGTGCTCAATCATACTTTAATGAGAGAAGCTACAGGCCGTCGTCTACAAAAATCATTTTTACAGCAGACCAATAATCAAGTGCCACGTAGACACTTAATGAAAATTACTTATACACCTGCATACACCCAATAGGTACTTCATGTAGGCACACTTTCCCCCTTATCTCCTTTGTTATTGAGACTGAAGCACATCCCCTTTCTCTCCCAATATAGTTCTACTCCCATGACCACGACATTCATAGGTATTTCTTCTGCATTTATTCTTTAGATTTAAGATTTTATTCTCTCGGTTTAGGGTTTTATTTTTTACATTTTAATTTTCTTCATTCACTCATGGGACAATTGGCAAGAGAGAGGGGATGTCGATTTTGTAAGTTTGTAATCTTAGAGGAGTGAGCATGCTCAAGTATATATGAAATAATCTGTTTTTCACGTAATTGGCATACGTAAATGTTTCCTTATGGGGTTGTTTGTTTTGTGCATGGTTGTGAGATTACAACAATTTCCAGCACAGTCCATATTCTGGGTTTGGGTTCCTCTCAATTCAATTTCCAATTGGTTGCTTAGAGGGTAGTTTTTTTTTTTTTTTTTTCCTTTTTAGAAGCAATTCCCAATTGGATGCTTAGAGGATAGGTTTTTCCTGTTTTTTATTCCCAGTTGAAACAAAGGACACTGTTTGCCCAAGAACTCATTTCTCATATATTTGCTGAAAATATATGTGTTCCTCCATTGTCCAAGAAATTTGTTAGCTTGAAAGATATGTTGGCCTGGTGTGGAGGTAATGTAGTTGAACTTGGTTTACCCATACCACTATAAATAAAAAAATAGTCATCAAGTTAAAAATTTCGCACAAGGAACATACGACATAATTATAAATATAATGAAATCATTGCAAGTACCTATGTGATGGAAATTTTGTTCTAACATGACCTTCTTGTTTACAAATACTGCATCTTCGCTTCTTTGTTAGCACATTTTCCTTTGAATTCTTTTGTCGTAAAGTTTTGGGCCTACCTTTAGAAACAATGATTGGGGGATCTTGCAATGAAAAGTTTGAGATTGTTTGGCTCTGGACCGCATGTCCCTCCGTGTTACCACCACCACCATCATCATCACTCATCAAGTGAAGCTCTTGATGAATAGTCTCTACTCCCCATGAAACATGCTCATATTTCTTAATAGATAGTGACCCCATCTCAGCAACTATATAAAACTATCTCATCAAATGGTGTTTCTTACCAAAGGCAGTTGGGATTGTCTCCAATGGACTCTCATCGACACATATCCCTTATACCATGCGACTCTTTACATTGACAGTCTACCTCTCTAACACATATCATTGCAACACAAGGTCCAAAACAATTTTTTCTTGTCAAAACGTGTAGGATGTGCTGGCATAGAAAGCCAATAAATTCAAACTTAAGACATGTGCAAGACAATATTTTTATCGTTCCCGAATGTTACTTCATATGTTGGCTTCTCTCACCCAGGAATGGCCACCAAATAAAGTTTCATTCCATCTTCCTCATGTGCTTTGTGTGACTTGAACTGTTGGCTACTAAATAACTCTTCTTGAAAGATTAAAAAGGATTTTCTTGTATAGAGGTTGGTCGTGACCTCTTCAATACTTAGACGAGTTTTCATAATTGGCCTCAATGTTTTTGTCTTTACATCTTTCAATTTCTCACTTAGATAAAGTGCATTCAAAGCTTTTTCATATTGATGGATGGACTCACTTATCATCGTACTTGAATGAACACAGTCTTTACAAAACTTGTTCATACTCTCACTTTGTTGAGTTATAAACATTCCAGCGCAAAAAATAGATCTCAAGTAAGCGGACACCCACTTTTCTCTCTTCACATAAATAGTTTGCAACCAACTATTTTCTTTCAACTTGTACTTCAATAACATTTCAGTCCACTCCAACTCAAACTATTCAATAGTTAGTGTATCATGAATACAGTGATTAAAATCACATTTAAATCATGGATATTTATTGTAAACATGAGCTAGATGTTTAGGTACTTTTTGTAGGAGATGCCATAAGCACAATTTATGAGTTGTATTGGGCAATACCTCTGTGATGACCTTAGCCATTGACTTGTCATCATTAGTTATTATTGTAGAGGGAGCACGACTAAGCATCACTTCTAGCCAAGTTTTCAATAACCATGTGTAAGACTTGGCTGTCTCATTTATCAATAATGTACATCCAAATATCACAGATTGATGATGATAGTTAACTCCAGCGAATGGGACAAAGGGCATCTTGTACCGATTTGTTAGGTACATAGCGTCAAATGTAACAATATCTCCAAAATATTGATATGCAGCTCGTGATCTACCATCTGCCCAGAAGCAATTTCCCATCAACCCATGTCCATCAACTTGGATCGAGTATACAAAATCTGGATTATTACGCTCGCTTTCCAAAAAGTATTCATATAACTTTTGTGCGTCTCCCTCTTCAAGAAGTTGCTTCCTTCCATTACTTAAATAATTATGAATGTCTTTAGGAATACAACTAATATTATAATCACTACCGAGCTCCTTACTCAAAACGGACATTATTTTCCGTATTGGTATCCCCGACTTATTTAGCGTGTCTATTAAATTTTTTTTAGCCGAAGTCACTCGTTTATGCCCACGAAACAAACTTGTACTCTGAGGTGTCAACAACTCATAATTATGCTGGAGTACAAACTTGGATACAACCCATTTGCTTTCATTCTTCTTTATTGCTATCATCGCCTTATACCCACACTTTGTTTCCGAAGACTCAGGTCTTACTCTCTCTTTAAGTTTAAGATTATACAGACGGAACCCTTCTCTTTAACACACATAGTCTACACCAATTAATGATTTATCTATGGCTAACAACCGAGTATGATTTGTTCGAATACTAAAACCAGTTCGTCTGGAGAAGGCTTTATAGCAACTAAGTGCTATACCAAACCTTACATCATCAAACTCTAGCCCCACATATGGCTCCACATATGAAGATAACATTGTATTGCCTTCCTCAAGTATGTTCCCGTCGACATCAACCTCACCATCCTCTTCAATTATCTCAACTTCATCAGGGCTAGAATTAGAACTGTCCAAAATCTCAGCATGATCTCTTGATGTACTCATAATTCATGCAAGCTGATATCTTAAGACTTGGTGAGTAGATCTTCTTGCATAAAGAACAGTGAAATTAATATATAAGACAAAAATGCTCAAGTTCCTAACTTACAAACTAAAATAAATCTATAAAGGCACTTGAAGAATTATCCTAGTGTTCAAAGTATCAAATAAAACTGAGCGAATGAGGATATGTATTGTAAACATTATTTATAAGTTACATGTAAATATTAATACTAGGAAATCCACATAATTAAAGAGGATTAACCTAACTGTCTTGAAAGATTTACCACAAAGGTCCAAAATAAAAACCCAATTTTTTTTTCTTTTAAAAATCTGTGATGAGTTTGCATGTTGTCAATAAGGAGATGAAGCTCCATTCAAATTAAATGATTAAGACTATGGTAAGTAATAAAATTGCTATTCTTGTTATTGCTTAATTCTATACTGCATTATTTTATTTCTTTTTTTATCAAGTAATATATATTGCTATAACCAATGTAATATATATGACCATATTATATGATGCAAAGATGTTTCTTGAATAGAAGTCGTAAGGTTCAAAATCTCATTCCAAAATTCAAAATATTGCTTGAGGCAAGATTTTGTGATGCAAAGATTTTTATTGAATAGAATAAAGATTTTTAAGGAAACATTTACATACGTCAATTACGTGAAACGTGAAAAACAGATTATTTCATATAAACTTAGAGAATAAAATTTAGAGAAGAAAAAAATTAAAAAATATGAGAGAATAACATCTTAAATTTAGAAAATAAAATGCAGAAGAAATACTTATGAATGCCGTCGTCGCCGTCATAGTTGTCGTCGTGGGAGCAGGAACTGTATCGGAAAAGAAAAGGAATGTACTTCAGTCTCAATAACAGAGGAGATAGGAAAAAAGTGTGCCTACGTGGCACATGATTATTGATTTGTTGTAAAAATGAGTTTTGTAGACGACCGGCCCGCAGCTTTTCTCTACTTTAATATCCGCACGATTAGTTTCTTCCTTTTTCACACTTCTCTCCAACCGTTCAGATAACTTAATGACAGGGATTTTCTGTCCAGTGGGCAACTTGCTCAGCAACCCTCATTTCGCGCTTCAGATTTCAGAGTTCGTTGGGGTTCGGTGTTAGGGCAAAGGCAAGACCTTCGATCACAACATGGGGCCAGTCGATTCCTGCTCTGCAAACCGAGTAATAACCGGTGGACCAACGGGAAGATTTGCTCTGTATCTCCTCGTTGTTTCTATACCGATCTTTTTGTTGTCTCCTGCCAGTCACCTTTATCAACTTTCGTCTGCCCAGGGAATAATTGCGGACATAGCCATCCCCTTCTTCAATTTCTAGAGTTTATATGTTGGGCACATGGTCAGGTGAGAGTCTTCTTCTCTTCAAATCGATTGTTGCCACTTTGCTCTTCTCGAGAGGTGAAGAAAAATTACGTCTTTTTCGGATTTTAGGTGTCTCCTTTGGTCTCTCATTGATGCAACCGAATATGGTTTTAACATAAATTTTGATCGCATAGCCACATATTATTTTCTGCTTTTGTCCACATTCTTGATGATTTGGTTTTGGAATAATGATCTATTTTTCTTAGAAATCATTATTTTCTACTGGTGCCTTTTATATGTTCAAGTCACATTAAGTTTGAGGATTGTTGTTCTTTATTGTCTCCGTTTTATTGTTGCGTTGATTTTGCTTAATCTCTCAAGAGGTAAAAAATGGGCAAAAGCCCTGCTTTCACTTGAAGAGATCTTATGATTGTCACTGATTAATAATATGTTATTTGTTAGTGTTGTTTGTTCTTTTTTCCCTTTGTCGCAAAAAGGAAAAGTGCTCGCCACTTTGATGAGCAGCATGGAAAAAGCATGGTGCTCGCTACCTTGCAAAACCCATGGCTGGAGTTTGAGCTCACCATTGTATGCAGCGAGCAGGTACTACGCTCGCCTCACATACAGAAGGACAACCCACAAGCATGGAGCCTCTAAGCTTAAAGCCCACCTACCCGCTACACACTGAGCGGACAAAACAAAAAGTGATCCTCATGACTAGCATATGCATGCACAAGATACTTGCGAGATTTATAGATGAACACTACATGTTGGAGAATAAAAAGGTAGATATTGATAAATTTGAAGAACAAGTCGTGCATTCGCCAGTGCCTTGTCCACATCCTTGATGGTTTGGTTTTGGAGTAATGCTTCCATTTTTTTTTTTTTTTTTTTAAATTTTTTTGGACTTGGTGATTAGGTAAATTTTTTTAAGTGATGTTGTAATTTTTTTTAAATATTTAAGAATATAAAAAAAATTAAAAAAAAATCAAAAATGAAAAAAAATAAAAATACTGCATTCGGTGGGTAGTCTTCAGTAATTCTAGCACCACTCTTGGTTTTGGAATAATGATCTCTTTTTTAGAAATCATTATTTTCTCAGTGCCTTTTATATGTTCAGGTCACACTGCCTTTGGGAATTGTTATTTTTTCTTGTCTCCGTTTTATTGTTGCGTTGATTTTGTTTCATCTATCAAGAGAAATGGGCAAAAGCCTTACTTTCACATTATGAGATCTTATGATTGTTACTAATTAATAATTTATTATTTGTTAGTGTTGTTTGTTCTTTTTCCCTTTGTCGCAAAAAGAAAAAATGTTCGCCACCTTGATGAGTAGCATGGGATAAGCATAGTGCTCGCCACCTTGGAGAACCCATGGCCGAAGTTCGAGCTCGCCACTATATGCAGCACAGGGGTACTACGCTCAGCTCACAGACAGAAGGACAACCCACAAGCATGGAGCCCCCAAGCTTAAAGCCCACCTACTCGCAATGCACTGAGTGAACAAAACGAAAAGTGCTCATCATGATTAGCATACGCATACACAAGATACTTGTAGAATTTCTATATGAACACTACATGTTGGAGATTAAAAAAGTGGATACTGATAAATTTGAAGAACAAGTCATACATCACACCCCTCCTCCCCCCCCCCCCCCCCCCAAAGAAAAAACAGAGATTGCAACGTGGAAATAAAAATGCTCGTCACCTTAGCGAGCAACTTGGGTAAAACATAATGATCCTCATCTTAGCGGGCACCATGAAAGAGCATGAAGTAGGGGTGTTACCCACACCCCCCATCCAGGGGTGCTCCCATCTTGACCCAGCATGCTCCCGCGGGGGGTGGGGGGAGAGTTTGAGCCCTCGGACCCCATCACTGCCCCTATGGGTGGGTGCCCCCATCCGAATGCTAGAGGGTGGATTGGCTCCCACGACCATTTTCCCCACTCTTCCCACCACCAGCCATAGCTAAAAACAAGCAAAAAAAAAAACCCTTCATGGCAAAATTTGCACGAAAGACCCCAACAACCCTATAGGATTTCATGGACCAAGCCGACGACTTTGTCAATGCCTAAGATACCCTTCAAGCCTTGATCGCCCCGAGACACACAAGTGTTGTGTAAGAAGTAAGCGAATCCAAGCGGAGCACAGATGCAAAGACCCACAAGAAGGAAACCAAGACAAGGAAGGACAGAGTGAGAAAAGGAGCGATGACACCTCCTCAAGGAAAGCGCACAAGAAGTACGCCCACGGGAGGGCGGCGACCATGACGGGGAAGCTCGCGGGTGTTGTGCCTAACATGAAAAGGAAGGCCATCAAATTGAATATTTTCAATTCCTAAGGAGGAAGATCGTGGCAAAGATCCAAGAAGAGGTTTAAGGAGAGATGTTTAGGCACCCGAGCGGCCACCCTGCCCCCATGCGAGAGGGCAAAGACAAGCAAGAGCCAAGATAGGAAGGTAGGCTGAGCAAAAGCCCGAGAAGGAGGAATGTGAGGAGAAGGGAAGGAAGTTCGTCGGAATGGAACCCAAACAATGTCTCGTTAGGTGAAATCCACACCATAGCCAAGAGGCTCACCAATGGAGGCACATTTGCATCTATAGCATTGGGAGGCTGCCTAAGCAGGCCAGAACTCAAAAGACCCTGACTTTTTCTTTTGACGATGCTGATTGCAAGGGAGTGATCTATCCACACGACGAAGCCCTATTAGTGATGATGCTAGTCCCCAACTACACAACCAGGAGAATACTAATAAACAATGGCAGTTCTACCAATATCCTCTTTTGGGAAGTGTTCGCTAAGATAGGTATCAGTCAAGACAAGTCACAGCCATCCCACATGCTGCTGAGGGGATTTTTTGGCAAAATAGTATAGCTGGTGGAGTCCATAACGCTGCCCTTTACTGCCGGCAACCACCATGGCAGACTTCCTCTTGGTCAAGGCCTACTCTTTGTACAATGCCATAATTGGGCTTGCAATGCTAAATAGCTTCAAGTTGGTAGCCTCGAAGTATCACTTGAAGATGAAGTTTCCAACAGAATAGGGCACAGGGGTGGTGTGTGGTGAGCAAGTGGTGGAGAGGGAATGCTATGTGTAAGAATTGCGAGACAAGGAGCACAGTGAGCCCAAGCCTGAGTAGCGGAGTGACAGACCCAGCCCCTTTTCTTTTGAAACTGCCCATAGGTCAACCAAGCGAGAGTCTGACGAACCAGCAAGCCAAGATGCTCTAGAACGAGTGTAAGTTCCCTTCTTATTTTGCATTCAATGACTTCCCATGTAAATAACCGGTGATAAGGTTAATAAGAAGTGATGTTTCTGTGTATGAGTATGTGTATGTGATTGAGCGACATAGCAACCTTCCTCGCCACCTAGAATAGTCAATTCCAGATCTCACCTAGCTCTTTGGGTCAAAGCTCTACGCTCAAACCTTGATAGTCAAATGAGAACACCTCTCCTAAGTGTCCTATTTCCTCATCGCCACCCAATGTAGTCAATTCCAAATCTCGTCGGATTCTCTTGATCAATGCTCCAAGCTTGAACCTTAGCGGTCAATAGGAGGAACCTCTCCTAAGAGCCTCAGCCCCTCCTTGCTACCCAGCGAGATCGATTTCAGATCTTGCCTAATTCTCTAGGTCAAAGCCTTGCGCTCAAACCTCTACGATCAATTCTCCTAAGTGTCCCAATCCCTCCGCACCACCCAAAGAGGTTGATTCTAGATCCAGTCTGGTTCTCTAGTTCAATGCTTCATGCTTTCACCTCGACGACGAATTGCCACCCAGTGCAATCGATTCCAAATTCTATATGTTCAATAGGTCAATGCTCTATAGTCAAACGTTGGTGGTCATATGGGGGAACACCTTTCCTAGATGTCTCAGTCCCTCCTCGCCACCCAATGTAGTTAATTCCATATTCTATTTGGTTCTCTAGGTCGGTGCTCCATAATCGAACCTAGGCAATTGAATGGGGGA
The DNA here is from genome assembly GCA_011037825.1 of Carya cathayensis. Lineage (NCBI taxonomy): Eukaryota > Viridiplantae > Streptophyta > Magnoliopsida > Fagales > Juglandaceae > Carya > Carya cathayensis. The sequence goes on along the minus strand of QGSO01000195.1, from coordinate 2,060,610 downwards.
ACACCTCTCCTAAATGTCTCAGTCTCTCCTTGCCACCCATTGTGGTTGATTCCAGATTCTGTTTGGTTCTTTAGGTCGATACTCCATAGTCGAACCTCAACAATTAAAGGGGGGAACACCTCTCCTAAGTGTCCCAGTCCCTCATCGCCACCCAGCACAGTCAATTCCTGATCCCACCTAGTTCTTTAGTCCAATGCTCCTCATTCGAGTCTTGGCGGTCAAAGGAGGGAACATCTCTCCTAAGTATCCAGTCCCCCCTAACCACCCAGAATGGTCGAGTCTGGTTCTTTAGATCAATGCTCTAGGCTTGAACCTTGGCGGTCAAAGGGGAGAAAATCTCTTCTAAGTGTCACAATCCCTCCTCACCACCCAGCACAGTTGATTCCAGATCCCGCTTGGTTTTGTAGGTCGATGCTCCACACTCAAACCTCGGTAGTCAAAAGGGAGAACACCTTTTATAAGTGTCTCAGTCCCTCCACACCACCCAACACGGTCAATTCTAGATCCCACCAAGTTCTCTAAGTTGATGCTTCGCGTTCGCACCTCGGCGACCAATCACCACCCAACGTAGTCGATTCCAGCTCTTACCCGGTTCTCTACATCGATGCTCTGCACTTAAATCTCGGTAGTCAAAGGGGGAAGCACCTCTCCTAAATTTCCAAGTCCCTCCTCACCACTCAGCATGATCAATTCCATATCTCATTTGGTTCCTTAAGCTAATGCTCCATGCTCGAACCTTGGAGATCAATCGCCACCCAGCATGGTCAATTCCAGATCCCGCCTGCCTCTTTAGGCCGATACTTTGCACTCAAACCTCAACTGTCAGTAACCAGTCAGCACGATCGAGTCCAACTCCCACTTAGGTCCCTAGGTTGATATCTGGTGAAGGCATGTGCACAAACACTAAGCATGTCGTGGTGAAGAAGATATGATAAAGCCTCAAAACAAAGTAGGTAAAAAAAAGGAGGAAAAGAAAGAACGATAACGGGCGTGGGAACATGGATTCACAACTACACAAGGCAAGAAAGCCAAAACTTACATTTATTATATGTTCAGACATTACAAAAATACATAGTCCCCCGCTCTCAGGCTGGATGAAAATTGACATTTATACAATCAAGAGCAAGAAGCTGGGTCGAGGAAGGCATCAGGCATCAAGTGGTGCCCCAAAGCATCAAGGAAGTCGTGGTCCTCCAAAGTGGGCACAGACTGGGCCAAGGCTCGAGTCTAAGGTCCCAGGACAGTTGCGGGGGTTCACTGCCAAGTGTCCTGTCACCTTCTCCAACCCTTAAGAGTACCTGCAGCCCTAAGCCTGGTTACAAAGTCACTTGACTGCCACGAGTTGGGCGTGATTTGAGTGAGTTTGTCATTAGGGACATTGAGCTTGACTTCCAGGTTATTCATTCGTGGCTCGCGGGGCCTCATCTCCTCCTTGAGCTACAAGTAGGACTCCCCTATATTTACACATAGGCCCTCGGTCTTCTCTTTGTCTCTTTGGAGTGTTGCATTCTCCATTGCCAATGCGTCCTTCCTAGCTTGGAGTTCCCCGACACATGTGGCTAAGCAACGACGAACATTGTCAACCTCTACTAGCCAGGGAACATAGCCCAAGCAACGTTTTTGGGCCTCCATCACCTCCTTTTCCAGGCAGAGCATCAATTCTCGCTCCAAATATCTCTCTCTTGGGAATGCCCTAGTGGCGAACTCGCAAAGAGATGCCTTCTTCCTTAGCACCTTCTTTGTGAAGATCCTTGATGATCCGCCACAAGTTCTCATTTACATCCTCAATCTCATCATAGGACTTGTCGACACACTCCAACGTGGCCCTAAGCCAAAACATCTCGTCGTACGCCCATCCGCCTAGACTCCACCTCAGCCTAACCATCCATGACCCAAGCCACCGGGAATTCAAACCCCTACCAAATGAGAAACCATTAAAAAGCTTAAACATAAAGTCTAACCCATGAACTAGACGGAAAAGGGAAAGAAGTCCCACTAGGCAGAGGATGCTACTAAGTTGGTAAGCCATCTCCCATATCACTTCAGCCCTAGCCCCATCAGCACTTGTTTCTGAAGGGTAAGACAGCGAAGTGTCATCCCCACTCCGAGGCATTGAACCCCCAGAAGGCACGAGGAGCATCTAACGTATACATTATTGTGAACTCCCTGGTCCTAGTGTCGTTAGCTGTCCCCTGTTCCAACCTTCAGGAAAGGTTGCCATCAACGGAGTTGGCTGGCCAGGAAACTTGTCAGAATTAGAGGCCGAGGAGGTGTCCTGTTTGATTGAAGAGTCGATTGAAGGCAAGGACATCAAGGAACTATCCTCACAGGGTTGTCGCATGAAAGGCCATCTAGAGCGACAGGCTCAAGGGGCATACCACCGGCAGAAGCTGCGACAAAGCCAGTGTTAGAAGGATGCAGGCCATCACCATCGCCTCCTTGAATGATCCCCTCTAGTCTACGAGGAGCGCCTCCTAGAGCCAACAAAGCCTCCTGATCAATAGCCCCAAAGCTGCGCAAGTATGCCCACATGCCTCTAGGCGCTCGGCAGCGACGGTATCCTTGGGAGTGCTAAAATTCAAATGTTGTAAGGCCTCAAGGAATATCGCCTCTAGCTCCTCATCGGGGCCTCTTTGTCTCCCTCCTCCCACTCTGATGGGCCCTCGAATGGTTGTTTCATCTCCAATATGCCTTTAAAAAGTCACGGCACACTACATGGGAACGATCGAGCTCAATAAGGAACCGAGTAATACTTTCCTTGGTCAGGAGAACGTTGATTCTTACCTCCTCTAGGTGCTCCCAGATCCAGGAGTACACCAGTTGAATACAAGCCCACTAGTACTTGAACAAACTAATCCCGATCTTCCTATCGTTCGGAATGACCCACCAATCAGACCAAATGAAGAACTTCCAGGAAGCAGCTTCTCCGGGCAGGAACTCACATCCCTCGCTCGACACAAAGAAAAATTTGTTTTGTCATCGCTTGGCGTTGGAATGGCGCGCCTCGAGTCAGGCAAGTAGGAACTTGGGAAGGAAGATGAAACTACAAATGTTCCCTTCCAACGCACGAATCGCATGGGTGAATAGAAACTCTTGGGTGGTCAACTTTGGATCCTTCTCCCCAAAGGATGCTAAGACCATGCAATAGGAAGTCAAGATCTTTCAAGCATTGGGATGCACCTGGACCAAGGCTAGGCCTAAGAAGTCCAAGACATTGAGGACTGGGCGGCGAAAAGGGAGCCTTATCCCGTGCAAAAACATGTTGGGGTATAGGGAAACCTTCTCGTCGTTATTCTCAAGATCAATGGCCCTGCTACCGAGTGCTAGAACCTCCAAGGCCACATAATCTAGGATCCCGTATGAGCTGCGTAGCTTGTCAAGGTCCATGGGATTGACAACCGTGGACCACCCGTGCCCGTCATTAGAGGGAGATTCATGACATTAAATTTTCTTGAAGGCCATCGGAAGCAAATCTAAGGAGTGGTTGGAGAGAGAAAAAAAAAAAAGAGAGTCAAAGTTGAAGGGAAGGACGTCAAGAGGGAAAAACAAATGTTGGAAAAGGAACAAGGACAATTCCAAGAGCAAGAGGGAAGAATAAATAGGGTAGAGGAGACGGTTTAGGAGTCTCGATAGGAAAATTGACGAGACTTGGGGAAGCGACGGTTACACCAATTTCCAAAACATGGGAACGTTCAAAGATTAAATGAATTTAAGAGAGGGAGTGGAAGCATGGGAAAAATAAAATACCTACCACACTCACATGGCAAAAATTTGCTGGATAACTGAAAAATGAGATAGGGAAAAAGGCCTAGACCAGCTCGTGAAGGGGGAAACATTGACTAGTCCTTTTAGAGTATAGGCCATGTGGTTTGAGTCTTCCATTAGGGTGTTACAGTACCCCCAAACTCAATGCATGAATGAGTAAAAGACCAGTCAAGATCGTTTTGCTTACAGGATCGGCTGCATTAAATGTTACGTCGAGTGGCTAGCCTTGAGGTTAAGTCCCTGTTGTTGATAGAATCAACAACATTAAATGCAACCCCATGTCGTTCTGAGTAGGGGGTGATCGTTACAGGAATAGAAGGGTCCTATAAGGGATTTGATATAAAGGGTGAAAGGATATTAACAAAAGAAGGTTACTCACTCGCTCATTTTCTCTCAAGATTGTTTACTTCCTTCTTACTATGTTCTACCTAAATACTTTCTGACTTTGGCATTGGAGGTGACACGGTCACACCATGCCATTGCTTCTTCCTCTTTCGCAGGCACCCAAACCATCATCGTAGTTGGTGGCTACAAAACATGCATTAACAATACCTAACACTTCCATCTCAGTAAACTACATCACATATGCTTGTCTTTTGATAATTGATCGTGGGTCGGTCCTCTCTTATGTTTTCATCTACATGCAAGATTGTTTAGCCAAGTAAAATTATTAAATTTTCATGATCCATGAATGAAAATTTGAAACCAGGCGTGAAATATTGTTGGAGTATTATTTTGAAAAATCGACGGATACATGATTTTGCTACATTAAATGTTCAGGGTGTAATAGGGGTCAATCGATGTTCAATGGAGACCAAATGAAATAAAAGGATGTGATATGGCAAAAGAGTGGAAATACTCACATGTAGTTGATTCTAGGCAAATAAGACTTGCCCTTTTTTGCATTGTCTTTGGTGATATGGTCTTTATCTTCTTCTTAAGTACCATTTGGTAATGATAGGAAGAGTACTAGAGGTCATGAATATGAAATGTAAAATATAAAGGGCGATTAATACATCATGGGATAATTCTTAAGAGCCAAGATCAGAGTGCGGATTTCACCAACTCATGAGTGGCTAATTATTGTTGGTTGGCCTATCAACTTTCTATATAATTTTATTTTATGTAAATTATTGGGACAAGTAATGACTTAAAATGATATTAGAATAGAGATTTTAAGTTACAACTTCAACTCTCTACTTCACCCTTTAAGTAAATCTATCTATTTTCATTATAGTAATTTCATAAATAGTAGTGAATGATATCAAATATTGTCTGGAAGAGAGAAATTTTTGTAGTTTATAATTCGAATTGACTAATTATTTTTAAACAATAATGCTGAAGAGGCATGGAGAAAAAATAGATAATTTTTTTGAATAATATTAGATGTTAAATAAATATTGTGAGACCTAGCATGCGTATTTACTTTTCAGATTTTAGGGTAGTTGGATGACCCCATGTTTGTTGTTTGGCATTTCATATAGTCATCCCAAGCCTTATTGCAGACATAGAGATTATTAATTATTTAGATGCCTGAACATCAATACTTTTTATTTTTTGAAACAAAGAAACTGTATTCTCTATATTCATCAAATGTTTTCAATATATGACTTATCCTATAAAATAAAACTTTCATAGCCAGTTGGGCCATCTTCTATCCACACTTGCTCATCATCTACATTATAAGCAAATTTTACCAAAAAAATCAGCTACTTTATTTCCTTCTCTATACGGGTATATCACTGCCTACAAGGGTCTATTAGCTAGTATCCCTCTAATGTCTTCTAACCTCTGGCCATGCCATTCCCATATCTCCTTTGTACTACAAACTGATTGTGTAATACCTAAGGCATCACCTTCAAAAACAGCCTCAACAATGTTCAGTTCTATACATAGCAACAAGGCTCTCCAAAGAGCAACAGCTTCTGCTATAGCGGCAGATCCTATATGCGAGCTTGTTCTACACAGAGAAACCAACACTTCCCCTTTTACATCCTGAATGACCACCCCTACTCCCCATCTTCATAGTTTTCATGTCATAGACAGCGTCCCAATTAATCTTCACCACCCCATCCCTGGGAGCCTTCCATCTCACCCTTTCTTTGTGTGCCCGAATATGGCCTACTTTCTTGACTTATTTACTTTGAGCTTCCTGATACTCGTCTATGCTGGTTCTTGCTTTTTCGAAGATTACACCTGGACTTGAAAATTCCTTTTTGAAAATAAGATAATTCCTCCTCAACCATATATTTTGCATAACAGTTACTATTAACACTACTTCATCCTCACCAAATCTCCCTACCACCTTGCCCCATATTTGTCCCAAGTCAACCTCACCCGAAGGCCACTTCTGTACTGGGCTACCCACCTTTACCCATACATCCACAGCCAAAGGACAGTTTCATAAAGCATGGCAAACTGTTTCTTCATTTTTCTCACAGATGGGGCATAGAGGATTTTCAATTACCCTCCGTTTGTATAAATTCCACTTGGTTGGTAAGCAATTGTTTATGGCTTTCCACACAAACATCTTAATCACCCCCGGGGCATTCATTCTCCACAAGTTCTTCCACCCCTCAGCTGCTTTACTACTATATGAAGATCCCCCACTACCATTTCTCTTTCTGCTTAATTCAAAATGATAAGCCGACTTGACCGTAAACTGACCTTTTTTGGAAGATGCCCAAATCTGTTTGTCAACCAAGTTTGATTGACTAATAGGAATGTTGCAAATCAAGTCAGCTTCTTCTGCAGTGAAGATCTTCTTTACCAGTTCAGACTTCCACTTCCCACATCCCTCTTCTATCAACTGTTCCACCCTTGTTTTTGGTTCTAGTATCCTCATTGGAGATTGAACTTTGAAAGATGAGAATCTAGGAATCCACCTATCTCTCCATATTTTGATAGTTTTTCCATTTCTCACTCTCCATACTAGCCCTCCCTTCAAAATTCAAAGGAACTCCTTAGGCTTCTCCAGATCATCGAAGTACTCTTGCTGGTACTCCTATAGTACTTGTCTTTAAGTACTCTTGCTGCTATTGAACTTGGATTTGTTAAAACCCTCCATACTTGCTTGGCTAAAAGGGCTTTATTAAAACTCTCTAGCTCTTTAAAACCCTAAACCTCCATTATATTTTGAAACCCCTATCTTCCCCCATCTCATCCATTTAATCTTCTTGTCATTTTCTTTATGCCCCCACCAGTACTTAGACATGAGTGCAGCAAGCTCCTTACTCAACATTTTTTGTAGCAAAAACACACTCATATGATAGGTAGAGATCGCTTGAATTAGTGCTTTCAACAAGACTTCCTTCCCTACAGGTGAGAGAAATTGATTCTTCCAATTGCTTAGCTTGAGCCATACTCTATCTTTTATACTTAGATCTACCCACAAGTGTAGGTAAACCTAAATACTTCTAACAATTATTTTGCACCCTTGCTCCCGAATCTTTCACAATTCTTTCCCATTCTTCCTTTCTTCCATTTGAGCTAAACATGATGGAAGTTTTTTGCTTGTTTAAACTTTGGCCTGATGCCTACTTATACATCTTCAAAATACCACTAATTTTCTCCCATTCTTCCTAGCATGCCCTCCCAAAAATAATATAGTCATCTGCAAATAGAAGATGCGTGAGTTTTACTCCTCCCCTTGCCACTACCACCCCATTTATCTCCCCCTTGCTTCAGCCCCAGTTATTAGAGAGATCAGACTCTCAGCACATAATAGAAATAGGTAGGAGGATAATGGATCCCCCTACCTAAGACCTATCGTTGGATGAATCACCTAACTTGGCTCCCCATTAACTAACACAGCATATGAAACTAAAGAAACACACTCCATCATCAAATTGACCCATCTAGCTCCAAACCCCCAACTTCTCCATCACACAGGAAGGGCCACTCCACTCTATCATAGGCTTTGGAAATATCAAGCTTTAAAGTCATGCTGCCTACTCTCCCTTTTAGCCTTGTCTTCTTCGAATGCAAAGTGTCATAAGCAGCTATAATGTTGTCTGATATAAGTCTTTCGGGAATAAATGCACTCTAGTTCTTTGAGACAATATTCTGCAACACTTTCTTCAATTTGTTGGCCATGGTCTTTGCAATCAACTTATACATTACATTGCATAAACTTATTGGCCGAAAGTCCCCTACCTTCTTTGGTTTTGAAATCTTTGGGATTAAAGCCACATAAGTGAAGTTTAAGGATTTTTCCAGCTTTCCCCCATTTAAAAAACTAAGGGTTGCATCACATATCTCATCCCCAATAATATTCCAAAAAGATTGGTAAAAATATGCACTAAACCCATCTGGTCTAGGGGATTTGTATGGCCCCATTTGTTTCAAGGTTGCCTCCAACTCCTCCCTAGCAAAACATCTCTCCAGTTCATCCCTCATGTTACTCGTAACCCTTTCCTCCATTGACTCCACACATTTCTCCATAACACTTCTTAAAGGAGCTTCAAATCTATAAACTTCAAAAAAATGACATCTAAATGCCTCACCTATCTCTTTATCTCCTTCTTTCAACACAGACTAGGAATCTAACACAGATAAGATTTTATTTTTTCTCTTCCTTTGGCTGGCACATGCATGGAAGAATTTTATATTTTTGTCACCTTGGCTATACTAATTCCTTTTAGCCCTTTGTCTTCATTTTATGTCTTTCTACTCCAATAACTTCCCACTTCCTGATGTTACACATGAGTTTCTACAACATTTTCTAGCACCTCCACCTCTTGCAACACTTTTATCCTTGCAGAAAATTGTTCAATGCTTTTGTTTCTTTCCTTATCTTTATTTCTGAATCCTCTCACCAAAGCCCTACCACAAGCCCTTAACAGCCTATGCACTTGTTTCATAAGCTCACAACATTGTTGTTTCCTTGACCACACATCTTCTACTAACCTCCCATACTCCTTCTCTTTTATCCAGCTTGCCTCAAATTTTATTTTATTTTTTTAAAAAAAGCCTCCTTCTCCTCCTTATACTACTTGCTCCCATTACAATTAAAAGCATTGGTTTATGATCTGAACACCTAGCCACAATCCCCTCCACCACCACTTCTTTAAATCTACATTTCCATCCAATGTTCACTACAAATCTATGAAGTCTCTCCTTAGTGAAAGTATGATCAGAGTGACCATTACTCCACGTAAAAAGATTACCCACATATCCCACATCAGACAACTCATTCACTTCCAAAGCTTCCCGAAACTGGGCCATTTGGCTCTCAGCTCTTAACTACTTCCCATTTTTTCACCCTGAGTCAAAATCTCATTAAAATCTCCAGCTACATACTAGGCTTCATCATTCCCTGGTTTAAGCCTTGCCAATAGCTCCTAGGAAGAACTCCTTTTTGCCGCATTAGGATGCCCATAAAAACCAATGAACACCCTGCTTCCCCGTACTCACATGCCATTGCGAGTAGCTCAGGATTTCTACATCATCTTTGTCTTTCCAGAACAGCCCCAATCCACCTTTCCTCCCTGTAGGGTCAACTACAAAAAAATCCTCAATTCTCATTCTATTTCTCAGACTCTCCATTCTTTTTGTTTTAATCATTATCTCAATTAGAAAAACAACTTTAGGTGACTTTTCCTTAACCATATTGCTAAGGTCCTAAATTGTCCAAGGGTTCCCAAACTCTTAACAGTTCCAACTTAATAGTTTCATTGTTACTGGTGGGGCTACTTCACAACCTCCGCCAATGTATCAATCAACATAGCCTCTCCCACTTCAGAATCCCTTCTAAGCCTTTTTTACGTCCCATCAACTATCGCTCCATTATCCAATTCTCTCTCTAAAACTCTTTTAAAAGAAGGAGTATAGTTAAGAGATTCGCCTAGTGTAAATCTTCCACGGGCCCTTCTCTTCCATCCACTACCCTTTGGTTTCACAGCCTTCTTTACACTTTCTAGATTTTATTCTTTGCCAATCTCTAAGGTTTGACTCTCACTAATCCTTAATGTGGATTCCTTTTTTTTGTTCAACTTTCCTAAAATATTGTTAGAAACCATTTGTGCAACCCCTCTAGTTTTGCCTAGCCCCTCTCTACAGTTCTCTTTTCCATTTTCCACTTCCTCCTCACCCTTCCTTCTCCCTGTGCCATTCAGCATCTCCTCCCCCTATCTACTGAGAGCCTTGATCACTACCAGCTCCTCAACAGAGCCCTCTTTAGAGAAATTATCAGGATCATAAGCATATTCCTGATTGTAATATGTCCCTTTCCTCCCAGCCTTTTCTCGATTGTCAGCAGGGGCTCTAACCATGACCCAAACTGTAATGGTCCTCCCTAATTATCTCCCCCATTGCATCCTTGTTTACCATGTGCAATACAACCCCATCGAAAGCAAATCTTAGGGAGTTTCTTGTATTTAAAAAGGAATCCACATACTCTTCCCTTCAAACACAATCGTTCTTCCTCTTGCCACCTTCTTCCTTAAATCACATTCGACTTTAACTCTAAGACATCAGCCCCATGCCATATTGTCATCTTGTAAATCCACTTCCCAAACTTTCCAGATTGATTTCCCTATTAGCTCTCCAATTCTCCGATTCATCCCTCCCAATGGCAGATTATACATTTGGATCCAGAATTTCTCTTCGGAAAAAACAAACAAGTGTGGCTGTTTACTTCCATCAAACACCTTTAGTGCAAAATGGTGATTATCGAATAGCCAAGGGCAGCCTTCCAAAACTCTATTACGATCTCCCTGGTTTGCAAAGGTTACGACGAAACAGTTGGCTCTGATCTCTTGGAATTCCATTTTCTTGCTTACCCACCAAATTCTTTTCATCATAGATCTTACAATGTCCTTCCCAATTGTTCTATTTGAGTCTACTTTCCCCACCAAACTTATGTCCCCTTTCCTCTTTAACTCCTCCAAATCATGAAAATTCGTCTCAATCAGTTTCGTCTCTTCCTCATTTTGATTCAATCAGTCACAAATCTCCTATAATCCCTTCATCATCCTTCCCAATCGCCACCGAGCAGACACACTACCTTCCTACTCACCAAAGTCCCAAGATTAGAAACTAACTATCACACTTCAACAGAATCGCCTACTCGAGAGAGAAGACTGTAGGCAGATGTTTGATGAATGCTATTGCCTGAACATCAATACTTAGATTGTCCTTCAACCTTAGTAATAAAATAAAAGAATGTTACAGCCATAAAAAAAAAATCATAAAATAAATTTATAAACTGTGTGGCTCCATATGATATGTTAGATTTATTTTACAATAAAAATAACTTTATAATTTAACTTACTACATCAAACTACGATAATTTGTGAATTTACTTTTTATAAAATTCATTTGTCACCTGGAACATTTCTATTTGATTATAATGCTCAGGTGCTCTCGCCTCTACCTCACATTTGGTCAGCAACCTCTAAATTTAGGGTTGATATTCTCAAAAGGAAAATTCTATATACCACACTACCATCCCACTTTTGTCTCAATATGTAAGATGTGGCACATTTATTACCATTAGATAATTCTTTATTAGATGATTATTTATTGTTCAATAGTAATAAATGTACCACATCTTATATAGTGAGATGAAATTGGGATGAGAGTGTGATGTATATCATTACTCTTCTCAAAAATTACTTCTAGTTTGTTTCAATTATGACACTTTCCCCATAAATTTTGAAAAAGAAAAGAAATTGCATGCAACGTACCATGATTCCTTCAATGTGGCCTCCCAAGTTAGTTTTATTAAATATTTTAACATGAATATTAATATTTGGATATTCAATTTTCTATGATCCACAATAATAAAATATAACAGTTAAAAAACATACCTTCCTTCATTTTAGTATGATAATGAATCTGACCTGGTTATGAGAGAATAATCACTCTAACAACTTTACCTCCGAGTGTTTTTCGATGGATAGAGGTACAAATTATGTTGTAGGTGAGAACTTTTAAATCCTCAATACTTTTATAGACTTATGACCATCATGAAATCTAGAGGTATTCATGTCTCACTATGACTCATTAATTAAATGATAATATTTGAACTAGTCTAAACCCATTAGGACATGGGTGTGCGAGACATAGAATTTTAATAAAACTCATACATTCTCTCACTTGGCCCAACCGCCCATAAAATAATATGTTCCATTCATGGGTTTATTACAGGAAAGTAACCATATTGCGCACGTTCATTTCCAAAAACGTTTCTTAGCTCAAAATACATTACATGAGTTCCAAAAAACGTTTTTTTTTTTTTAATCTCAAAATACATTATATGAGTTCTGTAATATCAATGTCAAATTAGCTACTAATCCAAGTCATGGCGGTCCTCTGTTATATAACCAACAAATTTCCTTCCATGTACCACAACGCTACTAACTTAATTTAACGCGATCTTTAATTAGGACAATTAAGGTGAATACTATAGTGCCTTGGATTCCAATTCATGTCTACTGTAGACATTATCTTGTTATCATTCATCCACATCATTCAATGTACATATAAAATGAAAAAAGACAAGAAAACAGAAATAATCATAATAGATATATTTCAATGTCCAGTAACAAAATACTCAGCATATCAATGATCTCTTTAACATATTCACAATATGGGTATAGGCATAAGATCTATCTTTTCAACGTGTTCTTTAAAATAGAATCATTAGAACAGTATTGATATGGACATATTTATTTCTGCACTTTCTCCTTAACACTTGGATATTTAATTTCATTAAATACTCATCATTTTGAGAAAAAATACTCTAAAGAATTCTTGCCATACATTTTTAGCAGCTTGGTTATAAGTCAATAATTCTAAGTCCTCACATAAATTTTCTCAGTCAGCTACCATACATTGTGGCCTCAAAACATACCACAAACTCAATCTCTATTACACATGAAGTAGTAAGAGATTTGCCTCATACTTTTCAATTACAACTATATTCTCCATTATTAATGTAATCATGCAAAACAGGGTATGCATATTCAATTACCTTAAGAGTATCAATTCTTTTAAAGGCAACAATATAATCTTAATTTCTTGCAAATAACCATGCACTATTTTCAGAGTTTTGGGTCAAACATCCTTGGAATAGTTTGGCAACAACCAAGGATGCCAACTGTAAAATAAATGTTTGGCCCTATACAAGTTTGTTTATAGCGTCTACTTGCAAGCCCTTGTTTTTCCTTCTGGTGCAGGAGTTCATTGAAATCTCCTGCACACATCCATGCCATAGGCTTAGGGGGTTTTAACATCTCATGTAATTGCCAACTACTACTTCTTTTTGCTGTTTCTGGGTGCCCATAAAGCCCTATGAATTGCCATGTGTGTCCATTGTCCTCTTCCTTTATTAATGCACTAATTTGCCAATGAGTGTAATTGATAATTCTAACATCCCATTCCTCCTTCAATAGTAGGGCAATCCCACCACTAAGTCCCAAGTTGTCCACTGCAAAATAGCCATCTAGTTTCAGACTTCTTCTTATAGTCTCTAGTCTTTGTTTTCTAGTCTTGGTTTCCATAAGAAAGACTAGATTGGGGCACTTATCCTTAGTTAATTGTCTAAGGATCCTAACTGACCGAGGGTTCCCAAGCTCTCGGCAATTCCAAACTAGAATGCTCATTGGTGTTGGCAGGGCTGGGAACTAGGCTTTGCCATTTGGTTTTTGTTACCATGGTCTTTTCCTTGCCTCTTGACCCGCTTGGTATCATGCTTGTTCTCCTCACTTTCTCTTTTACAGCCTCTCATGTTGCCTAGTCTTTGGGAGATATTTGTTATGTCACTCAATGCCTCCTTCCGAATGTTACTTCCATGAGAGTCCTCTCCTTAAGCTTGCCTTTTCCACTTTCTGGTATTAGGACCCTCAAACCTTGTAGCAGGTTTTTTCCTTTCCTCTGTGCTAGGTGCCTTACTTTTAGTCAGACCCTCCCTTGTGTCCTCACTCACGTGGGGTCCCAGTGATTTTTCTAGCTCCACTTGTGGGGTTACCCGATCTAGATTACCTTTACCATGATCTACTTCCATTCTTGTAGTGTTCAGAGGGGTTAAGGTCCCATTGTCAGTTTCCATTATGGAAACCTCATACGGATTTGGGAAATGACTTTTGTGTTGTGCTTTGGTGAAGGCTTCAAGGATGGTACCTATCATCTTTTCAGTGGTTGAAACTTCCTCTGTTGGCAATTGACCCTTGGCTCCTTAGAATACATTTTTCAATTTTTCAGCTAAAAAGTCTTCCTTCATTCTTACTGACATCTTCTGTTGGACAGCATGGTTTCTTGGCATGGGCTCTTCTCTGTCATCTCGCCCCCACCTAATCCCTACTCTCCTCGGTGATTGTTACCACTGTTGTCGCCACCGTGATTCACCATTTGCTCCTACCTTGGAACCGCCATGCTTTCGGACATTAAAAATATTTGTGTGCATGGGTGGAGCTCGTAACCAGGGACCAAATTGTTGGGGGGGTTGATCTTCCCTTTGTTGCTCATAACATAGTCTATGACAGTTCTTCCCCTTATGATAGAGAACTCCGCAATGGAAACAGAAGTTTTGGAGCCATTCATATTTAAAGGATATCCAGTGTTCTTGATCTTCAAATAACATCCATTTTCCTCTAAGCAGTTGTGAAGGTCCACAGCCACCCTCACCCTTAAGCACCGACCATGCACATCCATCTAGCTCTGCTTCAACTCAAATGACATGTCCAATGGATGCCGCAAACTGTACTCCGACTTCCTCATTCATGGTGGCTAGTGGAAGATTGTGTAGTTGGACCCATAATGGTTCATAGCGAAATTGTACAATATTAATGGAAACTGTGTAATCAATCTCTTGTAGAGTTAGCAAGCTCCTGTCGAAAAACCATGGTCTACCACCAAGGACCTTTTCTTTGTCTTTAAGTTTCTAAAATTCTATTAAGAAACTCTAGTTGCCTATCTCTTTGAACCTCACCCATCCTTCCAACCTCCATACTTGTGACATGGTGGTTTTGAAGGGCTCATTGTTAACATTCTTCTCCGACATAACACTTCCCACAATGCAATATTCTTCCTTCCTATCCCTCTCCTTTGGTCCATCCTGTTTCACTTGAAAATGAGAGCTTTCTTCCGTTGTTAGCTGCAATCTCTCCCAAAGTTTAGCTAGGTCCTCTGCCTCCATTGATGCACAACCCCAAAGAAAAAAACACTCACCTAACTCATAGGATTTAAGATCGTGAGCCTTAGCAGAAAACTAAGACACTAGAGCCTCACTCACTCTCAAGAGAGAAGGGAAGGCACTCAGGTTCGTAGTAAACTCTGCAAATTATGTGAGCCTTTAGGAGTAAACTCGGACATATAAAGTGTTCCCTCCAACATTAAATTATGTGGCAGAACTAGCTGTATCACTAGAATTCTTCTTTGGAAGTAAATTCTGGCATACAAATTCTTCACTCCAACCTTACTTTGACACTCCAACCTTACTTTGATGGATGAACTAGTAGTATCATCAAAATGCTCCTTTGGGAGTAGATCTTAACACACAAGTTGTTCACTCCAACTTTACTTTAATAGATGAACTAGTAGTGTCATCAAAATTCTCATTTGGGAGCAGATCTTGACACACAAATTGTTCACTCCAACTTTACTTTAATGGTTGAACTAGTGGTGTCATCAAAACCATCTTTTGGGAGTAGATTTTGATACACAAAATTGTTTACTCCATTATACCCATTTTTACTATGGTGCTTAATGGTTTTTCATCCAAAATTAAGAAAAATGTTGTACCTTTGGGTAACTAATCTTTTTCTTAATTTTGGTGCAAACCATTTGCACCATTTGGGATAAACAATTATATATGGCATATCAATAATTTAAATAGGAGCCAAAAATTAACATTAAATAATTCATGCATTTATTGAACAGTAAAAACATTAAAAACAAGGGGACTCTAGTCGCCTTACGCCGTACACTATTTAATGTTAATTTTTGGCTCCTATTTAAATTATTGATATGCCATATATAATTGTGCATTTAGATGAAAATTACATAATTAATTATAGAATTATTATATAAAATAATATATATTTAAAAATTAAAAATTTACATTTTCCTATTCGGTTGGTCCTGTCCGGTCAAACCCCACCCTAGACTGGACCGAAAACCAAAAATTGGATAATTCTTGGACCGAGACTGACTAGTCCCAAGGTTGGTCCGGTCCAAACCAACTGGCTTTCACCCTAATTGAAACCATAGAATAACTATAACCTGTTGCTACCACATGTTAAATATTTTAACATGAACATTAATATTCAGATCTTCAACTTCCTAAGATCCATGATAATAAGATAATAACAGTTAGAAAACATATCTCCCTCTAGTTTAGTATGATAAAGAATCTAACTTGACAATGAGAAAATTATCATTCTAGCAACTTTAGTTTCGAATGTCTCCCGACGACTAGAGGCACAAATTATGTTGTAAATGAGGACCCTTAACCCCTCAGTGATATTTATAGACTTCTAGTCATAATGAAATCTAGAGGTATTCATGTCCCACTATGACTCATTAATTAAGTGATAATATTTGAACTAGTCTAAACCAATTAACTAAGGGTTTAATTGTATATAATCTCTTTATGGCTAAAGTATTTCTCTTAATTCATATATAGACCCATTATTACTTGATCGTATGGATTGGATTCTTCTTGGAGACCAACAATTTTTCGAATTTCAAAGGACAACCATTGATAAGAAATCACATGATGCTCAATTGTTTACTATAATCAAGGAAGGAAAATGAGGAGTTTAGTGATGAATGAAATGTTTTTTTCTCTCAAAAAAAGGAAGGAGAAGAAGTTGAACTTGTAAGAGTTTTATTAAAAAGAAATACTTTAGCATCAAAGAGATTACATAAAAGTAAACCCACAAATTGATGTAACTTGATGCAATATGTCAGATTGTAATAACGAATCACATGAAACTATATCAGTTTGTGTGTTTATTTTTGTATAATCCTTTAGATGTATTCAAATTTTTTTTTTCCTCCAAAATGGGAGAGATTTGGAGAGAGAAATGTTGCAAGAAGATTAGGAAAAAAAAAAACTGTCAAACCATATTTTCTTCTCTTTATTTGCCTTTCACCCTTTCCCCATAATCAAACAACATAATCTATATTTCTTGGGTTTTTATCTTTTGCTTCGTAGAAAGCAAGTGGAAGGGACTCGTCATCTTGACAATACTAAAAACAGCATGACCCAGTGGACCAAATCGTCACCAAAAGTTAGTGTTGGAATTTATCAACATTTTCCACTATTGTCTCCTCGGATTATATCTATATAATATGTATTATATATATACTTTCTTTTGTAATGTTTAGACAATGATTTTTATACAAATTTATTATGCATGATTGTTTTTATTGACATAGATTAATAAATGAGTAATATTTTACTCACAAGGAGATTCACAAAAATAAACTTATAAACTTTTTTTTTTTTGAAAAAAACCTCGTATATTGAATTTACTTGTTAACAAATTTACAATGTTTTTCGAAATTAACACAATTCAAAACCTCTTGAGAATGATCCTCCATCCAGACTCTCTCTTCATCTACAAGTAAAGCTATTTTTGCAAGACCATGCGCAACACTATTACAGACTATTGATATGCAAAACTGTCCACTGCTTTCTGTTATTCAAGACAGTCTTCACATCCTCGATCAATTGACCATGCAATTCCCAACATTTTGCTGCATTATTAACCGCATTAACCACTATTGATGCATCTCCCTCCAATTGAACTTTGTTAAAATTCAATTCAACACACAACTTCATGGCCCTCCAAAGAGCATAAATTTCTGCTACTACAGGACTAGAAACATTTGGTCTGAAATAGCATAAAGAGACTAAAACATCACCACTGCTGTCTCTAATCACCACTCCAATTCCACAACTACTGTCATTACTCCTTAAAACTGCATCCCAGTTTACTTTAACCACATCCCCAACAGGTGGTTTCCAATAAAGAGCCCTACTGCACTAAGAACTTCTTTGTTTTGGTTGAGCCTGCTGCTTCACTTTTGCTTGCTGAAATTCAGTCAAACAAATAACAGCTTGACTAAATACATCATTAGGCCCCTCAAATCTATTTTCAAAGACCCATCCATTTCTTCTCAACCATACCTTTCTAAGCACCACAGCCAGTATTTCCATTTGATCTTGAGTCAAGATTGAAAATCACTCAGACCAAAGTTAAAAAAACTCTCTTTCATGACTTGACCATTTCTGCACTGGACTCTTTTCACAAGCCCAAACATCACCTGCTCCACTACAGCTCTACAAAGCATGACAAACTGATTCATCCTCCCTCTTGCACACTAGACATAAAGCTTCTTTAAGAACTTTTCTTTTTAATAAGTTTTTCTTTGTTGGAAGACAGTTTGTAATAGCCTTCCAAACAAAGATCTTTGTAACCCCTGGTATGTTCAAATTCCATAACTTTCTCCACATTTCATATGTACTTCTTGAAGCCTCCCCACCTTCTCTTCTTTTTCTGTTAACTTCTACATGGTAAGCACTTTTAACACTATACAAACCATTTTTCGAGAAGGCCCAGATTTGCTTGTCAGGAAGCCTAGAAAAACTAACAGGTAATTTGCAAACAACAGCAGCATCATCTTCATTAAGCACTTTCTTTATAAGTCTCACATTCCAACCTCCACTCTCGACTGAAAATAATTCCTCCACCTTAGCCTCAGCATGTAACATGTGCACAGGAGATTGAATTTTAAAAGTCACAGCCTTTGGAACCCACCTATCTCCCCATATTTTAATGCTTTTACCATCCCCTACCCTCCATACCAACCCTTCCTTCAACAAATCCAAAGAATCCCACATACTTCTCCACAAAAATGAAGGTTTGAAACCCAAAGTAGCATGTAACAGATCAGTGTTCCTGAAGTACTTATCTTTCAAAATAACTGCAGCCATCGATTGTGGGTTCTTCAATACTCTTCAACACTTTTTTGCAAGAAGAGCTTTATTAAAAGCTTCTAATTCTCTGAATCCCAAACCTCCTTCATTATTTGACAGTCCCATCTTAGACCACTTCCTCCACTGAATTCTATTCTCCCTCTGCTAGAAACCCCACCAAAATTTTGCCATTTGAGCAGCCAATTCCTGACACAACTTCCTTGGCAGTTTGAAAACACTCATATAGTATGTGGAAATAGCTTGAATAACTGCCTTTTAGAGTACTTCTTTACCTGAAGGGGAGAGAAATTGATTTTTCCAATTACTCAACTTTTTCCACACTCGATCCTTCACACTGTTAAAAGTTTGATATTTGGACCTACCAACCATTATTGGCAATCCAAGATATTTTTCACAGTTGCTTTGAATTCTAGCCCCACAATCCTTCACAATATCACCTTTCACCTTAGCACCAGTTGTAGGACTAAACAATACAGTTGTTTTATGCTTATTCAAACTTTGTTCAGATGCCTTTTCATAAGTATCCAATATTCCACTAATTGTCTTCCATTCCTTCCAAGTAGCTTTCCCAAAAATCAAGCAATCATCAGCAAATAACATATGAGTCAATTTAAAACCCCCTCGAGCTACTGAAACCCCTTTGAGATCACCTTTTACTTGAGCTTCTTCAAGCATAGAACTTAAACCCTCTGCACATAGAAGAAAAATATAAGGAGATAATGGATATCCTTGTCTTAAACCTCTAGTGGGAGAAATAAAATCACCTGGCTTACCATTGATAAGAGTAGCATAAGAAACTATTGAGATACATTTCATGATCAAACCTATCCATCTATCCCCAAAACCCAATTGTTTCATAACTGCGTCCAGATAATCCCATTCCACCTTGTCATAAGCCTTTGAAATGTCTAACTTCACTGCCATACTTCCAATTCTACCATTTTGCCTGCATCTCATCGAGTGTAACATTTCATAAGCTGCAATAATGTTGTCTGAGATTAATCTCCCTAGAATAAAAGCACTATGGCATCTACAAATAATATCATCCATCACCCTTTTCAGTCTATTAGCAAGAGTCTTTGCAATGATCTTGTAAAAAATATTACAAAAACTTATAGGTCTGAAATCATTCACACTTCTTGGATCATTAACCTTTGGGATCAATACAATGAAAGTTTGATTTATAGAGTCTTGTATGCTTCCCCCATTCAAGAATCCCAACACTGCACTACTTACTTCCTCCCCAACCACATGCCAGAATTTTTGAAAGAAACATGCCCCATACCCATCAGGACCCGGGGCCTTCAATGCCCCCATCATATTCATAGCCTCCTCAACTTCCTTCCTTGTAAATACATTTTCCAGAAATTCATTCATAGCAGCTGACACCCTAGGCTTCAAAGCCTTTACACCCTCATGAATATCTTGAACAAATGGCTTTGCACTAGAATAAACCATAGAAAAATGGTCTCTGAAAGCTACAACAATATCCTCTTCATTTTCCCTTAGAACAGACTGACTATCCAATATGGACACAATCTTATTCCTTCTTCTTCTTTGATTAGCACACTCATGGAAAAATCTAGTGTTTCTGTCTCCCATAGTGTACCAATTCCTCTTTGCACGCTGCTTCCATTTCACATCTTCCTGACCAAGTAACAAACCCACCCTACCCTACAAACCTTTCAATTCCTCCATATTATTCTGGCAAAGATCCCCTTGTATCTCCCTTATCTTCTTTGATAATTGCTCAATCTCCTGCCCTCTTCCCTTATCTTTCCCTTTGAAAAAAGATACCAGTGACTCACTACAATATTGCAATTTGGTTTGAACTTTTTGAATAGGTTCTATAAATAGGATACTCTTCTTCCACCCTTTTTTAACCACTTGCTCACATTCCTCCTGTTGCAACCAACTAGCCTCAAACCTGAAAGGGAAATGCACTCTCCTTTTGCCATTTCTCCCTTCAATAGTAGAGATTAAAATAGGCAGGTGATCTGAACACCTTCCAGTTAAAGCCTTAAAAAGAAATCTCCATCTATTGTTCACCACAAACCTATCCAATCTTTCTTTGGTAAAAGACTGGTCTGAGTGTTTGTTTGACCAGGTAAAGCTATTTCCTCTATAACCAGCATTAACCATACCACAATCCTCTAGTGCTTCCCTGAACAAATTTATTTGACTTTCTGCTCTCCTCTTTCCCCCCACTTTCTCATTATGCCATAGAATTTCATTGAAATCTCTTCCTACACACCAAGCAACATCATTAACAAGTTTCAATTGCCTTAATAGATCCCATGAAAGCCCTATTTTCCCTGACTCAGGGTGCCCATATAATCCTGTGAAGTACCAATCCCTCCCTTCCCTATCTCCTTTAAAAAGAACATTCACATGCCACTTTGAATAGTTGATAATCTCAACACCTTTCTCATCTCTCTAAAACAAAACAAGACCACCCCTCCTCCCATCAGAATCAACAGCAAGACATCCTTCCATCCCTACCCTCCTTTGCAAACCAACAATTCTACATGAACTAATTTTTGTTTCACAAACAAAAACCAGAATGGGCCTCTTTTCCTTAACCATAAGGCTAAGATCTTGAACTGTCCGAGGGTTCCCAAGCCCTCGACAGTTCCAACATAGTATTTTCATAATTCCAGGTGGTGCTACTCAGCAGCCACCACCCTTAGTTTGTTTTCATCACAGACTACTTCATCAATCCTTTTAACTCTCTTACCAACATCAATTTGTTCACTGTCATCTTCCACAGAATCAAAATTTCTTTTCAACAAAGAACATGAACTAGATAGCTTACCTGATTCAGGCCTAGCCTTAGCCCTTCTTTTCCACCTTGATGATCTCTTACTGTCCAGTTCCTCATCAATCGATTTCAGCATTTTGTTTTCAAACACAACAATATGATCATCCTGCTCATTCCCAAAAGAATCTGGCCTACTATCATTCTCCTCCTGCACTTTCATTATAGGCCGAACAACCACCTCCTGAGCCTCCTTCAGATTTAAATTCTCATCAGTCACCCCTTGCTTCATTAACTTCTCCTCCATCCTTCTCCTCTGAGATTCCCCTTCCTTCTCCCATCCCTCAGACTTCTGACTTGAACTATCCCTTTCTTCCTCATTTTTCTTTGTCATTTTTTCCCCCTCCCCCTTAACAGCACCTCTTCTGATTTGAGGCAGTGCCCTAAGCCACACTCCATACTGACCAAATTTTTCATCATTCCCCTTACAGCCCCTCCTTTTCATGCACAATTCTACCACAATTGAAACAAAGCCTCAGTAACTTCTCATATTGAAATGGCACCCAGCTTCTCCTTCCATCTACTATAATTGTCCTTCCTCTAGCTATAGGTTTTCTCAAGTCACACTCCACCCTTACCCTTAAGCACCTCCCCCAAGCCGAACCATCTTCCTGCACATCAACCTCCATAACTTCTCCCATTGTTCTTCCTATTTCCTCTCTCATCTTCTTTGTCATATAATTCAACCGTAAGTTTAGCATTTGCACCCATAGACAAGCATGATCAAAATCAATCAGACTAGGTTGCATTTTACCATCAAATTCTTTTAATACAAATAGATGATTGTCAAACAGCCATGGACAACCACCAAGTACTCTCATCTTATCTTTCCAAGTTACAAAGGTTATAACATAACAATTACTTCCAATTTCATGAAATTCCACTAGTTTTCCTACCTTCCAGATTCATTCCATCATAGATCTTATAACTTCCTTTCCAATCCCTCACACTAAAATCACCTTTCCCACCAGACTTCGTTCACTCTTTAGACTCATCGAAACTGAATCATCATGTTGTATCTCGATCAGCCCATCCTCCTCGTCATTCAACTTCAGTCTCCTCCATACCTCCTCCATGTCCTCCATCGCACTCATCTGCTCACACTCGCAAACAGAGAAAAACTTTCTTCCTCAGTTGAGGGAGAAATACTAACCACTACACCCCAATCGCTTTCCAAGAAAGAAAGCAGTTGAGAGAGACTTTTAATAAACTTATAAACTAACATAACTTGATGTGATATATTAGACTGTCAAGTTATTTTTATTATAAAGTAGATCTAATATATTATATAAAATCAAGTAAATTTATAAATTTAATTTTAGCATCTGTTTGTTACTACAGGAGCTCTCTATAATAAATGAGTGGCACTAGGCATTGGTCGGGTGTGTAATATTGATTTATTCTAGACATTAATCAGCTGCCATGTGCAGATCTCAACTACATTGAGAATAGAACAACATGCAGCAAATCAAATATTCACTGTCTGAAGGTCTCCCAAAATGCGATGCCAAAGATTGAGCCAACGTAAAAGTCTTGTGCCTCTCCTCCTTGCCCCACCGTTGGCCTCCTCTCGTCTCTCTCTCTGCTCTGTGTGAAAAAATAGTCATTATTGCTCTCACCATCCACTGTCCCACCAACCCCCGTTGGCCTACTCCCACCATCCACCGTCCATTGCCAGTGATGAATTTGAGCTTCTAAAATAAATTTCTGCAGTTGGAAAAGTACTTCCTTTGAAAGAAATCCGGATCTTGGAACTTACTACTTTGATCCCATTCATACAAAATTATCCATCCTTTCTTCTTTCTTAAAATTAGAATGTACCTTTCTTTTCAATATAGCTCCAAAAATAGATAAACTTTAACTAGTAAAAAAATAATTAACAAAGACTTCCTATGAAATTATCCATCCTTTCTTCTTTCTCAAAGACTTCCTCCCATCTTACAAGCCTATCAAATTGGTTTTAGAAGTCCACTTAGCAATTACAAGTGCTTGTCGATTAACAACTCTAGGAATCCATATGAACTTCAATTATTTTTCACAGACAGGTATCCATAAACATTGTCAACCTAGCCTCTCAATGTTCATGTATTTGGCTTGTCAGTCTGATTGATGCCTTTGTAAACTTTCATGGAGTCACCTTTAAACTGTAATTTATCAATACAAGTTTTTCCACAAGAATACATGCCAATATGGCAGCTCTACCTCTTGTGATGGTAGAGCCACTGCATATTTCTTCCCTAAACTTGTAGCAAATAGCTTATCTCCACTAGTTTCTTTTATCTCCCAGAACTTGTAGCGAACATAGAACTTTCAAAGTTACAAACTGACAATTTGTTCAGCAAACTAAAAGACTACTTCTAGAAACAAAATTACTCACCAGTAGATTACCAGCATCTGCCCTTCATGGTTCTTGATCGGAGGAGAACCCAAAGTAATTTAGAAAAAAATACAGGCGTACGTAGAAAAAAAAATGAAAGAAAGAACTTGCCTCTCCTCCCCTCGATGATTCAAATCAATCAGCCACACACCCTCTATATGTCTATATTCTCTACAAATACACCAAAACCCACGTCGAATCCCCACGAATATAACTAACGCATTTGATAATCTCACTGTTAAGGATGTGTTTCATAATACCAACCACACGGATGACCAATAATGAACAAAGGGCCAGCACTGGTTGCCTGGGGACACTCTGATGCTAAAGTCAGAATAATAATATGAGGATAAGTCTATGTAGAAGATGAAGTAAATCAAATCTTGAACTTGTTACCTCCTGTAGACTATTTATAAAGGTTATTTCTTTGGAGTGATAGAAATTCAATTAGCCTTGTGAAGCCTTTTCCTTTTAAGAGTTTGAGCCTCTCTTCTATTAGGAATATGAGTCTCTTTCCTCTTAGGAGTCTAAATCAACCTGTCTTATCTCGTCTTGACTTTATCTCTTAACTAAATCATAGGCTGTGGGCTGGATTACTAGATGATACAAGTATCCCTTCCAGTTATCCAACTAATTTTCTTTGTGCTGGCACATGAAAAATTAAATACTTTGCATTCCCTATACTTGCCTTTTACCCCATTGGCTTGTGGGCACCTGCCTGCTTTTGTTGTCCCCTACCCCGCTGAGGGCCCATGGGCATCTCCACTCTCTTGTAAAGCCTTAGAAGGCCTTGAGAATCTGCAAAATAAATTTTGAAAATTGGTCACTAGTTTCCTGTGTGATTCCAGATTTTATTTTCTGTTTTGTGCCAAGTGGTGAAAAGCTCAGCTTGGAAAGATAGGCGAGAGATGCACTTGACCACATTAAGGGTGAGCGCGAAACTCTACTTTAGCGGGAGGTGTACTCGACCGCATTGAGTGTGAGAGTAGATCTCTACTTTGGCAGAAAATGTACTTGATTGTATTAGGTGTGAGCGCAGAGCTTGATTTTGAGTTTGTTTATTGTTAGCGAAGAGTGCATATTCCATGATTAGTTTTTTTTTATATTTTTATGGTCGTTCTTGTACTATTGATAGTAGTGGATTTTTTTCCCCTCGGTTTAAATTATTGTTGGTGTTGTCGTTTTGTTGTTGGTGTTGTCGTAACCCACGCCTGAGTGGTCAGGAAGCCCATCGACTCCCTATGTCCACATTAGTTAGGCAGTTGTTAAGCCCGTCAACTCATTCCTGAAGGAAACCAGCGTGATGCGATTGTGGAGCTCGATGGCTTATTCCTGTAGGTAACCCGCTGGCGGTAGTTATGGCACGAGCTTAGACGCTCGGTATCTGCCAGAGAAGATATTGTGTCAATATTGCTATCCAGGTGAGAGAGGTTGAGCAATCTAGAGAGTTGCCCGCTTGTTAGGTGCCTGGGAAGTCGGGTGGTCCTTGAATTTTCCCGCCTCTTTGCTCGTCACGAGGGAGGTCATGCAGTCTGATAACTTGTCCTGGCTGTTGACTCTTGGCGAGGTGTGAATGGTGGTGTGAAACACGTCCTTAACAATGGTGCCATCTCAGGGATATTTGTACCCTCTAGTAATCAAGCCCACAGCCTATAATTTAGCTAAGAGATAAGGTCAAGAAGAGATAAGACATGTTGATTCAGACTCCTAAGAGGAAAGAGACTCAGATTCCTAATAGGAGAGAAGTTCAAACTCCTGAAAGGAAAAGGTTTCATAAGGCTAATTGGACTTCTATCAAAAATAAACTCTATAAATAGACTACAAGAGGTAACAAATTCTGGGCTTGATTTAGTTCATCTTCTACATACACTTACCCTCATATTATTATTCTGAGTTTAGCATCGGAGTGTCCCCAGGGCAACCAATGCCGCCTCTTTGTTCATTACAGGTCATCCGTGTGGTTGGTAGTGTGAAACACATCCTTAACAGTGGCGTCGTCTGTGGAATCTCTGTAGATTTCAACGTGATTTTCACATGCCAACCATTACATGATCATATGCAAACTGTGATCTAGAGATGTAGATATGAGATTGGTAGAAGCTGAGGAAAAACTGAAGAAAACAGTGACAGTTGTCGAGCAATTGCAAAAAGAAAATGAAAAATTGAAATGGTAGAAAGACGAGCCCCCCTCCTGTCCAAAACAGGTAGGTTCAAGAAGTTGTGCATAGTGCAGAAGGTGTAAACAGTGAACAGATAGAGAAGAAAATATTGCACGACAAACTGCGCAGTCTGATTAACAAGTGTGAGGAGATGGCAAAGAGAATAGGTGGTTCTTCTCTAGTGGAGCAGCTACTTACTCACACAAACCTTCCTTATAGCAAGGAAGTCATGGAGATACCCCTATCGTCCAAATTCAAAGTACCGCAGATCGACTTGTACAATGGATCCAAGGACCTGGTTAATCACCTTGAAAATTTCAAGGCACATATGACCCTTCACAGCTTCCCTAGGGAAGTGGCTTGTCGTGCTTTCCCACTGACGTTGAAAGAGATAGCATGGGACTAGTTTGGGACTCTACGTTCCAGATCCATTGGAAGTTTTGAGGAGCTGGCAAAGCAATTCCTTACACAGTTTATGATAAATAGAAGGCGTCGTAGACCAGCCGCCTATCTGCTAACCATAAAATAAAAAGAAGGGGAAAGCTTGAAAGCCTATCTAACGCACTTTAACAAAGAAAGGCTCACTATGGATGACTAAGATGAGAAGATCACCTTGGCCGCCCTCCTACGGGGCATCTGGTCCAGAAGCCCGTTCATGGCGAAGTTATCCAAGAGAGCTCCATCCACTTTAAGAGAGTTTATGGATCAAGCAGACAATTTTGTGAATGCTAAAGATACGTTGTAGGCTCTCTTGGGACCGAGGAGGCAAGAAGCAAAGTCAAATAGCACCTAGACTTACTAGAAGAGATCAAGAAGGAGGTGGATCCAGAAGTGAGTATGGTAAGAGAGAGAGAGAGAGAGAGAGAGAGAGAGAGAGAGAGAATGCTGGAAGCATACTACAAGTACACACCCATTGGTAGGCAATAAGGCCCACGCCCTTTGGCAAGCAAAGAGACTCGCGCCCCTCGATGGGCAATGAGACCCACGCCCCTTGGTAGGTAACAAGACACGCTCCCCTCGGTAGGTGATAAGACCAATGCCCCTTGGCGAGCAACAAGACTCACGCCCCTCAGCAAACAACTAGAACACAGCACCTCCAGTGGGCAACAAGTCGCAGTTTCATGGAGAAGGTTTCACACAACGGCGACCAAAGTTTCACGCTACAAAGCTCCTGGCCGCCTCATGGCGACCAAGTTGTGGCGACCAACGTACAACACCTCGCCAACCTCAATGCAAGCAACGCCTTGCTAAGCTATGGAAACCAACATGAAACGCCTTGTGGCATAATTTCACCAAACAGTTCATAGCCCATGTAGTGCAATGATGCACGATGGGCAACTGGTCAAGGAGAACAACCCTAGCATGGCGGGCAACTAATTGTGGTGAGAAAGAGCATCTAATGAAACAATTATGGTTAGTGAGGCCCCAAGCAACCACTGCCCAACTTGCTGGTCGGGAAACGGGACACCACAGGAGCTCCACGACCATCCTTTACCACAACAACTTCAAATTAAAACCATGCAACTCGGTTGCTGCACCGTAGCTGAACACGGTGGGCTACACCTTGCCAGCCTCACCCAAATAGCTCACACGATCCTTGGCAGTCAGCGACACCCCTACAAAGCTCGCCATTCCACACGGTTTCTTACATAGTACTTTTTGACAGAGACACGCAAGGTAAGAGTAGCTCACCCGTGGCAACTAAAAGTGAAAGAGGATATGCAAACTGGAAAATAAAAAATAAATACACATATATATAATCAGATACAAACAAAGCAAATAAAAGTCGGCAGCACACAATCTCAAAAATGGAGTACCAACTATGAAGCCCATCACGGGCACTGTTCGGGCATCTTAATTTGTTATCAACAAAATAAATCATGTAGTATCACTGGCATGCTGGGGCTTCATTAATACCAAAGTATGGATGCCCACGGGCATCACCCAGGTGTTACTGAACTTCACCACACTCTAGCGGAATGGCTCAGGTTAGAAAATCTCGAACTTGTAATTTATACTACACTAACCTATTTGGTTTTTGGTGAAAATCTCTTAAAGCGGTTGAACTCAGCCTGCTGCCACAACAGTGCGATCGAGTATCCCCCCATACACCAATGATGTGTCTAAAAAACTAACGGTGTCATGTAAAAAGGGCACGGAGGTCAGTAGATGACGCCACCCTTAAACACCTATGATGAGCCTTAGAAGCTTGCAGTGCCATGTAAAAATGGTGCAATGGTCATCAAACCATCCCACCCTTAAACATCTATAACAAGCCTTAGAAGCTTGCAGTGCCGTACAAAAAAGGCGCGGAGGTCATCAAACCACACTACCCTTAAATACCTACGATGAGCCTTAAAAGCTCGTAGTGCCATGTAAAAAGGAAGCGGAAGTTATCAGACCACACCACCCTTAAATACCTATAATGAGCCTGAGAAACTCACGGTGCCATGTAAAAAGGGAACGGAGGTCATTAGACCACGCCACCCTTAAATACCAATGACGAGTCCAAACGACTCGTGGTGCCATGTAAGAAGGGCGTGGAGGTCATTAGACCACACCACCCTTAAACACCAATAATAAGCCTAAACTACTCACGGTACCAATTAAAAAGGGCACAAAGGCCATTAGATCATGCCACCCTTAAACGCCAATGACGATCTAAAGACTCGCGGTGTCCATGAAAAATGGAAAGGTTAAGGATGCCGTACACCACTCACCCATCGCCAAGAGTCAACAAGCAGGACAAGTTATCAAACTACCTAACCTCCCTCGTGACGAGCAAACAGGCGGAAAACTCTCTGGATTGCCCAACCTCTCTCACCTAGATAGAAATATGAGCATAACATCTTTTCCAGCAAATGCCGAGCGTCTATGCTCGTGCCACAACCGCCGCTAGTGGGTTACATACGGGAATGAGCCATTGAGCTCCGTAACCGCATCATGCAGGTTTCCTTCAAGAACGAGTCGACAGGCTCAGCAACCGCCTAATGTGGACCTAGGGAGTTGACAGGCTTCCTGATCACTTAAGCGTGGGTTATGACAACACCAACAACAATTTACCCCAAGGGGCAAAAAATCCACTACTACCAACAATAGCAAAAACGACCATGAAAATATACACAAAAAATCAATCATGGAAATATGCATTCTTCGCTAACAATAAACAAACTCAAAATAAAGTTTTGTGCTCATACCTATTACAGTCGAGTACATCTCCCGCCAAAGTAGAGATCTACTCTCACACTCAATGCGGCCGAGTACACCTACCTAGGGGTATTAAAAAAAAAAGGGACTGGACTAAACCAAACCAGTGGGTTTGGTCCAGTATTAAGTTTGGTTCGGTCTGGTATCAATTTTATTTTCTTTTAAACCAGTCAAAATTGGTCCGGTTATATATATATATATTTTTTTTTTAATTGTTTATATTTTATAAAAAAATTTTATATAATTATATATAAAATAGTTTTGTATTATGTGATAAATTACTAATTAATATAATGTTAAATTTTAAAATCTTATATCACTATAGTTTATTGTATTAATAGTTATACTAATATTATATAGTGTATATTAATAGTTATACTAATACTATATCACTATATATACTATAATATATCACTATAGCCTATAATACAATTATAATATATATTATAATATAGTACAATATATTATCACTATAGTGTTATATAATATAATATACTATATTTTATATATTATATAATATATAATATAGTATATTAAAACAGGAAAACTAGACCGAACCAGACAGAAAATCAGTAAAACTAGAGTACCAGTTTAGGAAGGTAACCGGTGCATAATCGGTTTTGAAAAATGTAAAACCAATACATACTAGTTCAGTTCTAAATTTTATCCAAAAGCAGACTGGACTTAACCGATTACACCCCTACACCTCCCGCCAAAGTAGAGTTCCATGCTCGCCCCTAATGCGGTCGAGTGCATCTCCCACCTATCTCTCGAAGCTGAACTCTTCACCACTTAGCACAAAACATATAAAAAATCTAGAATCACACAGGAAACTAGAGACCACTTTTAAAATTTTATTTTGCAAATTCTCAAAGTCTTCTAAGGCTTCACAAGAGCATAGAGATGCTCATGGGCCCTCAGCAAGGTAGGGGAAAACAAAAGTAGGCAAGCGCTCACGAGCCAGCAGGGTAAAAGGCAAGTATAGGGAATGCAAAGTATTTAATTTTCCATGTGCCAGCACAAAAAATTAGCGAGGTAATTGGATGGGATATTTGTACCCTCTAGTAATCAAGCTCACAGCCTATAATTTAGTTAATAGATAAAATCAAGAAGAGAAAAGACAGGTTGATTCAGACTTCTACGAGGAAAGAGACTCAGATTCCTAATAGGAGATTCTTAATAGGAGATTTCTAACAGATGAGAGGCTTAAGGTCCTAAGAGGAAAATGTTTCACAAGGCTAATTAGATTTCTATCGTTCCAAGAAAATAATCTCTTTAAGTAGCCTATAGGAGGTAACAAATTCTGAACTTGATTTATTTCATTTGCTATATACACTTACCCTTATATTATTATTCTAACTCTGGTATCGAAGTGTCTCTAGGGCAACCAGTACCTCTCCTTTGTTCATTACAGGTCATCTGTGTGGTCAAAAGTATGGAACACGTCCTTAATACTCATGATCTTGGACCACCAGCTTTCGGGTTCTCCTCCGATCAAGAACCATATTATTGCCTCTCTATATGCAACTAGCAAAGAATCGCTATGTGGGAGAGGAGAATCAAAAGGGGAGGGGAGAGAAAGAACATAGAATCGGCAAGAGAGAGAGGAGAGGGATAGAGTTGATTTAGTGAGGTAAGATTCATTAGAAGAAAAATACATTTTATACATGTTGCAATCCTATTGACCGATGTGAAAATAGGTACCCGACCCATTTTGCGCTTTTCCCATAATAATAATAATAATACCCAAAGCAAAGAAACAAGTAAAGGATAAAGTTGGTGTGCTATGGAATTTCACAAGAATCTGCAAAGGTGTAAAAGAAGACCAAAAGGAGGCTCTCCAGATGAGACTTGTGGTGCAAAGGCCGATAACTGAATGAATATGCTTTGGTCACTTCCACACTCCAAAGACTAAAGCCCAAAAATAAACAAAAGCTGAGGTTTGAAAGAAAGAGCCCAAGCCGTCGTTCTTCTCGAGGATAGCAGTTTGCTGGGTTTTGCTTTTGTCCGGTTCTCTGTACCAATTGTGAGCTACTAGATATTGACACGTGTTCTACTACCGGTCACAATGGAGAAAGTATTCGAACCGGGCGGGTCCAGTTTTCCTTAACCGAGACCCGATCCGGCTTTGTAATTCGAGAACTCTCGCAATCTCCACCAACTTCCTACGCGCGTGGCTTTCTCCACTCACATCCCAATAGAGGACAGGAAATGACATTTCGTGTAGGGATGATCATTCCTATGTTCGGACGGAAAAAACATTCCTTTATTATCTTTAAAATATATCATTAAATTTCATTTTTTATTAATTTATATACTTATTTTGTTTTACAATATAGTATACATTAATATATTTATTTTTTTCTTATTATTTAAAGAATCTTTTTTTTAAATATTCTTTTCTATCAATAAATTTGTAAAATTCATATATTCTTTTATATTTACAATATATTTTTATATAAAATATAATATAATTCAATCCGATATACACAAAATAAAAATATATAAATCAAATAAAAAATTAAAATAAAATCGAAATATGAAAATATTGGATAAAAAATATTTCTAAGATATTTTTTTAGAAGAAAATGAAATAGAGGCATTTTAAATGATGAACAATAAAAATAATTTGATTCCATGGGGAAAATTAAAGTAAAAGAAAATAAGAGAGTAAATGAAATATAAATAATAAAAAATTATTTACAAGATGAAAGAATCCGCTATATGTAGTGGGTTATTGTAGCAAATTGTATTTTAGATTTCCTTTTACATAATTAGATAAAACTCCTTTTTTGAGCAATTTTTCAAATACTTTACATTTCTTGTATAATATATAAGCCATTGATAATGCTCTAAACATTTACTCTTGAAAAAATAATCCCAATTATTTTACAAGTATAAAAGGAAAAAACTATTTGAACTGAGAATGTTGACAGTTAAGAGTGATCAATTGTTTTTTTATTTACTTAATGGTTAAGAAAGTAATTATTAGTGAATTGATTTTTTTTTAAATGTTTAAAGATATATAAAAAATGGTTGAAATAAAAACAAAAAGTTTTAAAAAAAAAGTACATTTACACTTATGGGTACAATGCGAGAGACACCATTCTCGATCTCCCTAGCGTTATCCAATATAAAATACCAGTGAGTTTATGGGGAAAAAAAAATTGAAAACACATTAACTTTGGAATATTTATTTTGTTTCATTAATATTTGTGTGTAAAAACTCATGAGGAATTTATTTACGAGTCCTCAGGCCTTCTTGAAAGTTTGTATTATGGGTATTGTGAGTATGACTATAAATAAATAAATATATAAGATCGCTTATCAAGCAATTTGAGATGGACTCAGTCAAATTAGAGTTTTAACTCAATTTGTTTATTAAAAGTGAAGAGGATAAAAGATCTATGCCTAAGATCGGCCCCAACCCACCAAATCACCTCTAGGAGACAAGAGAGAATAGGGAAATGAGAGATAAGAAGGTACAAATGAGTGAATGTGTTAGGAGGTAAATGGGAGATATAAGAAGAAAGTGGGAATGGAGAGGTGGTCAGCCATGCAAAGCGAACATCCCTCATCACTATTGAGGCACACATGAGAAGAGGGTTAGATAAAAAGTAAGCTGCTAGACGACTTGGAGACTTCGCCTTCTTCTTCAACTTCTCAAAGGAAAGCTCTAGCTAGGGGTCTTTTCTAGCAAATATATTCAATATCTCCATTATATAATAGAAAATGAGAGGCTATGAGAAATTGTAAATAAGATATTATAGTGGATTTCTCCTCCCCAAATGCCTATGGAGGTAAACATTATGCCTAACTATGTAAATCTTTATATCTTAATCTCTTACTTTTCCTGCATTTATTTTCTATACATCACCATGGATATACGCACTGACATCATACAGTCACATTGAATCATCATAGCAAGTTGTAGATGATTCTTCCTTCTCTTCTGACCTGTTTTACGCATCAACAAAAAGAGTTGTTTATAAATATAAATTATTATTGATTATTATACAATATAGCTCTTATTAAACTCAATTTGATTTGTGTAAACTTGGAATAACTTTATATAATTAATTCTTAAAACATTATTTTAAGTTTATAATGAGAATATCTTAAATATTTAAAAAGATAGGAGGAAATCATATTCCTAATACCTTACGTACTTCTTGAGTCCTTATGAATATATGATTAATATATAAATATAATATGTATATAAAGAAATTATGATTAATAGTTCAAATTTATCTCGTTTACATCCTTAATTGTGAGGATTACCAACATAATAATATATTATAAAAATGATGTATGAAGAAACAGGTAAGTGACACTAACGAGTTAAACAACTTAAGTCAAATTAAATTTATGTTGAATTTATCATAAGCTCTATTCTAATCTATTATTTTATATCATTTCGGTAACGAATTTGCGAATGATGTCAAAAATTGTCAACAAGCTCCAATGAACATTATGAACTGCCCGAGACGGCCGAAAAGAAACTTCAAAACAGACATCATCTCTCGCGCGTGAGATTCTTTCTTATTTTTTTATAAACTAATCTTCATAATATCTACTTTTCCCCAATCAATTTCCAGAGGCCGACACAGTGTACCCACTACCCAAAACACGATAAATAAAGAAAACACAGGAAACCGCAGATGGCAGACTTTCTTGTTGAGAAGATTTGGAGGTAATATCAAGCTGTTTCAATGGCAGACTACATGGAAGAAGACCAAGAAACCACACCCACTCTACCAAGACAGGCATCATCATCATCCTTTTCATCATCATCGTACGCCTTCCTTCTTAGGGTTATGAGCAAAAGGAGAACATGGGTATGTATTTTTGTTACCGTATATGCCCTGCTTTTAACTTCGTCCTGGAATTCCCTCAAATCCATACTTTCTTGGTACAAAGTACAAGCCCAGCAGTCTTCCTCAGCTTCTAGATGGCCTGCCCTCTATGCCTCTGTGCTTCTTGGGGCTGTTTTTGGGGTGCTTTCAATGGTTGCAGCCCTGGCAGTGTTGGTTCCTGCCACTTTGGTGACATGGATCACAATTATGGTTTTACTCACCTTCTTTGGGAAGCCCAGGACGGCTTTGGTTGTGGAAGGGAGGAAGATTACTAGGGAAATTGTTTACTTTGTTGTCAAGATCTTGTTGAAGGAAGGGAATGTTGTGGCTGCTGTTTGTGCTGTTTTGGGTTACTTTGCACTTGTCAAGAGGAATAGTGAGGGAGATTTAGGGAACAGGTAAGAAGGGTTTTGGTGTTTGATTTTCTGGGTGGGATGGGTTTTTGCTGAGGGGATTTGGTAAAGTTTCCCATATTTTGGGCAATACCTTGAAACCTGACATATGTTGTTGTTTACAGTTGTGCTAGATTTGTTAATTCTAATGTAATTTATTTTTTTCACTGATTCCTGAGTTCTTCTTCTTCCTATTTCTTTTTAATCCTTTGCTTGCTAGTGGTGTAAATTGTACGTGTTCTGCCCAAGAAAATGTTCTCCAATGTCTTACCTCTTCTTGCCAGTTTTAGCAATTAACTCAAAAGGTATCTTTCAATGAAAATTAATCATAAAAGGAAGCAACCCACATCACAAAAACAATGAAGAAAACCGCAGCTTCAGTGATAACGGCCAGTCAAAGCAATTTTTGCTCTAAAAATTGTATTATATGGAGATCAATTTTGCGGGAGCATGACAAATCATAACGATTAAATGCATTTTCTGCCCTTTTGATTGTTTGGTAATCAAGCAATAATGAACTTTTATTAATCATCGTGCAAAAGTTCAGCTAATACAATAGGCTGAATACAATTCCGAATAGTGCACACAATGTCGTGCTCCAAAAGTAAAGCCTCCTTGCTGGCTAAAACAGGAGCAGCTACAAAGCTTCCCTCTTTACATTATCTATGTCCCAACATTGCAAAGCCCAAGTATCTCCATGCTTGGAAAAAGCCCCGGTGCCGCCTAGGTTGACCGCAGGGTAAAAAAAATTTTTTTTTTTTATTTAATGATTAAGGAAATGATTTTAAGTGTATTGATGTATTTTTTTTTCTTAATAATTAAGAAAGTAATTAAAAAAATGTGAAATGAAAAAATAAAAAAATAAAAAAATTTTACACTGGGCTAAGCGGTATATTTGGGGCGGTACCGTAGAGCTGTCCCTCCATGCTTTTACCATGTCGATCAACCGAAAATATTAAGGCGTGTTTTTCAACTCTGAAAGATGAAAGCTGCAGCCATAAACCATGTAAAAATGAAAACTTTGGCATAAATTTCAAATAATATCAAATCAAGGACTTAATTTAATAATTTTTATCCTAATTTGACTTTTCATAATTATCAAATTCAGTGATTTGAGCTTCATAATTATTAAATCAAGTGGTTTGATTACCTTATCTCACATTTACATAATTTTTCTATAAATAGAAACCTATGTCTTGTATTTAATCACAATTGAGGATAGTAAAAAGAATCTGCACCCAGTTTTTTTTTTTTCTTTTTTTTAGTGATTAAGAAAAAATTATTTAATATTATTGTGAATTTTTTATTTTTTTAAATATTTAAAAGTATTAAAAATGATGTGAAAAATAAAACAAATTTTTTTTAAAGCCCAGCGGTGGGTCTAGAATGACCCTAGTAAAAATGTAGCCCCCCTCCCTCCCTGTCATCTTCATCTCCTTTTCTATGGTATTTTATTTTCTGTCATAATGGCAAAACTTTTAACGTCTAACGCCAAATTTGATTATGTAGATTATTTTTTTAAAAGTTGTTTACCTCTCATGGCATCCGCATGCCTTTAGAGTATTTTTATTAGATGTGAGCCTTTATTTTAATAGGTTTTGATCTATTATGAATAGGACTATACATCTTGCCCGACCCAACCCGAATTGATGTTGTTCCGAACCGACCCGGTTTGGACAACTATCGAAAACGACATTTCTGAACCGTTGCTGATATCTGATTAGTCGACCTGTTTTTCTTTCAGGTTTTCCGATTTTTTTTTCCTTCCTGTCAGAAACTAAAAAGAAACTTGTACTAGTAGAAGATCTAGATCTTTTGTGTCTTAGAGGAAAAAAAAAAGGCTTCTCGTGTCGAATGAAGAAAAGTATTTTTTTTTTAGATTACTCTCTTCGCATCTATTTTTTAATCTTTCACCATCAGACCTTCTCCTTTCCGTCTCTCTCCTCCTCCCTTGTAAATATACCTTCTCCTTTCATGCTCTCATCGAATCCATTTTTGGATCATGCACTTGGAACTGTTGGGGCTAGGGCTAAGGCGTGGCAAAATGAGTAGAAATTCGAGCCACTTCTAGATCTATGTTTGGTAAGGTGAGCAGAAATCATAGGTGTTAGATCTATGTTGCTTGAAGAAAAACCACTTCTATTTTGGAAAAGATGATAAATTTTGACTCCTTGAAAATGGATCTCTCACCAAGAACCCATCAAAACCCACCACCCCGAAATCTATTTAGACAAAATATCACTAATTTGGTTCTTACGTCTTCGAGGTTCTCTCCTTAGCTTGTTCCTGATCTTCACTTCTCTAGTCGCCCAGGGCCTCAAGTTTGCTATTACCATCAATGACTCAACCTGCTCAACAAGGTTGTTCTTTAAGATCCTTAACTTCAAGATCATATCAGGTTTGGAATGATGGGCTTTGCATCAACTTCAAGATTCTCCAGGACAATGGACTTACTCCCAGAATGATGCACCTCAAACTTGAAGTTGTTCTTTAATTTCAGTCCATGCCATCACCACATTGCTCATCTTGGTTTCCTCTTCTCTTTAGATTTGGGCGACGGGTAAAGTTCAAGGGAGAGGACTCTGGGTCCTCTGGGCATTGGGTACCCCTTTTTTTTTTTTTGGTTATTCTTCTTCTTTCTGGATAACGGTTATTAACCGACCCGTACCGAAATAAGTAAAAAATGTTCTGCTTCCGCTTGTGTCTCATTCGAGTCGGGTAAATCGGATCAGAATATTCGGAACGGGTCGGCTGAGCGGGCTAAATGTATAGTCCTAATTATGAATATTGCTTGAAGCCTTATACCCATTTTTAGTATTTTAATTTTGGCTCTATAGTTGACCAAGGTTATATTTAGCTCATTATTAACTTAATCTTTCAGTCTATTGTTAGCCCTATCAGCCTATTGTCAGTCATATCTCTAGATTTGATGTTTAACAATCACTTCATCACTAACGCCACTTTCATCATTTCATCAGTGATCGAAAAACGGATATTAAAACTACACTCAAATCTCAAACTCAATATTTCAAAGCTCTCCACCATAACTTTTAGGAAGATGTTGGAGATAATAATAAACCAAGAATTTGATTTAATTATTATACTAGTTTGATTTTCATAATTATCGAATCAAGATATTTGATTTTCATTATGATTAAGATATTTACTTGGATAATGCTAGTCCCACAAACAAAAGCCACCAATGTTGGCCACCGATTCTTTATTTTATTTTATTTTATTTTGATTTTTTACTTATTAATTAAGGAAATATTTTTAAATGATGTTGTGAATTTTTTTTAAATATTTAAAGATATAAAATAAATGTATGAAAAAAGGCAAAAATAAAATAAAATGAAATAGCCTATTTGGTGGCCACATTTATGGCTATATAGAATCCTATTTACTTTATGTCATATCCATGTAATAGGGACCTATGTTTTGTATACGATCACAATTGAAAATAGTAAAAGATATAGCCTTCAAAGTCTCTCACTCATTATTGTCTCTCCTGCTCTTCTCCATCTCTTTTTCTATTAAAAAAAACTCCACTCAACAGCCCTAGTACAATACCACACATGCTAAGAGAAAAAAAATATATAAAAAATAAAACTCACATCAACTTGTGTGTGGTGTAAAGCTGCTAAGTAGAAGAACTCTCCATCCTCTTCTTCATGTTCGGAATTGTGTTAAGCTTATTGAGGTGGATAGCTCGAACAAGACAGGCGAGCAAGTGCTATGCAAGAAAGTGCTAGGAAAGCAAGAGCAACATGAGTGCAATGAATAAAAAGAAACAATGAGAGCAACTTGAGTCGAGACAAAATGACCAAACTAAACTAACAAGACCTACGAGAACAAAGCGATTGCAATAACAAGTGAACGAAATAAGAGCGGGCAAAGCAAGGACAAAAATTAGGTGAATGAGGTAGGCAAAGGGTAACGCAACTGAATTGAGGGGGGACAAGGTTTACTATGACAAGGTGAATGAAATGGAGGTTTGTTGAGCATAGACGAGTAACACATGCAAGGGCGACCAAGGGAAGATGATCAAGAATGAAGTCATTAATTACAAGGCTCGAGGCATTATAACAACTCACAAAGGCAAGTACCGCATAAAACTCCTATCCAAAGTTCTCTCTCCTTCTCAAAAGTTCTCCCAAAACTCATCTCCTAAGATCCTCCCTTTGCCATCCAGCATTAGGTAGGAGCTTTGACTCCTCATCCCCTTTTTGCCTTCATTACATTTCAACATTGTCCTTCGGTTTTTGTTTGGTCTTTTCTTTGTTTTCCTAAAATAACATGGGGATGGGCCGATTTACTGATTTTTGACCACCTTTGATCGTCACATGCAGCTCCACAAGACTCCTCAGCTGCAAATCTGTTGGCTTCTAGAATAATTGTGTCCATTCAAGTAACGCGTGAGACTCACGCTCAGCCTAAATGACACTTGAGAACTACGTGCTGCCTTGTCATAGAGTGTGTTCTACCGCCATGCACAATAGAAATGGGATCAGCGGCCTTGTATCTTGCAGATCCAACAAATGCCTTTTCACGAGCAGTGGTGAGAGACTCCCACGTGCCTTCACAGCCACTAACGATTGTTTGCTGGCATATTGGACTATCTACTAGATGCAATTTTCTTTTTTCTTTTTTTATTTTGGTTTTTAGAAAATGTGTTCCTCTCTCTGGCGACGAGTGGATAGGTGTCTACTTCCTAGTGCAGTCTTTTGTGTGGGTTATTGGAGTGAAATTTCTATTTCACTTCATTGTTAGGATGGCTAATAATCAACATGATTTGTATAAGATATTGTCTCTCACGGATCAGGAGAATGAAAAAGTGGTGGTTGAGTTGGATAAATTGGATGATACGATTTGGAGTGGCAGGAAGTGTTTGATTATGTCTCTTCTCACTGATAAATATTATAACTAAGAGGTGTTTATGATCACAATGAAGAAGGCATGGCGTGCAGTCCATGGTGTTCGGTTTAGAGATCTCACCTCCACTCTATTCTTAACAAAGTTCGAAGATTCTCGTGATAAAGAAAGGGTTGTTCGTGCATGTCCTTGGTCTTTTGACAAACACTTGGTGCTGAAGATGGAAGTTGATGGTAGCCTGCAAGTCCATCAACTTCAAATTTCTAAGGCACAGTTCCGGATCTACCTTTATGATTTTCAAATTTCTAAGGCACAGTTCCGGATCTACCTTTATGATTTTCCTCTAAGGGCTAGAAATGAGTATGTTGGTAATCTAGTTGGCGAAAAAATTGGATCGGTAAAGGAAGTAGATGTTGAAAAGGGTGAGATGGCTTGGGGAGAATATTTGCTTCTTAGGGTCACAATTGATGTTACAAAGCCTCTTATGAGGGGTATGAAATTCTCATTAGGGGAGGGTGATCTAGTCTAGGTCTGATTTTCTTATGAGTGTTTACCCAACTTCTGTTATTGGTGTGGGCTTCTTGGGCATAGTGATAAGGAGTGTGGCTTGTGGGAGATGGAGAAGGAAGGAGGGGTATTGCCATATGGCGATTGGCTACGGGCATCAAATTTTGGCTATAGATTCAAAACTGGGAGGTCCTAGGATAATCAGGAGTCTCGCAAACCGACTATAAAAACGTTGTCAGTGTTTCAAACATGACCAGTTGGGGAGGCAGGCGATGGTTCATTAACGTTGGTCATTCTGAAGTCCCAGTTGTAACTACGGTTACGAATCTAGCGAGTAGGGCAGAGATAATTTTAGGGGTAGAGGAGTTGGGGGGGAGACGTGAAGGACATGTTTCGGGTTTCTCTGGGAAGCAGTTACAGAAGGGGCCCAAAATCTCTGGGACAGTTGCAAAGGTTATTCAAATGGTTCAAGAGGAAACTAGACACGTGGGAAACATGGAATGAAAACAGAGGCTTTGTGCTGAGTTTTATGATGTTGGGCCTGTGACTTCGAGTGGGCCTAGCCGAAAGTGGAAGCGTCTATCATTTTTGCATGAAATGAAAACTTCTAAATATGGTTTTTCTCAATAACTTCAACTTCCCAGAAGTAAAAAACGGAAGAGGCATTTTGAAATAGAGGGTGTTGCAGTAGGACAATTGAAGAGAGGGACTACGACTAGTTTGGCGGTAATTGTCAATCATGAACCTAAAGCTATTAGATTGGCAGAAGCTGTTGAACAGCTCGGATCAATGAAGACCCTAAGTTGGAGTGTTCGCAGGCTTGGGAACCCACAAGACATTAGGGCCCTCTGTGATTTATTAAAGAGAGAAGCTCCCAAGATCTTGTTTTTACAGGAAACAAGATTAACAACTCGTAAATTTGAGGTATGAAAATTTCACCTAGGGTTTTTGAATTGCTTGGCTGTTGATTGTATTGGTCGAAAGGGAGGAATTGCTTTACTCTGGGGAAAGGATGTTTGCTTATCTGTTTTGAATCCCAATTGTTAATGAAAGATTTAAAACCTGGATATTACTAAGAAGTCTTTGTAGGAAGCATGACGAATCGTGGCTTGTTTTGGGGGATTTTAATGAGTTATTGCACCATCATGAGAAATGGGGAGGAAATCCAAGGCCTAAATGGAAAATTTCAGCATTTTGAGAAATGGTAAATGACTGTGCTTTGAAAGATTTGGGGTTTAGAGGGCATAAGTTTACTTGGAGTAATCGTTGGGGGGGTTCTAATTGTGTTTACAAGAGATTGGATAGAGCTTTGGTGAACTTTTACTGGTTGAACGTTTGTCTTTTGCTTTAGTTACTCATGGAATAGTTGCATACTCGAATCATGTCCCAATATGGGTTAATGATGAGGGGGAAGGAGTTTCACTAAACCAAAACAATAGTATAAGTTTGAAGCCATGTGGGTTGGTGAGAGACCTATGAGGATATTATTAAAAGTGTTTGGAGGAGGGTTGATGTATGGGGGATATAATAGATATGATACAGGAGAAGTGGGAACCAGTTATACACATGGAATAGAAACTGCTTTGGGAATGTGCAGAAGCAACTGTTTTTGGCCAGGAAGCATATGGAAAGGGTACATGATATTGGTTCTCTAGGGGACAATATGGAGGAGCTTAATAGGGCCCGAGATGATGTTCAAAAATGGTTGGAAAAGGATGAATTGATGTGGAAGCAGAGGTCTAAAGTGTTGTGGTTAAAGGAAGGGGACCAAAATTCAAAATATTTCCATATGAAGGTATCTCAAAGGTGAAAAATGAATAACTTGGTGAGAATTAAAGATTGTAATGGGGTATGGTATTTTGGTGAGCAAAAAAATAAGGTTATTCTTGATTATTTTGAGGAACTTTTTACAAGTTCAAAACCGATCCATTGATTTTCTGTGTTCTATTACTGGAAAAGTGACACTCTCTATGAATGAAGACCTTGTTAAACCATACATTGAAGCAGAGGTTACTGCAGCTTTGGCACAAATGCATCATGGTAAAGGCCCTGGACCAAATGGAATGTCACCTATGTTCTACCTAAAATACAGAGTGTTGTTGGCAACTCTCTGGAGTAGTTTTGAATGCTTTGAATTCAAGTGTATTCCCCTCTACTCTTAATCATACTAATATTACTCTTATTCCTATGAAGAAGACCTCTGAAAAAGTTGCTGATTATAGGCCCATTAGTTTATGTAATGTGGCTTATAAGTTGATTGCAAAGGTTATGTCCAATAGGTTGAAATCTGTGCTACCTTTTGTCATTGAGGAAAGTCAAAGTGCTTTTGTTCTAAGCCAATTGATTACTAATAATGTGCTTATTGCTTATGAGTTAGTACATTATTTAAAGCATAAAAAGGACTGTTATGATAGTTATGGGGTTCAACAAGTCTTTTACTTATTTGATTATGTTCTATGTAAGTTCAGTTTTATTTTCAATATTGGTTAATGGGGAGTCTAAATGACCTATTAAACCAACTAGGGGATTGAGACAAGGGGATCCACTGCCTCCTTATCTTTTTCTTCTATGTATAGAGGGTATGATAGCTTTGTTGAAGGAAGCAAGGTTAAGGAAGCAAATTTATGGTATTCAAATATGTAGAGAAGCCCCAAACATTAATCATTTGTTTTTTGCAGATGATATTGTGGTGTTTTGTAAGCAAATGTGGAGGAGAATAGGAGATTACAAAATTTGTTGGCCACTTATGAGAGTGTGTTTGGCCAGAAAATAAATAGAGACAAAACTGCTATGGTATTTAGCAATAATGTGGGAAGGGAAGTTAGAGAAGAAATTGGTCTCTTGTGGGGAAATGGGGACATCTTGCAATATGATAAGTATCTTGAATTACCTCCTTTGGTGGGTAGGTCCAAGAATAGAGCTTTTCAAGCTATTAAAGATAGGGTTTGGCACAAGTTTCAAAGCTGGAAAGAGAAATTGCTTTCTTAAAAGGGTAAGGAAGTGCTCTTAAAAGCTATTACACTTTCTGTCCCAACTTATAGTATGAGTTGTTTTCTCCTACCTATTGGTTTATATGCTACGTTGGAGGGGTTTATGTCAAAATTCTAGTGGGGTCAGAAAAAAAAAAAGGAAAGAAGGATTCATTGGATGAGTTGGGGTCGAATGTGTGAGAGGAAATCAAAATGGGGTTTGGGGTTTAAAAACCTTAGGATCCTTAATCTTGCTTTACTTGCCAAACAAGGTTGGAGATTGCTTCAAAATGAAAGTTCTTTGCTCCATAAACTGTTTAAAGCAAAATACTTTTTCAAGAAAGGTTTTTTTGAAGCGGGTTTGGATCCTAATCCTTCATATACATGGAGAGATATTTGGGAGGCTAAGAAGTGGTTGAGAGAGAGTTGTAGATGGAGGATTGAGAATGGGGAAAATGCACATCTGTGGACTGAGAAATGGATTCCAGGGCACAAGGCGTTAGGAGGGTTTTGAGGTTTATAAGGAAAACAGAAAAGACTTAGTGGCTTGTTTAATTAATGAGTCAATTGGATGGTGGAATATGGATAAGATTAGGTCTCTGTTCAATCCTAATGTGATCACAAATTTGTTTAAAATTGCGCTTTGTGTAGGGTAGTTGCAGATCAATGGATATGAGAACATGAGTGAGATGGAAGATTTTCTGTGAAGACCTTATCATTTTATTTTAGAACAGATGAAGCATAATCATGCAAAGTCATATAATATGAGTGGTCAATAGGGTCTGTGGAAAGCATTATGGAAAATGGCAGTGCCTAGTAAGATTAAAATTTTTGCTTGGTGTGCATGTAAAGATGGACTTCCTATTAAAGAGAATCTGAGAAAGAAGCAGGTTGTTTCTAAGGTGTATTGTGGATTCTGTTCTCATCCTCTGGAGGATCGTAACCATGCAATGATTAGTTGCAAGTATATTCAAGAGTTATAGAACTAGTTACTACCTAGTTTGGTTATTAATATAGATGGTGAGGTGTTTGATCTAGCTATGCAAAGTAGTCAGGGGAAGGATAAAGCAATGTTGGCTCTCTCTTTTTCCCTAGCTTGGGGATTATGGTATAGGAGGAATAAGATGAAATTTGATAAGGTTGTGATAAGTCCAAAACAGGTTGCTAGTTTTGTTCTAAATACTATGAAGAATTACAAAGAGATTAGAGGGCAATGTCCAGTTCAGTTGAAGCAATATCTCAAATGGAAGCCACCTCTTATGGATTTTCTTAAGCTAAACATTGATAGGGCCATGTTTGCTGATCTAAAGAGAGTAGGTGTTGGGTTTCTGCTTAGAGATGATAAAGGAAAGTTGATCATGGCAGCTAGTAAGGTAAAGTATGATGTTGAAAATTGTGAAGCTATTGAGTTATTGGCTGTGTTTTGGGGCATTCAATTCTGTGCTAGTAGGGATATCTCCAACTTGATAGTTGAATCTGATGCTCTATTAGTTGTTGAGTCTTTACAGAAAGACAATATTTGATTTAGCTCTAGGGGCGTTATTTGCAGAAGTTAAAAGACTTAAGAGTTGCTTTATTTCTTGCTCTTTTACTCATGTATATAAGAAGGGTAATATGGCAGCTCACTTGCTAGGAATACATGGAATGTTGAGAATTGTGAAATTTGGGAGGATTGTATTCTAGAATTTCCTTCTCAAACCATATGGTTTGATAAATGTCTGCAATCTTTGATATCAATGAAGTTTGATATGTTATATAAAAAAAGAACTAAAGATCGTGAGGAAAAACAAGTGTGCGTCTTTTTCAACTGAACAAGACCAGCAAAGTGCAGCACAACATAGTCTATTGCGACTTTTAGTCGTAGTAGTATCACAATCTGAAAAAAAAATAAAAATTGCTTTAAGCGGGTTCTATTTGTTGGAAATGGGTAGGAGCTATTGGCTTTAGATCTAGCCTTTTTTCTTTTTTCGTGTTGTATTAGCTAGTTTGGGAATGATTATTGGAATCTTCAACCCTTTAGACTCTTGTATCTTGTAACTATTTAATATATATATATATATATATA
The DNA here is from genome assembly GCA_011037825.1 of Carya cathayensis. Classification (NCBI taxonomy): domain Eukaryota; kingdom Viridiplantae; phylum Streptophyta; class Magnoliopsida; order Fagales; family Juglandaceae; genus Carya; species Carya cathayensis. Next base: position 2,015,673 of record QGSO01000195.1, on the reverse strand, counting down.
T